>JAANYP010004961.1:23983-272596 GCA_020465985.1 Centrapalus pauciflorus | reverse complement strand
TGCAGGAATTGAGTTAACATAGAACGTACCAGTGACCACCTCCGGGTCATCCTTTGCTTCTTCAGCTGTGATTTGGAACGCCCTTGTTGGAGCCCTTTTGAGATTGATCCCTGCGAGCCGTGGAAGCTACAGAAGATCTTGCTGTTGATTGTGGAGCATTCTGATCTCGTGGGGGTTTCGGGCAGTCCCTTGAGAAATGGCCAAGTCTGTGGCAGTTGTAGCATGCATCATCTTTTCGTGGACAACGCTCCCAGTGATGGCCTTTCTGCCCACAGCAGAAACAGTACATGTCTTGAGTCTTGCACTCCCCAGAGTGCGCTTTTCTGCATCGCCTGCAGTCTCTCATTTCTGAACTGGCCGAAAAGGCTCTTCCCTTCTTGGGTGATGATGACTGTTGATGGGATTGAGGAGAGAATCGGGAAGATCCAGACTCCCGCTGCCTTTTTGGTGGCGACAGTTGAGTCGGTGTTGCGGCAGTTGACCCTATGACGTATCCAGACAATAAGACGATCTGTTCCACGTTTCGAGCAGCCTCGAGTAATCCAGCAAACGTTGTATACCGAACCCCACTCATGGTTCGGCGTATCTCATAATCTTGTCCGGCCTCAAACCGGGCTATCTTCGTTTCTTCCGTGTCAACTTGATGCGGTGTGAACAGACTTAATCGGGTGAACTCAACGGAATATTGTGTAACCGTTTTCGTTCCTTGAGTCAGATTCAGGAACTTTGCCTCGAGACGTCGCTTCTCGTCGGCTGGACAGTACTGTTGAGAAAACACTTCCTTAAACTCGCTCCATGACATGTGTGACACTACCTCCATCGTCAACACATGTGTCATTGCGTCTCACCACATAACAGCGTCCCTTGCAAACATAGCGGTTGCAAAGCGGACCATGTCTTTATCAGCGCAGTCGCTGATTCTGAAAGTTCTTTCCGTGGTGGTGATCCATTCCAATGCAGTAACGGCGTCTCCAGTCCCATCAAAAGTAACCGCTCCGTTACTTTTGAAGTCCTTAAACCTACAGCCCCTTGATCTGTTGGAAGACCCAGTGTCTTGTCTTTCCTCTTGGTCGTCCTGTTGTTGTTCCTTGTTCTTTCGTTTATCATCTTTACGTTTTGCCTCGGCCTCATCTCTGGCCCTTAACTGATCAGCAAATGACTGAGCCTGCTCAGCCATTCGTTTGGATTGTAGCTCATTGTTTTGTTCCATGAGAGCTTGCATCATCTGGAACATTTGTTGAGGAGTCATATCGTCTCCTGACATGTTCTGAAATATAACAACTTATATTTAGAACATTTATTTGTAAGTCCTAAGTGTACAGTTACCCTTTGTGTTTCCCCGTGTGCATGTCAATCCTATCTTAGTTCAGATCATTACTTAGAAGTTCATTCTAATATCATAACCTAAGTTTGAGTCCAAGTCCTCGCGGACACTTGAAACCTCAAACTAATGCTCTGATACCAAACTGAGACGTCCTTGATGAATTAATGATATAATTGTAGCAATCACCAGGATCGACTAACAACCCAATGAGTATCATAATAATTGAAATTGAGTTCTTAAATCAGAGTTAAGCGAATCCACACTAAAGCAATGAAAGTAAATGTCTATAGTGTTTAAGTCTAGCTATTACATCATCATAATTGTTTTAGAAGTAATGAATCCCAGCCCAAAGCTATTACATTCAAGTACCAATAGCTTCTATAGTCTCCGGGATATTGATTTGATATGCTTAAGATGAAGGTCCAGCTACACTCTTGCCTTTGCCTGTAAACAATGTGAGTCAACAGTAAGCTAAATGCTTAGTGAGATAACAGATTATGCATACAACAAATATTTCTTTACAAACAATGCTTAACCATGGGCAGTGTAAGCCCCATGTATGTGTGAACAGGCAGTGAAAGCCTCAATGTGTGTGTAAACCATGCATTGCTAGCATGGGGTTGGCAGTTCAAATGCTGATCGGGGATGTGCCGAACCTGATGGGATACGAGTGGGATGATCAGTCCCCGACAGTGGCCTGCTGTCAGCCCCAGTCCAGGTCGCATCAGATTATGAAGTAATGATCATGCAGTGCAAGCATGATGTATATAGATGCACTTTCAAATGAACGCTGGCTACATGTGTGTTACATGTCAAGTACGAGTGTGCATCATAACAACAAATCATTTCATGAGTGCCAAATGAAGTATATGAACAACGTGAACATGCCATTGAATGTATAAACATGAATGCAAAAACAATAAATGTTCGAATGATAATCTGTTACTCACAGTGATTGGTATAGTGTGACTTGTCTCTGAATCAATGTGTGTTTTGATAACACCACAATGATCTGTAATGTAAGTGTAATAGTGAATTTGTGTCAGTAATTGCTTAAAAATTGTATTCTGTAATATTAAATGTAATTGGGTTCTGATTTCGGACCACATCCGGATTCGGATGGTCCGAATTGTAATTGGTCCGAATTTGGGTCTCTGGTCCGAATTTGGTGGATCCGAAATGGGTGATCCGGATTTGGTCTTGATCCGAAATTGACTAGGTCCGAAATGGGTATGGGATCCGAAATATGCTAGTGTCCGAATTCACTGTGGATCCGAAATTATGTTGGTCCGAAATAGGTGATCCGAATTCGGATGGATCATCATCCGAGTTCATACTTAGAAAATTTTCTAATATTTTCCAGAATTATGTTTTTGACCATTTTTGCATGTTTTTGAGTCTATTACTGTAAATGTGAACTTATATGCTATCATTTAACTTATATCATCATATTTGTACACCAAAACAACCCATTTGTGTCCATTTTTCTACATGTCTCGAAGAACACACACACTAAAACACACACTTAATTTCTGAAATCACACTTAGACTTCAAATCTGATTCTGAATTTTTGTATACAACAACATACATGCTCGATTTAAACATTCCCATCATAAATTCCAACATGCATTAACATTTGCTACATAAATCTTAGAAATCGGTTCCCATCAAAACCGAACCAAAAACATCATAAATCCGAAAGATTGAATGATATTTACCTCGAATCGTTTGTTGCAATGCTTATAGTTCCTTATTTGCTATCTGAATCCAACTTTAGAACACTTGAAATTGTTGATTCTTGGGTTTTCTTGTTAGAACCCGAGAGATAGAAAGAGAGAGTGAGAGAGAGCCGGTTAGAGAGAGAGAGAGAGTAGAGAGAGAAGGTGTTAGTGAAAAATGAAGGGGTTTTCTCTTTTTATGTCTATTTTTGACCCATTTGCATAACACACCCCTCAACTTCGTATTTTCTCATTTAACTAATAATATGATCATAATAACTTAAATTGACATAATAATTCATTAACATAATAATTAAGTCCTTAAAATTGTAAATTACAATTTATAAAAATTTGGGATGTTACAGAATACCGAACCGTATAATTTTATATGGTGCCGGTTCGGTCCCGAATACCGAATTTTAGCTAATTTAAAAACCGAATACCAAACCGAGAGTCCCGAATACCGAATTTTAGCTAATTTAAAAACCGAATACCGAACCGAATATATTAATTTGGTACCGGTCGGTACCGGTACCGGTTCGGTACCGGTTCAGGTTCGGGAAATGGTACCCGTCGCTCACCCCTATGTAGAACAGGTTTGACTGAGGCCTTTTTGAGCCTAACAATCTCCCCCTATTTGCAATAACCAGTCTAAGCTGGTCTTATCAAAAATTCATTATATATTTTTACAGTACATTTTGCTGAATTGAAATTACAAAATTACAGTAAAGTAAAAGATCAGTTTATATATACACTGATTCTTGATTACATACAACAACACATGTTTTTACAAGAGTACAACTAATTTACTAAACTATTTTACAACTAATGTAAAAGAAAAGATTAGAACTTATGTAATGATGTACAACTAATGTACAAGATTTTTGGACTGTTTGTGTTGGGAGCAGATAATGGCAAGCCTGTCCAACTGATGGACAGCTTCCATTCTTCACCTACCCAGACGGTAGATGGACTTCACTCCATTGGAGGGGGATCTTGGAACCTCTTTTCCAGCTCATCTCTTATGTCCTCAAGATCCTCAACTTCACTTCTGATGAACATGAACTTGGGATCATTGAGCTCACCTCTTTCATAGAAGCCTCTGAGCTGATCCCAGACGGCTGCTCTCCATTTGCTAGACTGCCTAAATGAAACTGCAAGTCTAAAGGCGGCAAGTTGTCTCAGATCAACTTTGTACAGCTCTGAGGCTCTTTGGAAGCACTTCTTCTGAGTTAGGGGATCTACAAAAAATGCCCCCAGCTCAGGTTCTTCAATAATCTTGCCATCCTCAAACTCTATTCCTTTAGGCAGGCTATGATCAACTCCTTTTATTTCAATGGCATAGTCGCCCTGTTCAATCAGTGTAAGGAGTAGCTCCATCTCTGTATCCTTCCTTGTTCCCCTGGCCTTTATTTTTGGATGTGTCACAAAGACACCTTCACTAATTTCCTTAGATATCAGGCCAATATCCTTTACTCTTTCCATCAACTTCTTGACAAATGCCCTAATTTCTTTAGCAGTTTCAGACTTTGATTCACTCAGGGCAACTGCCAGCTCAATCCACTCCCTGTATCCCATCTGTGCTACATCAGTGTGGTCATAAGTTTCCAATTCTAGGCCTGTTGCACCCATCCTTGTTATTTTAAGCTTCCACTGACTGCCTTTCCTTGATACGGGGACAGCTTTGACAATTGCTTCCTTGGCTAGCCTTCTTTCAGCAACATCATGAAACTTTTTCCTAGCCAAGTTGTCAAAGTGGTATTGAGATTTTGCATGGGGTACTGTTGATTTGGTCACAGAGACCTGAGTACCTTTCTCTACTTCCTTCTCTTTCTCCCCTACTGATTGTCTAGCAGCTTCCATTATTTTCTTTTGCACCTCCAAGGTAGACATTTTAATTTTCTTTGCTTCTTGGAGAGCAAAAGATTTAGCAGCTTTGGCAGATTCTTCTTCCTTTCTCATGACCTCTAGGGCTTGAAGCTGTTCTTCTCTAAACTCAAAATATTTGTGCATAGGAAGACCCATCTCTTTGGCCCTGGCCTTGTGGAATCTGATTTCAGCTGCTTTCTGCTGTATGGGATCATCAGCTGCCTTTTCTTTTCCTTTAGCTGCTGCTGTAGTGACAGCAGCCTCAGGAATTTCCTCTTCTTCTTCTTCTTCAGTTATAATTAAATGCCTTCTTTTACTGCTAGGCCTGTCCTCAGGAATGACTTCCTCCCCCTTAGACTGAGCAGGGTTTGGAGAGACAGCCTGAGTAGGCAGAGCAGCTTGAGAGGCACCTTCAGCTGTACCTGTTTCAAAGACATCTGCTGGCTGACCAGTGTGAGTTGCAGACACTGGTATCTCCTTAGGAGAAGAAGTTTTCTCCCCCTTAGACTTAGTCTTCGAGGCAGATGACTTCTCCCCCTTTGAAGGAGATGAAGCAGTGACTTCAACACCTGGTCTGCCTGAAGACACAAAGTCAGCAGGCTTGCCAGCAGGTTTAGTAGAAGGTTTAGGACCAACAAGGCTAGTCACTAAGAAAGCCAAGTTATCCTTCACCTCTGTAAGCTGGGAAAGACAAGTTTGAAGAGAAGAGGAGTGGGAATCAGCAAGGGATGTGAGCTTAACAATATTTTCCCTGTCAGACGCTGTGAACAGCAGAGTTTGCAGCTGTGCAAGATGAAGTTCTAGAGAATATTGCACATCAGCAAGATCTGATGACACAGAGTTTGATAGGGAGCCAATTAGAGTTTGTAAGCTAGCCAGAGTGGCTGGAAGAGTAGAGTTACAAGAAGTAAGAAGTGATGACAGCTGTTGGGAAATGGCTGTCAGTGAGGACACAGAGTGCTGCTGTATGGAAAGAATAGAGGAGAGGGAGGTGAATACATTTTGCAGCTGAGCAGTGAGTGCTAACAGCTGTGGAGAGGGATCAGGTTGTGGAGTGGTAGGGAAAGAGGCCTTGAACGAATCAAAGAACCCCTAAAGCTGTGCAGACACAGAGTCTGAGATGATAGAGGGTAGAGAGTTCATGGTGGTTTCCAAAGAACCAACTTTGTTGGTCAGCAAGGAAAGCTGATCCTTCAAAGGCAGGTCTTTGGGAGATGGAGGTGTATGGGTAGACTGTTTTGAGTGGGTAGATGGAGAAGATGATGATGAGGCTGGTGTTGAGGATGTGATGGAGAGGGAAGAGGGACTTTGGACAGAAGCTCCATAGCCTGGGCAAAAGTAAGATGGCCCAGTTTGGAGGGATCAAAGGGTCCTTCAGCAGCGGCTGTAGCTGCATCATCAGGAGAAGGGGTTGATGTTTGGGGCCTTTCAGATGCTGCTTGTGTGGCAACATCCTCATGAAGACCAGTGGTGGTTCCCTCTGCAGTGCCTTGGTCTAAAGGCACCTCATCATTGGGAGATGGGATATGCATTTCAACATCAGCAGTGGTGTAACCTGCTGATGGAGTTTGCATGAAGGGAGTAGCCTCACCAGAGGGATGGTGTGATCCCTGAGGTTCATCAGCTTGGGATGTTGGTCCCTCAGCAGCTGTTTGGTGTGGAACAGCTGAATCATGGGGAGCAGAAGTTTGAGGCTGAGCTGCTGATTGGTCTATACCAGCAGCGTAGGCACCTCGTGCAGACTCAGTGTGTGAGGAGAGTTTAGTGGGAGACAGTGTGGACGCAGTATGGAGTGGAGAGGACTCCTGTCTTTCAATATCCTCAGCCTGTTGGGAGGCTGGGATAGTTGATGTGGGTATCTCCGTTTGTACAACTGGTTCCTGTTGGGAGGAATCAGAGGGTCTAGGCTGACTCAGGGTTGACTCGGATTGGAGTGAAGCAGGCTCCAAATGAGCTGAACCTGCTCCCAAAATAGGAGAGGCAGCTGGGGTTGCTTCTTTTTCAACTGAACCCTGTTGAGAGGGAACAGAGGAGGTGGTTTTGTGGGCTGATTTCTTTTTGGCTAGTGATTTGTGTTGATAATGAATGGATGATGTGGGTGATTGTGGAGAGGAGAGAGGATCTGTTTGGACAGGGTGTGAGACTGGGTCAGGAACAGTGGGGCTGGCCTGTTCCATAGTCTCTTGTGCCACAGAGGCACCAGCCACAAAGGCTTCAGGCTCAACAAATGAACCAGGGTGAGGAGTCTGCTCTTCCTCAGCCACAGAGGCTAAAGGAGCAGACTTAGTCTTAGCTGTTTTGGCCTTCTTTTTCACAGGCCCAGCATCAGTTGCCAGGGTCCTTTTAACAAGCTTGGACATGGCTTTGGATTTTGTTACGGGAGCAGCAGCTTCTGGATCCACCCTCACATCAGAGGGTCCTTCCACCAAACCTAACAACCTCCTCATTGGTGTGGATAGAGGAGGCTCGTTTTGCAGTACAGGAGTATGAAAAATTCTATTCCCTATGACAGGGAATGCAGCAGACTTAAGTAAGGGCTGAGAGTTGTAAAGTTGCTCACCACAAACATGGCTGAAAATGAGGCTTAGAAACCTGGGATAACGGACAGTAGCTGGTCTTGGCTCTTGCTGCACCAGGTTTCTCAGGTTCAAAAAGATCCACTTTGCCATGTCAAGAGTAGTCCCATCCACCAGCTGTAGGACTATTGGAGCTTCATCTCTAGTGAGTTGGTCAAATGAACCAACTTTGCTGCTAAAGCTCATCATCACCGAAGCAAATAGAAAGCTGTAGGTAGGGGACAAATCCTTCCTGTACAATGTTGCTCCAATTTTGGGTTCTGCTACACCACAGAAGCGTAGCAGATTTCCCATTTGCTCGTTCTCAGGCTGGGGCAGATCATATGACTCAGCAACGGGCAGATGAAGAACCTCCCTCAGAAGATCAAAAGTTATCTCAATGGTTTGAGTCCCATTGAGAATAGTTCCTTTGATGACCTTAGTGTTGGGAATGTAGGAACATGTGTACCAGAATTCATACACCATCTCCTGGTACAGGACACCAGGAGTTGCAGTCATGGCATAGTTCAACGGATGAACTTGCAGAAACTCCACCATTTGATCGTAGCCCTTCCCCACATAGTTTTTGGGGATAGTGAGGTTGGCAATGTAGTTTGTGGGTTTGATGGTCAGCATTGTGGTGACTGATGAGTGTTTGACAACATCATCACCAACGAACACTAGAAGAAAGGGATTAGGTCTGTGAGCCATTTTGGGAATTTTTGAGGTTGAAGAAGCAAAGGACACTTAGTCGATTTTTAGGGTTCTTGAGGATTTCTGGAAATGATGAAGAAAATGAAACAGTAGTTTGGTATTTATAGGATTTGAATGTGAGTGTGTATGAGAGAGAAGATTTTGGGCGGTTTGATTTGAAAAAGTCGTTAACGGAAAACGGAACGGTTGTCCATGTCAGACCGTTTGTCAGACCACTTGATTTCTTTTTAATCACTTACACACGTAATCCACATTATCCGCAGTAATTAAGTTAAATAAAACATTAATTAAGTAACTTAATCGTGAAGAAAGGTAATTAAAATTTTTGGTCTAAGCTGTTGGTCAACCCTGTGATGAGCAGAGTCAACACAAGTTATTCACTCTTCAAGCTGTTCTCCCTTCAAACTGTGCCTTCAGCCTGTTCTTTGTTGTGAGAACAGGTTGTGTTCAATAGTTGAACAGGTTACAAGACAAAGGCTTGTAAGACAGTGTGAAGGAATGAACAGGTTGAGGATTGGACCATCAGAGCAGGCTGGACTTACAACCTGTTGTTGTTCAGCCTGTTCTGTGCTCAAGCTGTTCAAGTTTTTCAGAAAAATGGCTAGGTATAGAACATGCATAGCCTGTTCTGTCTAAGCTGTTCTGAGAGACTTGAGCAGTGTGAGACATATAACTTCATAGACCTGAGAGAACACTTAGTCACTCTTATTTAACATGCCCAGCTTGCTGACAAGGTAATTAAACCTTGTTTCATCCAGAGGTTTGGTGAAAATGTCTGCAAGCTGTTCATTTGTGGAAATAAAACTTACCTCCACATTACCTTTCTGAATGTGATCCCTGATGAAATGATGTCTGACTTCAATATGCTTTGTTCTTGAATGAAATACTGGATTGTTGGAGATGGCTATGGCACTTGTGTTATCACACAGAATAGGAGTTTTCCTATACACAAGGCCATAATCTTCAAGCTGATGTTGCATCCACAGAATCTGCCCACAGCAGCTTCCAGCAGCAATGTACTCAGCTTCAGCAGTAGAAGTGGACACTGAGTTCTGCTTCTTGCTACTCCAACTGATCAACTTTCCACCAAGGAGTTGACATCCACCTGTTGTGCTTTTCCGATCTAACCTACAGCCTGCAAAATCAGAATCTGAATAGCCTGTTAGTTCAAGGCTTGAGTCTTTGGGATACCAAAGACCCAAACCTGGTGTACCCTTTAGGTATCTGAAGATTCTTTTAACAGCAGCTAGATGAGATTCTTTTGGATCAGCTTGGAACCTAGCACATAGACAGGTGGCAAACATAATATCAGGTCTACTAGCAGTTAAGTATAGCAAGCTCCCAATCATGCCTCTGTAAGCTGTTACTGAAACAGCTTTGCCACTGGCATCAGCATCCAATTTTACATTGGTTGCCATTGGGGTTTTAATAGGAGAACTTTGAACAAATTTGAACTTTTTCAATAGATCTAAGGTGTACTTTCTATGATTTATAAGAATTCCAGTTGAGGTTTGTTTAACCTGCAATCCTAAAAAGAAAGTTAGTTCTCCCATCATACTCATTTCATACTTAGATTTCATGAGTAATGAAAAATTCTTGCATAGCTGCTCATTAGTAGAACCAAATATTATGTCATCCACATAAATTTGAACAAGCATGATATCAGACTTCACCTTCTTTATGAACAGTGTGGTATCCACTTTACCTCTGGAGTAGCCATTGCTCATAAGGAATTCAGTAAGAGTGTCATACCAGGCTCTAGGGGCTTGTTTGAGACCATAGAGAGCTTTGTCCAACTTATAGACAAATCCTGGGTGTTGTTCATTTTCAAAACCTGGAGGCTGCTTGACATAGACTTCTTCTTGCAGCTTCCCATTCAAAAATGCACTCTTCACATCCATTTGAAATACCTTAATGCTCTTGTGAGCAGCGTAGGCTAGATACAAACGAATTGCTTCTAGCCTGGCCACAGGAGCAAATGTTTCATCATAGTCAATTCCTTCCTCCTGTCTGTAGCCCTGAGCAACCAGTCTTGCCTTATTTCTAATGACATGACCTTGCTCATCCATCTTGTTCCTGAAAACCCATTTTGTGCCAATTATAGTTTTACCTTTAGGAGCAGGGACCAGCTTCCATACTTTGTTTCTTTCAAACTGATTGAGCTCTTCCTGCATGGCAGTGATCCAATTGGCATCTTTTAATGCTTCATCCACCTTCTTTGGCTCCATCAGTGAAACAAAGCTAGAGAACATACAAAAGTTCCCTAAGCTGTTCCACCGAGTTTGTATCCCTTTGTTGATGTCACCAATTATTTGATCATTGGGGTGACATCTGATCCACTTAGGATCATTTTTCAATGATGATTCTCTTGAGTTGTTAACATCTTCAGTAGGTCCTGTTGAACAGTTCTCAATATTTTCAGACACACTGTTGTCTTGAGCCTGTTCACTTGTTGAACATGTCTGATCACTGTTGAACATATCAGCAGAGGAACTGGGAAAATCAGCATTGATAGGTTCTGGACATGCAGTTGTAATTAAGTCAGTACATTTATTCACACAGGGTGTATTGACATAATCATCATCATGTCCATCATGATTAACAGGTTCCACACTTGGTGTAGTGGAAGATTTTGAGTCCTCTTCATTGTTTGAATGCATCAGATCATCAAAGTTAAGTTCTCCTGAAACTAGTTCAGGAACAGCTTTGGTGGAAGCATTCTTGGACTCTTCAAAGGTGACATTGATAGATTCATCTATCACCTTTCTTTTGTTGTTGTATACTCTGTAGGCTTTGGAGATAGCAGAGTAGCCAACAAACACACCTTCATCAGCTTTAGGTTCAAACTTTGACAGCTGGTCTCTTTGATTCAGAATGAAACAGGGACATCCAAACACATGGAAATAACTGACATTTGGCTTCCTCCCTTTGAGCAGCTCATAAGGAGTCTTGTTGAATCTTTTCACCACTAAGGATCTGTTTTGGGTGAAGCAGGCAGTGTTAACAGCTTCAGCCCAAAATGATGAAGGTAAACCTGATGCACACAGCATGGTTCTGGCAGCTTCAATGAGAGTTTCGGTTTCTCCTTTCAGGCAACTCCATTTTGTTGAGGAGCTTCTTACAGCTGGAAAAGTTTGAGTGATTCCTTTCCTCTCACAGAAGTCTTCAGAGTACTGTTTCGAACTCAGTACCAGATCACTTCAAGCTTGGGCTTTAACTTGGGCAGACGTTCAAGCATTTCCATCTTTTTGACAAATCCAATTAATCTCTCTAAAGCCTCTCCTTTGGTTACTTTAGAAAGATCACCCAGTGTAACCTTGAGAACTCATCAACAATTACTAGAGTGTCATCTTCTGTCCTCCTAGACTTGGGACATTAACAGGTCCAAAACAAGTCCATTGGATTAAGAAGAGGTGGTAGTATCAATAGAGAAATTATGTTTGGATTTAAAAGATGTTTTTCTCTCTGCTTGCCTTTCTACAAGCTGTGCAAATATCTTTAGCAAAAGGTCATAGAAGGAAACTGTCACAACTCTTTCTTATCAGAGTTTTGTTGATGTTTCTTGAAGTTTCAGATGTGACAGTCTCTGTGCCATAGCCAGTTTAGATCAGCATTTGGTTCTTGGAGAAACAAGAGTTTTCAGTTGTGGGGTCAGCAAGATGCATATCCACAACATATTACAAACTTTCTTCGTTGACACATAGGCACAATTTTGGCCCTTGGGGATCCACAATATGAAACCCAGGTGCTCATCAAAGTTAAAAACTTGTAAGCCATCATCACACAGTTGGCTTAATGCTAACAAGGTTATGTTTTAGCCCAACCACATAGGCTACTCTTTTGAACACTGCAGGCACCAAAGCTTTAAGAGTTCATATCCTCAGTGATCCCTGTAACATTGTCACCAAAGGTGACTTTTGGCCCTTTTTCAGGCCTGAGTTCACTCAGCAATTCTTTACAACCTGTCATGTGCCCTGAGCAGCCACTGTCCAAGTACCAAACCTGGGTAGGTTGTTTTTCCTGCAGAGTGATAAGAGAATTATCAGTCATTTTTAGGGGAACTCATCACAGAGATGAGTTCTCCTACTTCATCAACATTTGTTGATGGACTTGAAATATCCACACTAATATTCCCTATTTGAATGGTATCAGCTTGAATACCACTCTCAGTGACTGTGACATTTCCAACACTGCTTGTGACAGCTGTGAGGGAAACAACAGAGTCAACAGGCCTCATGTCCTCAGACTCAGGACAATCCTTGGCCAGATGTGTCTTCTTCCCACATTTGTAACATTTTCTCTTTTTAGGATTTTTGGAAGAAGATCTATCAGAAACACATTCTGAGCTATTTTTGTTGATTCTATCAGCAGGTTTAGCAATTTTATTACTTTTTGATGAATCAACAGCTTGGGTGGAGAGTTCAATAGCCACAGCTTTGGCTGTCTCTTCTTTCCTCTTTTTAGGAGGACAGATGTCAAAGACAGGGAGCTTGATTGGCTTTTGAGCTTCCATAGGTTTGGGAAACTTATTCGCAATTATCACAGTTTGAGCAATGACTTTGCCTTTGCCCCTACTGGATTGTGATTTATGCTGCCTATCAGCATACTCACAGTGTCTGGTTTTGAAAAGCTTATTCTTATTTAAAACCAGTTTACCACTATGATTTGAAAACTTATTTGAAATCACAGCAGTTTTGTTTTCAACATGAGACTTACCCTTGTTGAAAACAGGCTGCTTACCTTTTGAAAACTTGTTTTCAAAGTGTTTAGCATCAAAAGGATTAACATGCTTTTTACCATCAGCTTTGGACTCAGAACCTGTTTTGTCAACAGGTGTAGTATCCACAACTTCAGTTTGGACATGTTTTCCTTTCTTTTGCTTGTGTGAAGCAGCAGAGCACTTAGCAGGCTGACTTGATGGAGAACAAATTCCAACATCAGCTTTTGAGCTAAGTTTACACAAGCTGTCAGTGTTTTGAGGCCTGACAAACCTATTTGTTGAGATTAGTTTACCATTCACATTTTGAATGAATGTGTTTGGAAGTTCACCAAGAGTGGATAGATCTTCTTTCAAATTATTGATCTCAACAATGGAAGCTGCTGTGTCAAGATCCCCTCCAAGATAGGCTTGGATTTGTGCAGGGATCTGTTGACTTATACAATGGCTGACTTTTTGTGCAGATTGACACCAAGAGTCAACTATCTTTTGAAGCTTAGCATGCTTTAAATCTGTTTCTCTCTTTTCTTCCAGTAAAATAGAGTTGATGTGTTTTAATTCATCAAGCTTAGTTTCCAACTTATGGAAACTGTCCAGTTTACTGGATTTAGTTTTAAGATCAGTTTTAAGCTTAGAGATTTCAGATAGTAAAGCATCATGCTTCTCAACAGCAGCTTTTAGATCAACAAGAATATATTCAAACATTTTAATTTTTTCTTCAGAACTATAAGCCATAAAATTTTGTACCTTATACATCATAGTAGGATTCCAGTTCTCTAAGCTGCTGAAAGCTTCAGCTTCAGCCATATCTTGTTTGAAGCTGCTTGTTGATGGGACATCAGTGTTGGCCATCAAACATTGATTATCTTCTTCATCAGATGATGAATCAGATTCCTCCCAATCACAAGTCTCTGCCTAATAGTCCCGTTTGGTCGGTTGGAAACCCACTGAGTTTTCCAACTTCCTCAGCTTAGCCATGGCCATAAGGCTTAACCCTATAACCATCATCCTTGTTTGTCTTGTATGGTTGGATGACTGACCCACAGCTTTTGACACACAGTCAGCAGCTATATGACCAGTTTGCCACATTTGAAACACTCAGCCTTGGATTTATCAAATGCCTTCTTTTTGCCAGCACTCGAATTTCTTGCAGCATGTTTCTTCCAAACCTTTTCTTGTTGACCCTTTGAAAAGCCTAGCTATCATTGCCTCGTCATCTTGTTCCAGCAAGATCTGCCAGTATCTTCTTCTCTGAACTTCCTCTTGTCCGTCAATCCCTGTGATCAATGCTTGAGTTTAACACATCACTCACCTGATTTACAGGCTGTCTCACATAAGGCCAAAAGGCGTCACCCTCTTTTGGAGCATTTCCCAGGCATTTCTCTTTTGTTGCCTTGTTGTTCATCATTCAGTAAGGATCCATTACAGATACTAGACCATAATCTTGATAGTTATCGTGAGGTATCCTTAGAATAGTTTGAGAGTAGGTCACTCTTCGGTTAGCATGTCGCAGAAATTTATTTCAAACCTCAGGGTGAGCTCGTCCTTAGTGTTCCCACACAGCCTTTGCAGATCATTCACTAAAGCGTAGTAAACCTGTGTAGGTTCATGTGGAGAGTCTCCTTGGTTTAGGCAAAGACAGTTCTACTGGTCTACACAAGATGTTGATCCGTTTCTGCAGTGTGATTTTGTGGGCCTCCATCATCAGACAGTACAACAAAGTATACCCACAGTTATCTGTTGCTGTCTTCATTTTCTCAACCTGCTTTAACACATCATCAGGAAGAGAAAGACCCGATTGTTTCTGGCCTTGCATCCAAGCCCCAGTCTCTTGTTCTTCATCACAGCCATTGAGAGACTTTAGCTTTCTCAAAGGTCCTGTTTCTACGGACGCAGCTCCTTTCACCGCTGGTTCTTTTGAGTTATGGTAGTAACAGAGGTTGCACATAAGGAACCCTCCATCATATATCTCTGGTAGTTGTATTTACATCCTAGTTCTCTAAATAGAGCATCATTCTGCATTCCAACCAGAGAAGTTTGATGATAAATTTTGGAGGTTGCCCATGAGCCATTGTCATAGTAAGAAGAATTTGCACAGCACTGTTGTCCATGGAAACTTGGAGAATGAGAGATCTAGAATGACACAACTCTAAACTGCTCTGCGATACCATTTGAGGTCCGCGAGAGGTTCCAAAGTATATAGCTTTAAGCTGTAGGAGGGGTGGGTGAATACATCTATTTAAAAAACTACACACTATTTCTTAATGTTTGTAAGTATGTATTATCAAACAGTTTGTTAATTTACAAACAAGCTGAAGCTTGAATGCGGAATAGTTCAAGCTGAGATGACAGATACAACAGTATGTTCACTAGTCTAAGACAAACTCAAACTAGTATACAATGAATACACTCACTAAGAAGCACTCACTGTGTTTACAAGAGTTAAGGGAACAGCTTATGTAAAACATCTTAGACACACAGATACTGATTTACACAGAAGGCTTGCATGCATGAAAATCACACTTGCACGTTCACTCTTGGTTTCAGCACTTAGCTTTCTTCACACTCTTTCTGTCCTTAGAAGCTTCCTTTTATACTCACTCAGAGGATCTAAGAGAAACATCTTCATTGGACGGAATGAAAAAGGAGAAGTCTTGTTGAAAAGACAACATAACCTTTTCTGCACTTTTCTGAAAAGCAGACTTGTCTTCACATGTGCAGAACTTTTGTCTTTTTACTTTGTCTACTGTTGCATTGCCTTTAACTAATTTAGGAATGTCAACTTTGCGTCTTTCTTCCTTGTAAAGGCCTATTTTGATATAAGAAAAAGGTCTGTCACCCTTTTTCAAATAACCTTTTGTCTTCATGTTACAGAACAGCTTGGGCAGGCTGAGCAGTTCTGTTTTCCACTTTGTCTTCGACTTTGTAAACTGATCTTGTAGTCAAAAACAATACATGATGACTTGGAAACATATTCCATAAAGTGTTTAGCCTGTTCACAAAGAACAGGTTCTGTTCACAAAGAACAGAACACTTTAAATTTGCCCAAGCTGCTCAACAGTGTAGAGCAGCGTAGACAGTTTATGTCCAGCCTGTTCAGCAGACAGAGCAGCTTGGACAAACTGTCTTAGTTGCAACACATGCAACATATAGAACAGCTTTAGACTGATATTGCAAATCATTTTCTGGTTTCAATAAGGCATATAACAGTCCTTAAATTTAACCTTCAAATGCATCAACAGGTTTGATTATAAATCTCCCCCTCAGATGTAGAACAGGTTTGACTGAGGCCTTTTTGTGCCTAACATTAATAATAATTTTATCATTTTTGTCTTATATCTCTAAAAATGAGGGTAAATTTGTTATTTAAAAAAAATGTGTTGTGTTGCGTACAAATCATCATCCTTTAAGAAACAACACTTTATCGATATAGTTTTTTTTATATATTTATAGCTTTGTTTATAATATATTTTTTTAATACAAATAAAGTAAGAGCATTACGTTTTTGACAAAAGCAAAGAAGAATTAGTAATATCATCAATTACTAAACACCACTCTAATAATATATAATTTTATTAAAAAACACTTTTTAGTCTGTTTAAAATAACAATGTGATATATTGATAAAATGTTATTATTAAAGAGAAATCAATGAAATGACTTTTTAAACTTTTTAACATGTTGATAGTCATGATAAAATGTAATATCTAAGGAGCGTTTGGTTCGCAGAATGTTTTCAGAATGACTGAAATGTGTTAAAGAAATAGAAAGCTGAGTGGAATGAAATGAAATTAAATTTCATTCATTGTTGTTTGGTTGACAGTAATGGAATTCATTTATTATTATTTTCTATTTGGTTTGTAAAGTGGAATAGGAAGGGTGGAGGTACGGTAGGTGGGTAAGATTTGGTGGATTAGGATAGGGTTGGTGGGGTGAGGTAGGGTGGGTATGGTTAGGTAGGGTAGGGATTGTTAATATGTGTGTGGTAAGGTAAGGTAGTTTGGGTTAGTAGAGGTGGGTGGGTTGGGATATGGTAGGTAAAGATAGGATTGGGGTAGGGTGAGGTATGGTTACGTACTTACGTAAGGTGGGTGGGTTAGATGTGATGGGTGGGTAGGGCGGGGTATGGTAGGTGAGGATAGAATTGGGGTGAGATAGGTAGGGTGGGATGAGATGTGGTGGAGTGGAGTGGATTGGATTGGGTAGGGTAGGATGGGGTGGGTTGGGCGGAGTACGATGTGGGTGGGATATGGTAGGTGAAGATATTGTAACAACCGGCACAAAATCAGGTTAGCATTTATCACTTAATCCATTGTCATTAGTAATTAATCAAGACGATTAACAAATTAATAAGTAAATTCCTTACAAACAAGAACTATTTCATCGGTGTGATCCGATGAAACGACAAAGTAATTAACCGATCAAATTACGATATGATAAATTAAATTAACTTGGTTGCATAATTTAATTAAGATTAGTGTCATTAATTATGCATTAACAATCTTACATAACTTTAGTTAGGCAAAACAAAAACAATTCATTATACTGATGTATTCATAAGTATTTATGAAATTACATAAAATGAAAAAATACAAGAAATACACTTTTAATACTTTTATACAAATATATATATATATATATATATATATATATATATATATATATATATATATATATATATATATATATATATATATATATATATATATATATATAGAGAGAGGGAGGTTCAATGGAAAACCACAATGCACCTGAAAACTTGTGAAAACCGCACTGCACCACCACAAATGCATCAAATTCCCCGCGTGATGCATCAAAATCCCGCGTGATGCATCAAATTTCCCGCGTGATGCATCAAAATCTCGCGTGATGCATCACCTTATTTACGATCATGCCACCGCGTTTTTCATGAAATGCACCAAATCGGACGGTATGCGTAGGTTTCCATAGTTTTCAGGTGCATAGTGGTTTTCCATTGAACCTACCCCTATATATATACATATATATATATATATATATATATATATATATATATATATATATATATATATATATATATATATATATATATATATATATATATATATATATATATATATATATATATATATATATATATATATATATATATGTGTGTGTGTGTGTGTGTGAATGATCGTTCACGATAGGATACAATAGGGTATGCTCGAACCGTGTATATATATATGATGAGTGTGAGATTGAATTAAAAAAAGTATGATGATAAATTAGTGATGAATATGAATGAAGCATCACAAGGACAAAAGCCACCAGGTTGGGGTGGGGTGGGGGCAAGAGAAAAACCCTAACAAGTGCTTGCTACACATAGACATAGACAGACATGTATTTCTTCTTCATGGGGTCTTGCGTTGTAAAGTGGTTAGGGAGAATAGACATCCATGCCTTCTCTAGTTGCCTTCACATTTATTATGTCTTCTCTATATATATTTTTTTTCCTATATACTACTCGTGCGATATATATATATATATATATATATATATATATATATAGATTGAGGTTCTATGGGGCACCATATGCATCGGGAACCAAATGGGAACCAAAAATGCATTGCTTGTTTACAAAGGGTGCATTAAGGGCATTTTGGAAATGCTTAATAATATATTGTTAAATTATAAGATTTAATTTAATATTTATCATTTATTTAGGAAACTAAATAAAATGATCAACCACCTTTCCATAAATTCATCCCCTTTTCTCTCTCTTTCCCTTTCTCTTTCATGGCTAGCCTCTCTCCATCTCTCTTTCTCTCAACCAGTTTTCACAAGACAACCACTACTATTACCGCCAGAGGCAGCACCACCATCGCTGTCCACCGTCGGTATGCAACTCTGCAGCATACCTGTGCATCGATGTTGACGAGAATTTGCTTGCGTCTGTTGATCATGGTTTTTGAGTATCAGTTTTTTCACAAACATTTCATTCTACGATTCTGTATCATGCTTGGCTAGTCAAAGAATTCTAAGATTCTTTATTAATGTTGGTGGTTATTGCTTCCAAGAAATAGTTGGAGCATATGGTATTGGTTGTTTCAAACATGATGCACAACAGCAATGCATCACGACAATGATGAACACATTGAAGACGTTGATGAACACGTTTAAATTTCAGAGATGCATCACGAAATTAACACGTTTAATTGTCGAAATGCATCACGATTTTGGTGATGCATAATGATGGAACAAAGACGAGGATGAATATGGCCGAAATGCATCACAATATTGGTGATGCATAATGATGGAACAAAGACGATGATGAATATGGTCGAAATGCATCATGTTTGAAATTGAATTGGATGAAGATGCATCGTGTTTGAAGACGAATCCAATAAATTCAATGAAGATGCATCATGTTTGTTTAGATTCGGATAGAATATTTTATAAATTCAAGCATTATCCGATTTTGCCCTTCCGCGCACGAGAAGTTATGCACCCGTGCACCTATTTTCAAGTTAATTACCCTTTTGCCACTACAATCTGAACCATTAAAATTCAAGATCTAACGGTGCATACAGGTTCCCAAAGTGTACAATGCATACAGGTGCCCCATAGAACCTGACCCTATATATATATATATATATATATATATATATATATATATATATATATATATATATATATATATATATATATATATATATATATATATATATATATATATATATATATATAATCATGGAAATACATCATGAAGGCCGGCCATAGGGTAGTACACAACAACCATTGACTTTCAAGTTTTTATTGTATCACCCATGCACCATCTAAATCAACTTTATTTCACCTCACTTTGCAAAGATGTGCACTCAACCTCCAACTTCTCATCATTTCACCACATTTTCTCTTCTATAAATAGAGGATGCATTTCTTCTATAACATTCACACTTGCAAGATAAAAATCCTCTCCTCCTTCTCTCAAAAAAATCGTCCAACATATATATCTCACACACATTCTCCTTTTTTTCAAGTGTTCTTCAATATTCAAGTAAGTTTTGGTGCAGCTAGTTCATGACCAATTATCCTACTCATATGATTTCATTTTCATCCTTAAAGTAAGTAAAAACTACTCTACTACTTCTTTTATTTATGAAATAATAAGTCTTGCATTACACACACACACACACACACACACACACACACCAACAAAAACAAGTTTCATCAAAAGCTTTATGAACAACTAATTTTTGTTCTAAAGTTGTTTCTTCAAATGTGTTTATAAATATATAAACACATAATGTAGGCATAAATATTATGAAAACAATGTATATAAATGTGTTTCATGACCTTTTATACATGTGGTTTTTGAATAAACAACAAGAATCACAAGTTGTTGCAAGGTTGTGAAATTCAGATTTTTCGGCAAAAACATTACATCAACTTTGAAAAATCATAACTAATTCAAAACTTAACGAAATGAGTTGATTCTTGTTCCCAAATTTACTATGTCTTAACTAAAGATCTGGAAGTTTTCATAATTTAACTCGGAGTTTTGAACCCCCAAATACTGTTAGGGAACCGAAAAGTCTAACAGCTCATTTATGGCCAACACGTAGAGAAAATGACTGTTTTTATCTTGAAAAATTCCTTGTATATAGTAGCTTTATGGATATAAATATCAAAGCCGAAATCGTTTTGGAGCTTGGGTAAAAACAGCCCCAAAGTAGGCCGAAAAATTTCGTTAAACCTGGAAAATCCTTATATATAAACTTGAACTTTTTAAATGGGTTTTTGTTATGGACTTGTTGAGTTGGGTGATTTAAAGCTTAAAAACCATCATACATGCATATTATCATTTATATACATTATTAAGTCCTCCATATAATTTAGGACTCGGTTAAGTACGTTCAAAGCTTCATTTCAAGTCAACGACATGATCACCATTTTACGTTCACGTTTACGGTGGGTTTTCATAACCGCTATTTTTACTTGTTCATATTACTTTGGGGTGAGAATACATGCTTAACCTTTTATTTTATATGGACACAAGTACTTGAATCATTTTATGTATTACATAAGGTTACACTTCACCACCGCCCTCAATCATGAACCGTTAATTACTACGTAAACGTGAATGTTGTGGATAAATCTATTTGGGTTGATGCCCCCATCTGGGTTGGTCGCGCCAATTGTAAACGGATGCATAATTATTTGACATTTCTTGGTATTATGGTGTTGGATACCACATAGGGCACTCAAAAGTTAAGTTTCGGGGTCATAAGTTAAGTTTCGGGGTCATGAGACTTATGGTAATACTTAAATTAACTCAATGAAATCTTGTGTTTTCCATACGTTGTCTACTTTATCGTGTAAACCTATGAGCTCACCAATTTTATGTTGACGTATTTAGCATGTTTTTCTCAGGACCATAAGGGCTAAGGTAGTGCATCCATGACATACTCACGAGATTTTCAAGATATTGGAGTCACCGAACTTTTCTATCACTACGAAGACCAATTTTCATAACTTAAACTTTTGTCATTTATTTTAAATTTCTGCACTAGTAAACTCTGTTATTGTTATGATTGTAAAACGATATTTTAATCTATGTATTTCAAAAATGTCTCATTTAGAGGTCGTTTATTATGACTGTGACTTTGTTTCCGCAACGTCACGCCTCGTTGTCAAGCGGGGTATCGGGGTGTGACAGATATGATTGGGGTGGGGTGGGTGGGTGGGGTGGGTTATGGTTAATAGGGTGGGTAGGTGGATGGGTGGGGGATGTAGAGTCAGTATGGTAGGTAACGTCGACAGAAAAAAAAACGTATTATGAGAATGAAATCTCAATTCTTTGTATATTAGGTAAGAAAATAGATTCCAATGGAGGATGAATAATTTATGTCAAAAGGAATTCTCTTTCCTTTCCTTTAGCGAATCAAACATGCAAAGGAATGAAATTCTCATTTCAATTTGATAGATTCCTCCAGGATTCTGTGAAACAAACAGATTCTAAATATATGATATTTTCCGAGAAAATAAAATGAACAGTGGTCCATTTCTTTGCTAACTAATATTAGCGGAGAATATAAATAATTAATTATTTTTAGGGATAATTGTGCAAAAACCATCAACTTGTCAGCGTTTTGGGACTAAAACCCCAAATTATTTTTCGTTGCATAGAAAATCCCGAACTAACTAAAAATCAGTAAATCAAGGTTTTAACAATGAGTAACCCGTTGAAACCGGTTATTAATCATACGTGGACCGGTAAATAACCCACATGGAATAAGTTTTAATTGTTCAGACCGGTTGCCAAGTATTACGCATCATTTAAACCCCCGTTGATAATTTTTAATTGAATTTTTAAACGCGATTACATCATCAACGAGTATTTAAATGTCAAGATCAAAATAACTACCTAGGATTAACTGGTTTGAATTAATCAGAGTATAAACCAATAACCTTGTATTGAATCAAAGTCCAATTAAGAAGTTTGCGGAATAACACTTAACCGTTTTAAGAAAAGCTTTCAAAACAAATAATCACATAAACACAATCAATAATCAAAAGTCGTTTGTATTGCCAAATTGAATGATTACAATCACCTCTAATCTGTTTGATTAGACGAAGAACACAGATTGTTCTTAGGGTTTTACAACCTTAGAGGCTTATGAAAACTTAATCAGAAAGACAAATACAACTGAATAAACTTGTACGTGCAAACTTACAATAGAAAACCTATTCTATGTATATATATTGCTTTCTGATTTGTTTCCTTGAAAAACTCTGATTTCTCTGATAGTAGATATGCTTGAATCTTCAAAATATATCTTTTCCTGAATATCAGCACTTTCTGTTTATTGAGCTGTTGAGCAGCTTGAAGTCTATCTGTTGAGCAGCTTGAGCTTTAACACTGGCAGCTTGAACTTTTGAACTAGCAGCTCGAACTTTTTCAACTAACAGCTTGAACTTTGTACTTACACAGAAAATCTACTAACAGTCTGAGAAATCTAACTAACAGCTTGACATACTTAGAATATTTCCTAACAATCTCCCCCTAACTTAAATTCTTTACACAAGACTTTAAGTTTCTATACAAATAAGGAAATAAAACAAAGTAAAACTGTTATTTACAAACTAAGGCATCCAAAAACTTATAATTGTGAAAGTTTCTGTTTAACAGCCTTCAAAAATTCTCTTTTCAGATCTTCTCTATCACAATATATTCTCACTGATATCATCTGTACTAACAACGCCTTTGGAAGATCATAAAATTCAAAATTGAAGTACATACCGGATCCATTTGCAAATTTGAGTCTGTATGTCTTTGATTTGACAAACAAATCAACCTGTGCAATCTTCATCTCCTTGGCATCTTCTATATCTTTCCTTATTGACTCTGGATCAAAAATGCTTTTTAGATCTTTGATAGCCTGCTTGACCTGTGGAAGAGAGGATCTGACTTGGGTCACAGACCCAACATTATGCATTCTTGTAAGCTCATCTCTGGTCATCCCTTGGACTATATGCATCATACTCTTATATTCTTCCTCAAGACCAGTTTCTCTTCTTACTACAAAATGATATCTTAAGTCAATGTTGTCCATTGGCTTAGCATACCAGTATGTAATAAGAGGTTTTGAGAAATCATGCTGGTCTAGGGACTTTTCAATCTCCATTACTTTCTGAAGCTGATGTTCAAACAGCACCCTCTTTACCTGATCAAGTTTTGCTTGAGAGATTGTTTCTGATTGTGGATTAGAAGCAACAACTTGAACAGGTGGATCTGGATTACTGGTACCAGCTTGACTTGATTCCTGTTGGCTTTGGACTTCATGTGAGATTCTAGCTGTTTTTCGTTTTTCCATTTC
Source organism: Centrapalus pauciflorus (assembly GCA_020465985.1). Lineage (NCBI taxonomy): Eukaryota > Viridiplantae > Streptophyta > Magnoliopsida > Asterales > Asteraceae > Centrapalus > Centrapalus pauciflorus. The sequence goes on along the minus strand of JAANYP010004961.1, from coordinate 248,858 downwards.
TTTATCATGAATTTCTTGCAGCCTCTCTGTATTCATGGAATGAGCCATCTTCTTTGGAATTCCAGCTGAGTAGGCAAAATTGATCAAAAACTTTCTGTGCTCTGCCTTTGAATGCCCTGTTGGCATTTTCCTTTTCTTCTCATTCTGTTTAACCACAAACCCTCTTTGGTAGTCGCCTAAGGTTTCATCATCTTGCATTGGAGCATGGGTTTGCTGGTCCAGAATTTCATCTTGTTCCTCTGCTAACTTTCTAGCAAATTCAGCATCATGAGCAACCTGGGCATCTCTGGATGAAAATTTGTAATTTGGAGATTCTATGAGAATGCCTTTGCCTTTATCCTTAGTTGCAGAGGATGTTGCTTGGACTGTATTGATGGGAGCTTGACTGCCTTCTCTAATAACAACTCCTGTTGTTCTTGTGGGAGCAGCTTGAGTTTCTAGGCTAACAGCTTGAGTAGCTGTTGGGACTGTTAGCCTAGAATCTTGGACTGTTGGAGTAGGAGCTGCTTGGACTGATGGAGCTGCTTGGACTGATGGAGGGATCTCCTGATTCTCCCCCTTTTTGGATGCATTGGTTTGGTCAGGAGGACCTATAACCTTTGCCATTAAGGTTCGAATCATCTTCTCAAGTTGAATGATCTTATTTCCACAGAGGGTGAACCCTTTATGAATGTAATCCATTCTTTGATTCTGAGCTGATACTGTCTGTTGAAGTGCTCTGATTTGTGCCCCCTGTGTAGCAGTAAGAGACAGGTAATATTCAAATACTGCCACAACAGGTTTCAGCTTAGGATCCGTTAATATCATCAGTTGCAGACTAGCCTCAAGATCAGCAAAAGAGTGTGGTGTTTGTGATCTATCACTGGCAGGAATTCCAGAAGTTGAAGCCTCTGGGCCCCTCTTTTCTTGGTTCTGGGACTTCCAGAAGGTGCTTGCACACCCTCTGTTGCCATGGGTGTGGTCTTAATTATGTTGACACTGTGTGCCTCTTGTGCAGAAACAACAGTAGTGTCAGCCACAGTACCCATATGGACATCTTCTGTTGAAATGTCCACCTCCAAATTGAGGATGGGAGAGTCCTCAGTGGGTGCCCTTTGGATATTCTGTGCAGGAGTGTCCTCCTGCACAGGGACATTTGGCTCTTGTAATTGGGCTGAGGAGGAAGGAGCTCCTGAAACCCTTTTTCTTTTGTATAATATGAGTGGGGATGAGGGATTAACAAAAGGAACATAGGGATTATTTGTATCATGAGGAGTGGGTTGGGGTCCTGGGGGTGAAGCAGTGATGTTAGGCTGAGCCTGCTCAGGACCCTCTCCTCTGTTTAGTGGATTGATGCCCAACATTGCAGAGGGCAATGGGACATCAACAGACAAAAAATTGGCACTTGTTTTTAGAAGACGTTTTATTGTTGGTAAAGAGTGCCTATGGGAAACATGAATCCTTTTATGTACATTGAAATTACTGCAAGTTCTTGCAATAATTTCAGCCAAAAATCTAGGATACATCAAAAATTTCCCATGTTTTAGGGCATGATGCCTTAGCATACCCTGAAAAATCATATTAGAAAAATTGAACTGTTGGCCTGTAGATAAACACACTAAGGCAGTGGCTATGTTTGAGGAAAATTCTGACCAACCAGTTCTTTTAGGGCTTATACATTGCTGTATAATATGTACCAGATATTTCCACTTAGGGGCAAAATGAGTTTTAAAGAACGTATAAGAATCAGTAGGGCCCATATACCCTATAGCAAAAAGGCCTTCATGTAAGGCAGTAAGAGGGAAATCGGTTATACCTGCGGCATCTTGAAGATGCAAGTGTTGGCGTATGAGATCCTCAGTGATGGTGACAGTGGTTCCATCAATCTTGGACGTCAAAGAAGTGACTCCATTGATGGTTTGAACAGAGGCATGTTTCCAAAATTGCTCTATATGAGATATGTATATTGTAGGGTTTATGGTAAGAGCATGATGAATAGGAGAACTTCGAAGGAAGTCCATCATGTCGTGGAATGGTTGAAGGTCAGCGTGTTTGAGAGAGTAGGGAAGACAATTATGTTCTTTGACAAACTCCATTGACAATCAATCGGTGATTTAGGGTTTCAAAGATGTGCGTGGGAATCGCTCAGAGAGAAAAGAAAGGTCGTGAAAGATATTTTGCAACTGGTAGTTACAATGGAACGAAACTGGGACCTTTTAAAGGTTTTCCCGCGCACACACTTGTGAAAGTTACCAAAATACCCTGCACACTTTGACAGATCAAGTGAAACAATTAGTAGTCCGAGAAAATGAACTAGCAGCTTGAGAAAAGACTCAAGCTGTTAGTTGAAAAGTAAGCATATGTAAATGAAACAGTGACTCCCCCTTAAACAAGCATATGAAATAGATATATTTTTCAGAAAATAAGAAAGAATGATGAAAAAAAAATTAATCCATATTAACCATACCAATATTTGATACTAGGAAAGTGAATCTTCCTACATCAAATGGTTTTGTAAATAGATCAGCTAACTGATCATCAGTATGAATTTTGGTAACTTGGATTAATTTCTTCTCATTACAGTCCCTTATAAAATGAAATCTGATGTCTATATACTTGGTTTTGGGAAATTTCACTGGATTTTGTACAATGCTTATTGCACTTGAGTTGTCAATGCAAATAGGAGTGGATAGGAAATTCATACCATAGTCTCTCAGTTGATTCTGAATCCACATCACTTGGGAACAGCAACTTGCAGCTGTTACATATTCTGCTTCAGTAGATGAGGTGGAGACAGTTGTTTGCTTTTTACACTGCCAAGAGACCAATCTTGCTCCTAGATATTGACATCCACCAGTTGTGGACTTTCTGTCATGTTGCAGCCTCCATAGTCACTGTCAGAATAGGCTGTTAGTTCAAGAGGAGAGTCTTTAGGATACCAGAGGCCCAAATGTGGTTGGCCTTTGAGATATCTAAAGATTCTCTTAACAGCAAACAGATGTGAGTCCTTTAGAGCACATTGAAACCTGGCACAAACACAAACAGCAAACATTATATCAGTCTAGAAGATGTTAGATACATAAGTGATCCTATCAAGGATCTGTATAGATGAATGTCCACATCTACTCCATCTTTGTCTGCATCAAGCTGCTTGTGAGTGTCCATTGGAGTACTTGCAACTTTGGTATCCTTGTATCCAAACTTTTCCAATATGTCTTTAACATACTTTGATTGACTTATAAAGAGCCCTGTAGGCTTTTGCTTAACCTGCAAACCTAGAAAGAAAGTGAGTTCCCCCATTGAACTCATTTGAAACTTTTTGTGCATCAATGCCTCAAACTCCTTGCACAGACTGTCATTGGTAGAACCAAAGATAATATCATCAACGTATATCTGAACAAGCAGGATCTCAGATTTGATGGACATTGTGAACAAAGTTTTGTCCAGTGTACCTCTCTTGAATCCATTCTGTAGAAGGTATGATGACAGAGTGTCATACCATGCTCTAGGGGCTTGGTGGAGTCCATAGAGGGCTTTGTCCAATTTGTAGACTCTGTCTGGATACTTGTAGTCCTCAAATCCAGGAGGTTGACACACATAGACCTCTTCTTCAATTGTGCCATACAGGAAAGCAGACTTCACATCCATTTGATACACTTTAAATCCTTTGAAGCTTGCATAGGCTAGAAACAGTCTGATGGCTTCAATTCTTGCCACTGGAGCAGAGACATCATCATAATCTATTCCTTCTTCTTGAGTGTATCCCTATGCTACCAATCTTGCTTTGTTCTTGATGACTATCCCTCTCTCATCCTTCTTGTTTCTGAAAACCCATCTTGTACCAATTGCTCTCTTTCCTTAGGAAGATCAACTAGCGTCCATACATTCTGAATATTGAATTGTAGTAGTTCTTCCTGCATTGCCTCAATCTAAGATGGATCTTTCAAAGCCTCTGATGCCTTTTTGGGTTCTAGTTGTGACATGAAACAGGCATGTTCAAAGGCAGCTAGACTGAATTCTGGAACTGCTGAATCAGCATCAGTAGACTCTTTGTTAACCATTGTCCTTGTCTGCACAGGAGTGCGTGGATCACCCATTATTTGAGTGAGAGGATGATACTTGTGAACTCTGAGTGTTGGCTCTCTGTCTGTCTGAAAAGAGGTTCCTAGATTTGTATCATCTTCATCAGGACCACTTGATGGTTCAGCTTCAGGAACAACTTGACTTGAATCTGGGACTGTTTCCCTTTGTGATGGAGCTGTTGTCTCAGGACTTGGGATTGGCACTTCATAGTTTGGATTTGAATCATGCTGTGCATCCAGTACCCCTAGTGGGTCACAAGATAGAAGTGGTATGACCGTATACTCATCCCATTGACCAGAATCTGCAACAGTCTGAATCTTTGTACCAACAACTTGATCATTTGTGCTATCAGCATGAGAATTTGTGTTCGTAGCTTCAACCCTGTTTTCACCAGTTTCTGCATTATACTCAACAAAGCTCAGAGAATTAGTTAGTGAATCTAAATCAAACAACCAATCAGGACCAGTGCCTTTGACATTTGCAGTGTTTTCATTAAATTCAACATTGGCACTTTCTTCAATGGTTTTAGACTCACTGTTATATACTCTATAGGCTTTGCTTTGTGTGGAGTATCCTACAAAGAAACCTTCTTCAGCCTTGCTTTCAAACTTTCCTAAGTGAGTCTTAGTGTGAAGAATGGTGCAGGAACAGCCAAACGATTTTAGAAAGGCTATTAAGGGGACTCTATGATGGAATAACTCATATGGAGTTTTCCTTTGTGATTGAACAACCTGAACCCTATTCAGAACATAGCAAGCTGTATTGACTGCTTCTGCCCAAAAGGTCATTGGCAGTTTGGAATCAACTAGCATGGTTCTAGCAGCCTCAATTAAGGTTCTGTTCTTTCTTTCAGCTACACCATTTTGCTGTGGTGTTCTTGGTGCACTATATTGCCTAGCAATGCCTTTAGACTCACAGAAACTGTTTAGGATATGATTTTTAAACTCAGTTCCATTGTCTGATCTAATCACCTTAACTTTTAAGTTGGATTGGTTTTCTATCTTAAGAATAAAAGATTTAACTAGCTCAACAGTTTCATCTTTAATTCTAAGAAAGTATACCCATGTGAATCTGGTGAAATCATCAACAATGACTAAACAGTAAGCCCTTTTATTCAAACTCAAGACAGATGTTGGACCAACGAGATCCATATGAATAAGATGAAGAGCAGATGAGATTGAATTTACTTCTTTGGCCTTATGAGAAGATTTGTGTTGCTTGCCTTTAAGACATGCTACACAATGATCATCACAAATGAACTCCTTTTGTGGTAAACCTCTTACCAAATTATTTTTGACCAGCACATTCATAGATTTGAAGTTCATGTAACACATTCTTCTGTGCCAAAGAGCAGACTCATTAGATGATGCTTTGGATATCAAACAGCTTAAAGTATTTGATTTGGATAAAAGATCTGTGTCCAAACAGTAGACATTGTCCTTTCTTGGTGTTCTAAGTAAAACAAGATTTTCAGGTATTTTAAAATCCTTTGAAAGAACAATGCACTCAGAAGCTGTGAAGACAACAATATTTTGTTTATCACAGATTTGAGACACACTTAATAAATTGTATTTCAGCTGTTCAACATACAAAACATCATTGAAAAGCATATTGCCTGCTTTGACAGTACCTTTACCTGTGACCTTACCTCCCTTGGAATTTCCTCCAAATGCAACAAAACCTCCTTCAAAGCCTTTGAAATTTGACAAGCATTCAGAATTGCCTGTCATGTGCCTAGAGCATCCACTGTCCAAATGCCATCTTGTTTTATGTTGTGACCTGTGGTTGCCCTGCACAAATAAAAGCTTAGTTAGTAGTGGAGTAAACCCAAACCAAGTTGGTTTTGGGTTGTCCTTGTGCATTGACATAACTAAACATTGTCTTTGACTTCTTATACTTAGTGAGATCCACTGATGGATTCTGTAAAGATTATTTAGTTATGACATGAGGTATCCAGGTGTTTTGTCCATCCTTTGCAATAACAGTCTCAGATGATCCATTACCAGTCCCAATTTTGAGCCTAGCAGTCTGAACTGAGTCTGTAGTGCTAACAGCTTCAGAAGTTGCACTAACAGTCTCAACTTTAGACTTGGCAGTTTCAACATTTGTATCAACAGTTTCACCTGAATTTTTGCCTTTAACACACCATATCTGTTTAAAATTTGATTTTGGCTTTGCTAAAACTTGTTTTTGGTGTGTAGACTGTTTTTTATTTACTTTGGAGAACCTGTGATCAACTGTTTTCTTCGGAACTGGTACAACATGTGGTTTGACCTTAAGATTTTTTGTGTTTTTAACAAATGTCTGTTTCTGAACCACAGTCTGTTTTGCAACAGATGGTTTGTACAAGCAATGTCTGGCCAAATGGTTTTTCCTGCCTCAATAGAAACATCTTTTGACTGTTTTGATTTGAGAACCAGTTTTATCAGACCATAACTGATTCTTGTTCCTTTGATTTCCCCTTACTTGCTGTTGTTTGGGAAACTTTTGGACACCATGCTTTTGGCATGTGCAGATTGGAACGGTCTTACCCCTTTTATTACCTTTTGAGGAAGATACAGTGTTACAGTTAGAAGGTACAGAAATCTGGGGAATAGCATGACATACACTCATCTTTTCTTTTCCTTTCATACTGGGTTTTGGGGCTGCTATGGGTACACTCATTGTTTTGTGTCCTATTTCAGCTTCTTTGCACTCACAGTTTGCATTTTTAATGAGATCTTCTTTAGATTCAGGACTCATTTCAAGAACAGGATCTACAGTGGTCATAGACTCATCTAATGGTTCATTAACAAGCCTATCAGCAACTTCACTCATTGGATGAATGTATTTGTTGTTGTATGGAGGTGGAGTGGCTCTATATCCTATACCTTCTTTGGGATTATGCTGAGATTTTATCCTATCTTTGAATTGAACTTCCATTAGGTGTTCCAGCTTCTGATTTGCCAATTTGAAGTTTCCTAGATCTATGTTGACATATTCTAGTTTCTTATTAGCTTCTAACACCTTTTGATCAGCCTCATCTAATTTCTTATTTAGGGACTCTATTTTCTTATTCAGCTCCTTTGTCTCCCACTCATGATATGTTCTATCATGTCCCATTTGAATCTCATTATCCTTATAGTCATTGATCTGTTTTTCAAGATCTTCTATGGCCTGCATATACTCATATCTCCTTTCTTCCATCTTAGCTAGAGTTTTGCACATGCTCTCATTATGATCTCTGTACTTTTTAACCATATTTTTGCATGTTTGAGAGCAGAGTTTAGTATTTACCTCAGATGGAAGTTCAGTGGAGGTGACATTTGATGTTTCTGCCATTAGAGCTTGATTTTGAAACTCTTCCTCTGTCTGATCACTCCAGTCAAACACATTGTCTTCTTGAGAAACAAGTGCTTGAGATGATGAAGCTTGAGTAGTTTGTTGGGGTCTTGGTGGTTGTTGACCTTGGGATCTGCATTCTCTGGCAAAGTGGCCAAGCTTGTGACATTTAAAGCATTCAACTTTGGATTTATCAAATGCTGGTTTCCCTTCAGGTCTGGCTTGAAAGTTGGATCTGCCAGTTCTTTTCAGAAACCTTTTAGCCCTCATAGTCAACATTGCATGTTGTCATTTCAAGTCCATCTCTTCTAGATCATCTGGATGGATCTGTTCTAAATCTTCAGCATTTAAAGCAAACAGTCCATCATTGGCAACAAAAGCCTCATAATGAACTTCAGTAGAATTACCATCAGCACCTGAGAAGGAATCACAGCAGTTAGATTTTTTCAGTTAAGGCTGATGACAGGAGAGCAGTGTTATGATTATAAGAAAAAGATTTCTTTTTAGTTTCAATCTCAGTTTCAAACACTCTCAAACTGTTGTAAATATCATCCAGCTCTATTTCATCAAGAGTGTCTTTGGTTCTTCATTGTGCAGCATAAACTGTCCACTCTTCACCAAGAGATCTGAGAAATTTTCTGTTTACTTCATCTTGATCCAAGCAGACTTTGGCACTCTCAAATTCACCTATCAGTTTATTAAACCTGTCAAATATTTGAGTAAGGTTTTCATTCTTGCCACCAGAAAAGTTCTCATACTGCTGTTTCAAGAGATCCTTTTGATTTCTCTTGGTGCTAGCATTGCCAGCAAATCTTTTCTCTGAAGCAATCCAAAGAGAATGAGCAGTGTAAAACTTTTTAAACTGGTGTTGATAAGCATTGGGAATGACTATCTGAAGAAGTGTAAGAGCTTTTACTTCATTCATTCTAGCCTTTCTTTGAAATTCAGTTTTTGGAGGAGTTTTTATGGGTTTGCCCTCAGCATCAAGTTCAGGATCAACTACAGGAGGAAATTCAACAGCTTCCCATATGGCATAATCAATAAATTGAATGTGCTGTTGAATCCTGAGTTTCCACATCTCAAACTCAGTGGGTTTGAGCATAGGCACTTTGAGTCCTTGCCCAGATCCACTACTGCTATTATCAAATTCCATTGCAGAAAACTAAAAATTTTAAAGGAAAGCTTCTGACTTTGAAAACAAAGAAAAACCTGTGGCTCTGATACCACTTGTCAAGATCAAAATAACTACCTAAGATTAACTGGTTTGAACTAATCAGAGTATAAACCAATAACCTTGTATTGAATCAAAGTCCAATTAAGAAGTTTGCGGAATAACACTTAACTGTTTTAAGAAAAGCTTTCAAAACAAATAAACACATAAACACAATCAATAATCAAAAGTCATTTGTATTGTCAAATTCAATGATTACAATCACCTCTAATCTGTTTGATTAGACGAAGAACACAGATTGTTCTTAGGGTTTTACAACCTTAGAGGCTTATGAAAACTTAATCAGAAAGACAAATACAACTGAATAAACTTGTACGTGCAAACTTACAATAGAAAACCTATTCTATGTATATATATTGCTTTCTGATTTGTTTCCTTGAAAAACTCTGATTTCTATGATAGTAGATATACTTGAATCTTCAAAATACATCTTTTCCTGAATATCAGCACTTTCTTTTTGTTGAGCTGTTGAGCAGCTTGAAGTCTATCTGTTGAGCAACTTGAGCTTTAACACTGGCAGCTTGAACTTTTGAACTAGCAGCTCGAACTTTTTCAACTAACAGCTTGAACTTTGTACTTACACAGAAAATCTACTAACAGTCTGAGAAATCTAACTAACAGCTTGACATACTTAGAATATTTCCTAACATTAAATGATGTGTAATACTTGGCAACCGGTTTCAACAATGAAAATTTATTCCATGTAGGTTATTTATCGGTCCACGTGGGATTAATAACCGATTTCAACCGGTTAACCATTGATAAAACCTTAATTTACTGATTTTTAGTTAGTTCGGGGTTTTCTATACAACGAAAAATGGTTTGGGGTTTTAATCACAAAAACCTGACAAGTTGAGGGTTTTTTGCGCAATTATCCCTTATTTTTATTACATTTATCTAAATATAATGTTTAATCTTTTAACAATATTTTGTTATTATTTTACAATTTTATTTTTAATTTTTTTCTATTTTAGATCTTTATAGTTACTTAAGAATTAAGAGCAATATTATAAAAAAAAAGAGTAGAAATATACAATACAATTTTTATCATGAACTTTTATAATAAAAGAAAGTATCAAGAACGTTATTTTTGTAGAGAAATGATATAAAACTCAAATTTTATTTTTAGGCCATTGAGAAAACATCATGCAAAATTATTTTTGTCCTTCATAAATTTTATTTCTAGGCCAAGTAATAAAATTTTATTATTATTATTATTTTTTGTTGAGAGACGATCTTTATTTCAATTTATGCCTTCTTAATTTGGTCATCGATACATTTTTTTTCACAAAATTATAATCTTAATCGTTTTTCGGATTAAAAAAATTTATATTATCTTTGTTGTCAAAATTTGTATATATATCTTTTTTGATAATTTATCCAGTAATTAACTAATAGAGCTTTTCATAGTTTTAAGTTAGTTAATGATTATATAATTAACCGAATAATCAAACAGGAAAAACAGAATTTAAAAGTTAATTTTTATAATTTCAGTTTTATAATAATCAAGTATTAATCATCTAAAAATACAATTTCGATCACAACACCTAATTTCAATGCAAGATTTTGACTGTGGTTGGTATATGGGGACCTACGTGTAATACCTCATTGAAAAAGATACAATTAACCCTTTATTAATGGCAGTCTATTGGGAAAGAGACGGTAGTGTCCATTGAGATTCCATAGTCCACAGAGATCGAAAAAAAAATAAAAATAGTTTTGAACAAAGAGGCAAATGCACTCATGACATGTACGTAGCAACTTTTTATCATTTATAATATTTGTACGCAGTGCCGGTCCTATCATTTTTTAGATTCGAGGCATATATACTTAAAAAAAAGGCCCTCTATATGTTATATATATAGTCTATATATATAAGTAAATTCGTATAAAAATTTACAATTATATAATATTGAGAAAAAACGCTATGTTTTTTATTCGTATGATTATAAATTAGGCAAAAATTGCATACAATATTAAATTATATTTTTATTAGTAAATTGAGAAAAAAAAGTTTAAATTTTAAAATAATTCATAATATAAATAGTAAACATATGTGTCAAAACTAACATCCTAAGAAATAAATACATTTCTCAGTACTATTTTTAATAGTCGTATAATAAATAACATAAACCACATGATAAACAAAAATAAAAAATCAAACTCATTTAGAAACAAAAGTATAAATATTGAATTTGATGGATAGTATATTGATATAAAGTAAATAAACGATATCTGTGGATGAAAATCCAAGTGGTAGTGATGAGATATAAAATAAAATTAAAATGCACATAATGGGAATCGATCCCACGCCATTAGAATTCCAAGATAAGATAACTGTCAGCTGAACCAACACATTATTTATGTCTTTTCTCGCGCAAAAAACATATAAGCCAATACTGCACAGCTGGACTATATTAACATATCAGTTTTTTTGGGCCCCTTATAGTGAATTGGGACCTGGGCAGTGGCCCAGGTGCACCAGGCCCAGGGCCGGCCCTGTTTGTATGGGTTTGCATCCGCCTACGTGGCATCGGGAGATTGGTTGACATGAGTAGGGGGAGAGTGTTTGAACCTTCTGCCCATTCCAAACAACAACTACAAATGATAAGAGGGCAGACGTAAAGTGATAGCATAAAGGGGGCCATTTGATTGTTTGGGGACCTATCCTCCAAGTATTGCAGGTTGGAAACCAAAATTCCTTTCTATTGTTGATGTTTCATGTGGAAATAAAGAAACATAACTCATATCATTTGGTTTATAAATTGCTGAAGTTAACATTGACTTTGTCTGTCACAATCGCATCTGTTTAGCGATGTTTTTTTTTTATAATGAAGCTTGTGAAATCAGAGTTGCACAATTCAATTGGCGAGGAATGGTTAAATGACTGCTGTATTTGCACCATAGAGAAATAAGTACTTGTTAATGTTTCGAATGATGATGTATACTAATTTTCAAAAGATGAAAACTCGTAGGGGACAGTTGTAGAATCTAGCTTAATTTTTGGTTTGTAACTGATCGCGTAGGCCTATTTTCCTATTTGGGCCCTTGTTTAGCGCATGGACCTTAACCGAAAAGTACTGCCTCTTCCAGGCCGGGTCTGGGCTTCATGTGATCCAACTGCCCATCACCCCCATTCAGACCTCTGCAAGGACAAGATCCTACTAAAAGGAGGGGTTAAACAACTTTTAAGGAGATACGATTGGTAATATGAGGGTAGGTACAAAGGCCTCGCACGAATGAGCCCTCTCATTGGTGGATCAGAGCTAAAAGGAGGAGGGGCGACAGAGCACCTGGTCAACCAATGAGAGGGGGAGCTCAAAGAGAGTCGCACGCGGAAAAGAAGGTATAAATTCCCATGTTCCGCCTAGTTTCAAGGGTAAGTCCAATCTCACTCTCAACCCACAATCGATTACTCTCAATGTATGCTGACTTAAGCATCTGAGTGTCAATGCAGGGCACCCCCTGCATTGTCACTAACCATTGGTTTCTTCTCATTATAGGCGCGAGATATCACCTGGAAAGCATCTGGAAACCTTTACTCTGTTTTGACCCCTTTTTATTGCTTGTCGACGCACAAACAGTAACAATTAACAATATTGTAACATTTACGTATTTGTTTAATTATATGATCCAGATGAACCGACCCAAAATTTGGAGATATGAGAAAAAAAGAACTCACAAGCACTTACACTTTCGTATCATATTAAATTTCGGCCCCTATTAAAATTCTTTTTGGATCCGCCACTACCTGCGTGGTACGTTGACCTTTCTTGTTTATTTGGCTCTCTGCATGCTATATTAAAGATGGATGATCGTCTTTCGAGATGTTTCAAGGTGTGTGCAGCTCGTGGATGGTTACCGTTCAAACACATAACAATAAAGATTTTGAAGATGTGTATATCATGTAAGGTATAGTTGAATATAGTTTTGTATAAATCACTACCCTTGTCAAAAAGATATTCAAATTGCTTTAAGTTTATTTATTAATATTTATAAAAAAGCAACTAACTTTTATAGAAATTTCATCTACATTAGGATTAATATTAAAAAAAATCACTGCACATTTATAGTCTTATTATTATTTTTTAAACGAACATTTGTAGTGTTGTTTAAAGCTACACAAATAACTACACAAATAACTTATTAAACCGTTTTCCTGATGGGCAACGATGTCGGAAAATCCTTTTTATTTGTTATGGTTTAAAGGTTCTTACTAGCCTAACTATTAGGCCCAATGGAATGGGCACGACATGAGGATTATACCGAGCATGGCATTGGGAGGACACCGTCCCACCCTCTTGGCATGTAATGACATCCATGCAAAATGGCATCCAAATGTCGAGAGAGAGGGAAAGAGGGAGAATGGAGAATGTCGTAGATTTTGTGTGTGCAACTAAATAGGTGTGGCAAAAGTGACATTGACACCCTATAAATGACATCAAAATGCAAGGGATGACGAAACTGACGTGACGTTAACGTGACTGCAATTTTGCTTGACATCTTTGCCAACGATTCCCGTGGTCTTATGGGCATAATATGAGTACTACAACTATCTTTTTTTTATCTATATTAAAACAACTAAAGAGGTATGTCATAGTGTAAAATGTAAATTTGCAGAGCTTAATTAATTGGCTTTAAATTAAAAAAAATGTTTTGATAAATTTATTAGTTAGGTCTTTTATCATTATTTTTTTTACAAGTATTATTGTCAGTTTTTTGGTATTCATTTTAATCCTTTTATTTTTATTGGTTTGGTCTTTACATTTTGATAGAAAACCGATATAACCAACTATTTTTTGTTAGATGTTTTTGGTATGAAGAGGTTTCGGGAACAAAGCTTTTGTTATGAAGGGTTTTTTAGAAAGATGCTTTCTAGTATGAAGGGGGTTTCTAGAACGGAGTTTTGATTTCTGATTTTGATTTTTTTGATAAATTTGTTTTCTATAACAATTTTGATTTTGAGATCGATGTGGTTGTTATTGTTTCGATTTTGAGTTTTGAGTATGATTTTGTTTGATTTAGTATCTAAGATCGATTTTTGTTTGAATTTGAGATCGAAAGAATGCAATATGCATATGATCAAAGGAATAAAATTTATGATTGTTTGATTTGAATTTTTTTGAAAAGATCCCGACAAGATCCTGCTCACCAGTGATGCACACTCACTTGAAAGCTGAAACCTAAACACTGAAAACATCAAATATCAGTATTCAAGTTTAGTTATAAATTTAAAAACCGAAAATCATCACATCCTTTTCATCAAAAAAAAAAAAAAAAAAATAACTATGAAAAAATGACCAAGTGTATCTCACTTTCTAGCATGGGGTATGATTCTTTGTCACCTTTTTGGAATATTGCATAATTCATCAAACACCAGTTTGTTATTTTAATTGTACAGCTATAATTTTCACATAAATCCAAACTTTAAGAACAAATCAAGATCCTAACATCCACTACAGTCCGTCCCTTTTTCCTATTATATAACTAACAATTTCCAGGAGGAAATTGCACTATTCCTAGACTGTAGCTTATGAATAGTATATATTTAAGATATAGTTTTTGTTTGTTGTTTTTAAACAAAAATAAATTGCAGACCAGTTGGGCAAAACTTGGGTTGGAAAAATGACCTTTTTTTCAATTGAATAAAGTCTGTCATGTACCTTACCTGTCATTGTTATCCACACTTTCATTAATTCATCTACTTTTACACGCCAAAAAATTTACACACCAATGGTGTTGAAAAAATTCCAAAATCAAAAAACCGACAAACTATTCTGATTTTGAGATTTATCGAACCATATTTTTTTAATAATATTCTGTTTGGTTAACCGAATCGGAAAAATCTTTCGGTTACGGTTCACGAGTGACTTACGGTTAATGAAAAAACCAAAAAATAAATAAACTTTATATATTTTAGTTTTTATTCCTATAATATTAAAATCTATACCAATACCAAACTTATTATAAATTTATTAACCATTAACCGACAAACTATTCTGATTTTGAGGTTTATCGAACCATATTTTTTTAATAATATTCTGTTTGGTTAACCGAATCGGAAAAATCTTTCGGTTACGGTTCACGAGTGACTTACGGTTAATGAAAAAACCAAAAAATAAATAAACTTTATATATTTTAGTTTTTATTCCTATAATATTAAAATCTATACCAATACCAAACTTATTATAAATTTATTAACCATTAACCGACAAACTATTCTGATTTTGAGGTTTATCGAACCATATTTTTTTAATAATATTCTGTTTGGTTAACCGAATCGGAAAAATCTTTCGGTTACGGTTCACGAGTGACTTACGGTTAATGAAAAAACCAAAAAATAAATAAACTTTATATATTTTAGTTTTTATTCCTATAATATTAAAATCTATACCAATACCAAACTTATTATAAATTTATTAACCATTAATTGAGTTTAACTCAAAAAAGTTAAAATTATATTGTTACAACTTAATTAGGTAAAAATAAAAGTATTTTTGCATTTAATAGATTTTTAATGATACTATATATTTGTTAACGATATCTTATCAATGCTTTCTTAATGATACTTTCTCATCTTGATTTTTAAAATAGTACTTAAAATTAATTTTTTAATTAGAATTACGGTTAATTGGTTAACCGAATAACCAAACTGAAAAAACCGGTTAACCGTCTATTTCGGTTTGGGTACAGAAAATCCTCAAACCAAAATGTTCGATTAACCATTCGAAAGTCATTTTCAGTTGGGTTAACCATCCATAAGCTATTAAGTCATTTTCTTATATTTAATTTTTGTGTTTAATGTGCATTACAAATTTAGTTATGTTACCCTAAATGATGTGTTTGAATTGCTTGACCAATATATCAAGATGTGTGAGATCATGGAAAGGATGTGGCTCTTTCCGTTTTTTGCACTTGACTCGATTGGGTGTTGATTTATATATGTACACACACTAACACATGTGAAATGGAATTCACGTATTTTATGATTTGATCCATTATGCATATGTTTTATCTTAATATTTAAATGAAAGGTTTATACATGCAAACAAGATTTTAATATAATATTTATTTCATGATATGGTAATATGCTTTCGTCAAGTTCTTCGTAAAATTATTATGTTGATATATGCAATATTTATTTTTGCTAGACATGTTTTTGGTTTGCGGTATTTTTATATGAAAAGCCGTGATCTCACCGGCTTAAAGCTAACTCTTTAGCATATATCTCAAGAAATGAATAATAAACACAAACTTGATTCCTATCCCGCTGCATCGTGCGGGCATTATTCCTCGTTAAATAATATATAACAAAAGGTAGATTAATAAATATAACATTTTACTTTTTAGTCTTTCAACTTTTGTTACCTTTCTCAACAATAAATAAATATAATAAATTACTAATAATATTGAGTTTTAGGTTCATTAAATATTTTATGTTTTTTTATTAGGACATGTTTTTTGTATGATTGATTATTACATACTTTATGTAAATGTGAAACACTCCTAAATTTGACCTGGTACGTGGAATTATTTTATTGGATTATTAAGTTTTTTTTATTCCGTTGGTCGAGTAGAATCCCAATTAGTGGATTATACGTGTCAGGACTGTGATATACGTGGCACCAGATTATTATTTTAGTGGATTATTAATAATTATGAAATCACTGATTTAAATGGATTAAATTGATATCAATATTGAAAATATGAAAGCGGGTTCGGATTATTGGGTAATGGGTTACCAAAAATAGAAACGTTATATACACTACTACAAATCGAAGCTAATGCAACACTTTTGATGCAACACATTTTAAAATTGTTGCTTTTTTATTTAAGTTTGCTCTAAAGCAACATATTGACAATAAGTGTTGCATATAATGATTTAATGCAACACTTTTTTTAAAGTTTTGACATTTTTACTAAAAAAATGCAACAATTTTCTAAAGTGTTGCAATTTTTAATAAAAATTGCAACATTTGTTTAAAGTGTTGCATATTTCAATAAAAAAATGCAACACATTTTTAAAGTGTTGCATTTATAATTAAAAAAAATGCAACACATTTTTAAAAACATATAACATTTTTTTAAGTGTTTCATTTATAATGAAAAAAAATATTACATGTTTTGAAGTGTTGACTATACTATTTTATCTTGTTTTGTAATTTTGATTAAAAAAATAGACACAAAAGTTCAATGTCTGATTTGTTAAGATTAATAAAATACAAGATTTGACAGTACATGTTTTATTTTTAGTTTTTTTTTAAAGAAAAGTAAAATTAAAAAATTGGTTACAAATTTAAAATATCACAGTTATATATATATATATATATATTTTTGGGTGGTAAACTAATTAAAAATTAAATTTTAACTTCTCATTTAAAACTAATGTATACATTAAAAGTTAAAACTAGTAACTCTCCTCATTTGCAAAAAATCCATCCACGCTCTTTTCTCTCAGAGTCTCAGCTGCCACGACCACCCCTCACCCATCGTCGCCCCCACCCTCGCCGGTCACACCCGCCGTCACCCCCACCCCTCGCCGCCGTCACCCCCACCCCTCGCCGCCCTCACCCTCCTTGGCCCCCTCCCCTTGCACCGCTGCGGCCGTCGATCTCTCTCTGTGTATGGCGACCCCCATTCCCAAACCCTAGCCGGTGACCCCCTTCCAACAGTGGTTCTCTCTAGACCCCTTCCCAAACCCTAATCGTCGATCTCTCTCGTTCTTTCCTCCAGCGGCGACATCGATTTCTCTCTTTCTTTCCCCCAGCGACGGCGACAGAGGATCTCCATAGACGTCTCTCTTACTTTCCTTCGACGACGGCAAATCGATCAAGGTCCAAAATATTTGAGTATATTGATGTTTACTGTACCTGTTTGTTCATAAGAATCAAATCCCATCTTGCATCATTTTGTTTATATTTATGCAGGTATTTATTAAAATTTTTCATTGGTTTTTTCAGGTATTTATTAGATCTTTTTCCTATAACCTTCATTGGGTTTTCATGATAATCTTCATTTTAATCCTTCTGTTCCTTCTCTTTTTTGCATCGTCTTCAAGTTCTGTTGGTTCTCTTTTTTGCATCCTTGTCAAGAAACAACACCAATCGACGATGGTTTGATTTCTACTTATTAATTATGTTCTTTCAGTTAATCTCTACTTGCAACTGTTTTGATTCTTCTGCATATGTGTTTGATTTTTTCTACGATGGTGTCATCAAACATTTTCTATGTCAAATGTTATGGGTCCTTAGTTTGCATTTCAATTGCCAATTAATGATATGTTTTTAGGTCTGGTTTGATTTTGCGTTTTTAGTGTTGATTATGTTGATGTTAAAACCCTCTATGTGATTTTGTGATAATTTGTGTTTTTGGCAACAAGTCAACAGATACTATATGAATGATTTATTTTGCAATGAATAAAAATGTATCAGAAACTTATGTAAAAAGTAGTGTTTATAGAAGAAATTTGCTTCAAAATGGTCAAAGATATTAGATTCTATATGAATTTGATTTGTTTGGCTTTAGTAAGTCAAAAGCTGACTCAATGGACTTGGAACAGGGTAATAAAAATCACAGATTTTGGATGATTGTTGGATGTTGATTATGTCTCTAGTAGAAGAAAACAATGCAGAATAGATAAGGGTTATTGGGTTTAAGCTTGATGAATTTTAAAATGGGCAGTTAAATGGGAATTCTTTTGCTTGAATGCTAAAGTTTTTTTTGGTTTTGGTTTGCAAGACACCATGTTCCTTGTCATATTGTATTCTTGCTTTGCTTATTTTGTCATGTCTATAGTATCTCAGCCCAAAAGTCTTGTTCTTTCTATACTTCGAGATTTTTAGAAGGATGATAATGATCTTTAAAATGTTTTAATAAAGTTACTATGAGGTTGAGAAAAATCAAGTGTTGATTACCGAGGTCGATTGGGATATAAAGTGCAAGAATGAAGCCACCACATCAAGAACTGTAATCGATGAAAAACACGTGGAAAATGACGGTTCCCTAAACGTTACATTGATTAATTAGGCTATAAAATGCAATAATGAAGCCACCCCAACTCGTTTGCTAGCACAATCACAACCCATCACTTGTTTGTCTTCATACATATTAAGTGGTCTGTTAAGTAATGAAGAAGATGATGATTTGATTTGATGTTTACCTGTTAAGAGAATACATGGACTGAGAGTGAAAAATACAAGGATTAAGAGTGAGAAATATCAGCTACATTTATGGGATGAGTATACATGTACACATCATTTAAAAAAAGGGATATGATCTTTCTACCCTTCATTTTGAGTTTTTATTTTCCAAACATCCCCTATTTAAATGCCAAACACGTATTAAATAAAAATGTGTGGTTATAAATGGTTCACTGATTATCCACTCTAGTATGGTTTTTCACGATAGACATCATGATTTCATTGCAATACCCATCAATAATATGCTTTCTGTGGCTGCTGTTACAGTGATTTCTTGTATGTTTTCGGGGTCAATTGTCTTGTTAATTTGTGTCCTAAACTCCCTTAGGTGCTGCTGCGTTTTTGAATCTGTTAATTTACAACATTACATATGTCTATAATGCACAATTAAGGGGTCTAAATGTCGTGTAAAGAAAGAGTAGTGTTTTTCTTGCTGTTAATTTCTGCTGCCCATACTCCAAGCAGAAGAAGATGAAAGGTAAACACAAATATTTTGCTGGTCCCAAGTCCCATTGCAAGAGCTGCATTTCTGATAAATGTTTGTTATGCAGGCCATCACTTTGTGACACTGTTGCCTAAAGTTTTAGATTATCTATCAATGAATTTTGCATCATTTCAAACTCATGAGTGCTACACTGCTACATTAAAACAGGTATGTGCGTATATATATAGTTGCTGTGAGGGTACTGTATATATATATTCTTCAGTTTCACTTTGACCAGTCATTGGAGGGGTTGAAGTCGTTTTTCAGAGATGTCAAGGTTCTTTCCATAACATTTACTTCTTTCTATCTATGCAGTATCTTATCTTCTTATTAGTTTGGGTGTTCATCACTAACAATGCTGTTGCTGATCATCCGTGCAAACAGAATCTAAAGCTTGGTAACCAGGGCCATTGAATAAGAGGGTTAACGACACCGGTATGGCATACATTTACTTGAAAAGTGATTTGGAGACTCCAAACAGGTATATCTAATGTCAAGGTATTTAGTCTACAGTATCCACATTATTTTAAATAGGGGTACAAAATCGATCGACCGAGAAAAACAAACAACCAAACCAGGACTGGACTGGAACCAACTTTATTCTGTTTGGTTCTCGGTTTTAGTTTTTTAAACAAATCGGTTTTTGTTCTTGAGTTTCAAAAACATGATGAGAACCGAATCAATGTATAAAATCTGTTTTTCAAATCTGAAACATTATCATTTGACAGTAATAATTATAGATTATAAAAACTCAAATTTTGTATATGGTTCATGGTCTCACTTGTGATCAAACTGTTTCTATACTGGAATTATACGGTTCAGATCCGTTTGTTATTTTGTAACTTTTGTTTCCTGTCCCCCTTTTGTTTATGTGATAAAGTTCTTTAGAACTTCCTTAGGAGTTGCTGGATACTTTCCCATCGAGTATGATGTTAGTCTAATATTTTAGGGTTGGTCAGCAGTCCTATTGATGTTGGTGTATAGTTTTTGAAAGCTTGTTAATTATTACCGATCTATTCTAACCCTACTAAAAGTTTCTTTATGGTGTGCAATTGGAGAAGAAATTATAAAGTAAAATTGATAATAGATATTGGTCTCTGCTTTTATATGCTAAACACTTCTCTCTCGTTGTTTTGTTCTTGGAACTTCCAATTGTTTTTAATTTATTTGGTTTTGAATAATTCTGTACATTCTGATCAGCGTATTGGTGCAGGTGTACATCGCCACTGACGATAAATTTATCTCATAATGATTTCGAGCTAACCGTAGTTAAGGAAACCCGAAGGAATGATCAAAATGCTGCCATTGCAACGAAATTGCCCACCAATGACCATGAGCCATTCTCTGTGGATGAAAGACCAATCAATGAAGATTGTCCCTACTACCCTTGAATCTCTCTCCGAGGATGATCTCTCTAATTCAACCATTATCCAAACAAAGTTTCTAGATCAGCAATTACCACATTCCTTTCTTCCCCTTGTTCTACTTCCGCTTCTGAATACATACATGCAATGGTGACTCCTAAAAAAGAGCACACATCTCACAACGGATCTTCGTTAGATTTGAGTGTCAATTCGCATGTTCATAAAAGGCGAAAGTCTTCAGCTTCTGTGTTTGGTTGTATCGAATATGTATTCCCAATATTGTAATTTACTTTTTTGTATTTGCATTAAATTTAAAAAATAATGAATGTGTTTATTTTGTTTAGAAAATATTGCATTTATGTAATTTAAAACAATAATAAAGTGTTGCAATAGATTGATAATGGTGTTGCATTTACATAATGACAACATTTGATAAATAAAGTGTTGCTATAAGTTGGTAACAATAAATTAAAAGTGTTGCTTTAGAGTATAAAAAGTGTTGCATTTATAAATAATGGCAACACATTAAAAAGTGTTGCTTTAGAATATAAAAAGTGTTGCATTTATAAAATAATGGCAACACTTTTGAAAAGTGTTGCATTATCCAGTGAAAGTGTCGCTTTAGACCTAAGGCGACGTTGGCTAAGGTGGCACTACATAAAGTGTCGCATTAGGCCTATAGCAACACCTTTAAGGCCTAACACAACACTTTTCTCATGTTGCTTTAGGTTCATTTTGTTGTAGTGATATATGCTTTCATTTAAATCCTTTTCTTCCTTCTTGCCAAAGAAAGTGTAGTGAGTGTGTGTATGTGTGTTTGTGGAAAATAAAACAGAAAGAAAGCTTTCAGATTGGGCTGTGAATTCATCTCCAGAGATCATCACCTTCCTAATTGTGTTCATGAGCCAGTGAGGAAAGAAAACATTCATATTGGCAGCTTAAATTCATAGTATAAATAGTGTAATCGTGGAATTTGGCTTATAAGCCTGTGGGTGATAGTTATATGAGTTTATGAGGTAGATTTCGAGTTGTGGGGTTGGTTATACCCCTGGAACGACCATTAATAGCGAACAAAGTAGAACCAGTCACCTCGGATAGCGGTCGCGATCCCTTGAGGGCGGCCGCGATGATCGTAGGGCGATGAGGTGAGTACGACCATCGATTATGAATGTGGCCGAGATCTTAAGAGCGACCGCGACCACAAGCGCGATCGCGATGAGTATGTCTACAAGTCAGATCTAGTCGACATTTTAACACAGTTATTCGGGAACCAGGGTGCCGGTCAGCATACTGGACATGGTATCAGAGCTTCTATTTCGGTGACGGGTAGCTTGGAAGCGAGAGAATGAGGCTGCCTTTCGGGTCGCGCACGTGGACCAGATGGATATGGTTGGTTACGCTATGTATTTGTTGAGGGGAGGGGCTTCACAGTGGTGGAAGTCCATTGAGTCGTCTATGAGACCGTCTGCGGCATATGCGATGACCTGGGATCAATTCCGGGCGGTGTTTGAGCTGAAGTATATTCCCAGAGATGAGCGATGAGAGATGGATCGTCGATTTCTCCATTTATTGTAGGGCGATATGACAGTGCAACAATATGTTGATAGATTTAACGAGTATTCACAGTTTGCAACACAACATATCGATACATAGAGCCGAAAGGCTGATGCGTTCATTGATGGGTTGAGGACAGATATCCGGGAGTTTGTAGGGCTGTACGATACTCCTACGTTTGCCACAACTTCAGAGATGGCCCACATGAGAGAGCGGGAGACAG
This sequence comes from Centrapalus pauciflorus, assembly GCA_020465985.1. Classification (NCBI taxonomy): domain Eukaryota; kingdom Viridiplantae; phylum Streptophyta; class Magnoliopsida; order Asterales; family Asteraceae; genus Centrapalus; species Centrapalus pauciflorus. The sequence goes on along the minus strand of JAANYP010004961.1, from coordinate 226,420 downwards.
AGAAGCAAAAGGAGCAACCACCTTCACAGCGACAGAGGATAGGTACTTCTGAGCAGTCTTCGAGTTACTAACGTTATCCACGAGACCCTACGAGAGATACACAGTCTGAACAGTGGCGATTTCAGGGATAGAGTTCTGGGTTCCGTCGAGACAGAGATAGAGATCTGAGACCGAGAGGGTCAGGGCAGAGTCAGAGGTACGGGCACTTAGTCAGTGTCAGACTTCGCGATATAGTGCCCCGAGTCAGAGCAGTGTGGGACAGGGCTCCCAACCATCAGGCAGCCGTACCAACAGTTTTTTTGGGGAGAGAGATTGTCTGAGGTGTCGTCGTCGTCATGCTGGGCCGTGTATGCCCAAGCAGCCGGGATGCTATCGTTGCAACCAGTATGGTCATACTACAGTCACATGTACTTCCAAAGGTTCATTGTGCTTTCATTGTGGGAAGCTGGGACATATAGCTCGAGATCGTCCAGAGATAGGGGCAGCTGTACCGGAGCGAGCACGAGAAGGACTAGAAAGCCAAAACATGATCATCGCCGTTACTGGTGGCACATTCTTAGCTAAAGAGGATGATGAGGCTTGGGAATTACTTAATCAACTCGGTAAAGGTCTCAAAGTTCAAGCCGGTTTTGAGAATAGCATTGGAGTTCAGGTGATGCGTATAGACAATGCTTGAAAACACGAAGCGAAGAGTGAAATCTCAGAACTTGGAAATAAGATGGACCAACTGATGAAGGGTTTCAACCAAAACCCTGCTGCATCAGTTAACGGCATAATATGCAAAAATCCATCTCATCATTCTGAAGCATGTCCTCAAGTGCAACCCACTGAAGAATATGTTAACGAAGTATATGGTTTTAGAGCTCATCGGGAAAGGGATAACCCATTTTTGGAAACTTATATTCCAGGATGGAGAAATCATCCTAGTTTTTGATAGAAAAATGATCAACCTATCGATCATCAGTCTAAACCAAGGTATGAACCACCACGAAGAGAATATCAATATGGTTCAACTTCTGCTGCTAAGAATGAGCGATATTACAAGTCGAACCAACGTGATCAACCTCACTTTCATGTGAAACTATTATGAGTTCTTCACAAGAGTTTGCAGAGTTCATGAAGCAACAATCGGTTATCAACATTAAGACCATGGAGATGCTGAGTCGCCAAATGGGTCAAATAGCTGAATCACTCATAAAAAGAGAGGAGGGAAAGCTTCTGAGTAACACTGTTCCAAACCCTTCGCATGCACACGATAAAGAGAAAAAACATGAGGTTAATGAAGTGTCCAAGGTGACTGTTCTGAGGAGTGGAAGAGAAGTAGACAATAAGATCGAGATGTCAAAATAACAAGAAGTAGGAAATGACACCGATACTGAGGTCGTGTTTAAAGAGACAATGGATCCTAAGAAGAAGGAAGGTTCTAAGAAAGTTACTTTCAATGAACCAATCAAGGCAGACATCCGAACTCCCAAAGTTGGGGAGGCGGTTAAGGAACTAACATCACAGCTCCTCCTCCTTACCTCGATGCACTGGAAAATCCGAAATCTTCTCCGTATGGAAGAAGAGGTCCACAACCTGAGGATTTGTGGGACTTATTCAATCAAGTCAACATCAATATCCCGTTGGTCAAGGCTATTCAACAAGTACCTTCTTATGCCAAATTCTAAAAGATCTCTGCACGCAGAAAAAAAAGTTCAAGGTCTTACTTCCCAAGCAGATCACTTGAGTGTGGTGATTTCTAGTTCCTTGACACCAAAGCTGAAAGATCCTGGATCACCTTTGATTCTAGTGACAATTGGCAATGTGCAAATCAAAAAGGCATTACTCGACCTTGGAGATTTTCAGACCGGAAAAGCATCAGAAGATTTGAGCTAAAGCTGGGATTATCTACTTGAAGACTTTGCTTGTTCCATCAAAGGGGGAGATTGTTGGAATGTATTTTGATGATGTAATGCAAAGACTAGGGTTTGTTTTGTAATTAGTTAATAGTTGTAAAAATGTATATAAATAGTTGTTTGACTTTCAAATAGAATATAGATCTGACAGATAGCAAATTGTACGCACTGATTTCAGAAATAGGGCTACAGTAAACAAAGATTCTATTCTCTCCATTTTGTAATCATTTGGTCATCAATCGAAGCATTCGGTCAGTGTTAAATTGTTTGTTGTTCTTGATTAATTGATATTGTTGTTTGATTGTTAGGAATCTATATTTCACAATTGGTATCAGAAACAGGCAAAAACCGGACAGATTTTCAAAAAGAAGAGTTTGCAAAATTCTGATCATTCAAGTTCAAGTTTCTTTGGAAATTCAGATTTTCCATTTTCTAATACTCAAAGAAATTTATTCTCAGCTTTCGAGAAAGAAGCTGAAAGAAATAATCTGCAATGGGTATCTAAACCCATGTTTAAGTGGGTCCCAAAACCCGTTTTGAGATGGGTACCAAAAAGTGCTAACAAGTCTGGATCCAAATCAGTTTGGATACCAAAGACATCTTGATTTTGTAGGTTTAAAAGGTTTCTAGTCATATCAGACTAGAACCCGGACTTCACCTCATCAGGCTTCTAGTTAGTACAGATTAGAACCCGGGCTTCATCTCACAAAGGTTCCTGTTCAAATCAGTTCAGGACCCGTTCTCTACTTTAATAGGCTCTTGATTACTTCAGGTCAAGACCCGTGCTTCAACTCAAAATGGTTTTTAGTCAATTCAGACTAGAACCCGGTCTTCATTGGAATTGGATTTTATACTTTTCAGTACATAACCCAAGCTAATGGTTTTCAGTTACTTCAGACTGAAACCCGAGCTTCTGCGACATATGGCTTCTAATCACCTATGATTAGAACCCGAGTCTGAGAGACAAATTTTACTGGAATTCCTGCCCTGAATTCAACTCCAAAGCTGAAATTTCCAAAGAGGGAGTTTTATTTTCATAATTTTTTGCTCCTGTTTTACTTTCCATGAGTTGACTAACTTTTTGTGCTTATTTCCAGGGGGAGTTACAGATACTTTGACGATGTCATTTTTCAAAAACTGTGTGTGATTTTTCACGAAAATATTTGATACACACATAAAAAGAAGTTTTGAGCTGAAAAGAAATATTTGTCTGATTCTCTGAATATATCATTGAGATTAATTGATCTAATCCCTTTGATTTTCATAATCTCATTTCTTCTGAGATTCTCTTTGTTATAACTCTTCTAATTCATACTGGATTCTCCCGGTATCTCCCATGTGCTAATTCTTTCAAGAAAATCTGATTCTTTTCATATCATATATCAGATTTTCCATTTCATTCTGATATCTACCAAAATTATCTGAAAATCATCTCCAATATCATATAAGTTGAATTTCATCATATCTCATGACCTTCAAAGCTAAAAATCTTTCTGCTGACTCCGATTATGCACGAATCTGAGTGATAGGCATAAATATAGCTTCTATGGTCTAACCAGAACCGGAAGACCTACCCAAGAAGCAAACCAACCGTAGTTTGTGTGGGTGAGGGTTCTTTAGGTCTATTAGTTGAGAAATCAGTTATCACAGGATACTGACAAGGTTAAGCAGAGTTAAAATGTAAATGAGAGAGATATATTGAAAGGAGATGGTGGTGCATCAGATCATGCTTTTGTTATAAAGCTGACTGAACTTATTTCTCAAAAGTGAGCCGGAGGGAGCTTAGTTGAAAAATGCTGAGATCTGAGGGTTGAGAAAGGATTTGAAGAAAAGATAATCCTACCTACACTGTGTCGGCTGGGTAATCCAAATAATCTATCAAGTCCTAGGCGACTTGATATTGAAAAAGACGTCATGGACCCAGTGACGCATGCACTTAACCCCACCAACCACTCAGTTATCTCTCAAAAGAATTCTGTTTCAATAATCACGGAGATATTGCTCATTTCTATCGATATATCATTTGGATATTATTGATATTGAAACAAGGAAGACATTTGCTCCGGTCTCTCACTTCATTTGATGCACATTGTGTCTAGAGCTGATTATGTACACTTTTAGGACACATCGAGTCTAACAGTCTGCGTGACTATAAGCTGCTAGTCCAAAGTGACTAAGCCGGAACAAATATAGGTGATTCTTTAATGATAAAGGATTTCACGATGAATATTTGGAAATCCTACGAGTGTTAACATCACGCCAACGCTGAAAGTAGGTCACATAGATTATGTCTATTGTGCAAACACGAATCCTATGTGGACCTGGACTCACTAACTTATGAATGAATGTGTTACATTTTTCTCATGTCAAGTTGAAAAGCTTTGACTTTGTTTGTTTCTGTAAGGAGAGAGTATCCATTTGAGGGGGAGTGATAAATTTGTTCAGAATAGGGGGAGATGACATATTTGAAAGAAAGGATTTCATTTTGAGGGGGAGAGAGAAAATTTGTAATATTTCTGAGTTGTAATTGTTGTTGTATTTCTGTCTGTATTCATGTCTGCAATTGTGTCTTTGAAGATTATGCATGATGTTCATAATTCTTACGATCATCATGAGGGGGAGAAACATTGTATTTCAGAGCCAACTGCTGAATATTTTGAAGACATTTACAACAACTACTGAAGACAATTGTGACAATTGCAGATGAGTTCAAGATGACAGATGATATGTTGTCTTTATTTGATCAAGGGAAAGAATCAAAGTTTATTCATGATTCAAGGGGGAGAGTCTATTCATAAGAAAAGAGAAGATCAGAGAAGAAGAGATATGAAGATCAGAGAGAGTCAATGAAAATGAAAGTTTCTTTGAAGATTCAGAGATAGAAGAGAAGAAAAGAGAAAAGTTTTGAAGATCAAGTTTTTTAAAATCTTGAAGACATTTACTTTGTTTAGATGCTTTCATCTCTAAGGGGGAGATTGTTAGGAACAAATATATAGAGTTGAAATCAATTAGAATTGTATATATAGAAGTCTAGGATCAATCATGTAATTAGATGATAGTTAGATATTAGGTTAGTATAAATAGGAAAATTCCTATGGAATTTTCTAAGAGATTGACATTTTCATCTTTGTATTTCATGTTGAGAGCAAATTCAGTCATTCAATAAAATAGATTTGTGTGTTAATGTTGTGATTCACCTAGATCTATTATTATCATTGTTGACAAACATGATCTAGGCCAGTTACAAACCACGTATATTATTCTACCGCTGACAGATCGGTCAACAAAAAATCCAATGGGTATCTTATAAGATGTTATAGTAAAAGTAGAAGACTTTTACTATCCGGTTGACTACTTAGTCTTAGATACAGAGAGTTCCCTTGGAGAAAACCAGCCAACCATAATCTTAGGGAGACTGTTCTTAGCTACTATTTTAATGCTCAAATTAACTGTAGAAGGGGGGCTATAGATATTGCATTAGGAATCATAAGCTTTCGTCTAAATGTGTTCAATGCTTCCACCACTGCTTCAATCTATTCAGAATGTTACATGTTAGATGTGGTGGATGAGCTTGTGCAGTAGCATGATTCACTAATCAATGCCAAAGACCACACTGAATTGTTCTTTGCTGTACACGACACTGCTATAATGAACTCTGAGAAATGCAATGAGCTAGAGGCAGTCATGGAATCCACTCTGGAACTTAAACAATCGCCGACCCATGGGACAGAAAAGCTACCAACTGACTTGCCTCAATCTGCAAGCCCTTTAATAGAACACAACCTGTTCTAGAGCTTAAAGCATTTCCTGTTCATTTGAAGTATGCCTTTTTAGGTCAGAATGACACTCATCCTGTAATTATTTCATCAGATCTGATCGAGGCACAAGAAAAAGCTCTACTGCAAGAATTAGTGAAGTGTGAAGAAGCAGTAGGATGGACAATAGCAGATTTGAAAAGAATCAGTCCTACCTTATGCATGCATAGAATCATTACTGATCCAGAAGCGAAACCAGTAAGAGATGCACAAAGGAGGCTGAATCCCAATTTGAGGAAGGTAGTGAAGAAAGAAGTGTTAAAGTGGTTGGACGCTGGAATCATTTATCCAATATCTGATAGTAAATGGGTCAATCCAACCCAAACTGTGCCTAAGAAATATGGACTCACAGTAATACACAGAAGAAGGAGGAAACATCACTACCCGCACTGTAACTGGATGGAGAGTATCCATAGCGTAAGAACCAATATTTCTCAAAGGTCTTAGGACTAGGCCCCAGTAGCAATGCAATATAAATCGGGAAACTAAGATAATAATTAACAGTGTAGAATTAAAGTTAATTACAAACAGAGACAATTTAAAGTAGAAAGGTACAAACTTCTAGACTATTACATCAATTCACGTAATATAAACTAGTCCCGAACCCCAAAGCTCTATCATCGGTAACTACCAAGGTGTTGAAATAGGTTCTAAGGCACTTCAAGCTCTTTCACAGTCGTGACCTATGAACTAGGTCCAGCCAATCCTTTGTCTTTACCAGAAAAATAATGCAACAACGGGGTAAACTTAATTGCTTAGTGAGAATGTAATTTTTACATTTAACATGCAGTTATGAACGCGGAAAACTCATGCACTGCACTCGGCTCATGCACAGCTCAGCTCTATTGCTCATGCACAGCTCAAATCTGGAAGGGACATTGGCCAATTAAATGCTCTTTGATGCGCGTCTTTGCTCAACTCCCAGTTATAAAACTGTTGTTGCTCTTGATACTTTTTGACAAATTCATAAGGAATGCTCGGATAATGTTAACACCATACACACGCATCAATAGTGGGGATCAACCACGTTTTGGGCTAGCTACCAGTAATTGCTGTATGGGTATCATCAGAATGCTCAGCTCTAGCTACCGTCGGTGCTTTCATCATGTAAATCAGCGCATCATAAGCCTAACTGTAACCCAACACTGAGCAATAGTGTTGCTATTAAGCTTAACAATCAATGACTTGTCAAAGAATAGAAGCAAGAAGAAGGGATGATCGGCTCAACAAATCATAGTAATCATGACAATTATAGCAACATGCTCAATAAGAGAATGCCAATAAAATCAGGATAATGCAACAAAAGTCTCAATTCACATAATTTGTAGTTAAAGTAAAATCTACAACACACAGTTACTGGTTAATGTGCTTTCTGGCTCTGGCTCTGTTGCTCACAATCTGCAGTGGGTTAGAACCACTATCTGAATTATATCAGACTTACACACAGCTTGCCACTTTGCTATAACCTTTGATGGTGCTCTTTATATGTCTTTTAGCTGCTTGTGTTGCTCAATCTGTTGTTTATAACATTTCTTATGTTTATGAGCTTTTATGTCTTCTAAATAAGCACATTCAGTTTTATTTGTATGTCTTTAATCTCAAAGTCTCATATTTTTATTAAATGAGATGAACATGGTCGGTTATTTTACAAGACTTGGACAATATGTAACACTTTATCATGTAAATGCTTTTATAAGTTGTCTTTCTGAAGCTTATGTATATACTTGTTCATTGAATAATCTTATCTTGTAATTATATAGTTTATTTATGATTTATTCATTAACCGGACATAGTATGTCATACATTCACATGGATTTGCATATTAGAATCATATTCTTTATAGACTTTAATGAACGATCACACAAGCACACATATAAGAAGTATTAATTCATTATGAGGTGTATAAATGGCTACATCATTACCCCCATGCGTTGATTTGGCTCACATTTCATTCTAGTCCATTTGGGTCCTCAAGGCTTACTTATTTTGAGTCACCTGTATGGGTGTTCATATCATCCTTTAGTTGACGTTGCATGTCATTTATTATTTCTTTTTAGGCCATATAAACAAGGCAAAAGGTCAATGAATTAAAGCCAAGGGCCAAGGATGTTAGGCCATCAACTAGGCCATGTACCATGTTTTTTTAAAGCTTTTTGTGGCTGTTGTTACAGCCTTATATTGTTGTCAATAACAACCTAATATAATGTTATAATACACTATTAAAGGGGTCTAAATGTCGTGGCCAAAGACCAAAGGAGATGGGCTAGGGACCCAGAGGCTTTTTGGCTAAGGTCCATGAATTTTCTGTGACTGATTGGCTGCTGTCATGCTTCTATGTCTGCTGTCCCCAACAACCCATAACTCAAGCTATTAGTGTTCTATTAATGGTCTAACCATCCTATAAAGGTTCATTAAGATGCTAAATATTAATCTAAGATTAAGAAGGAAGTTGCTATCTATTAACTCACAGCTCACCATTTATCATTTTAAGTTAAGTATGTACAAAGATTGGTGTTGAATTTAATGGCCAAATGTGTGTAGGACTCATGCTAGCTATTTGGGGAGTTATTTGCTATTGTAGGGGTCCATTGGACGCCAAATTAAAGGCTGAAAATATGAAGTTTCAACACCGAAACCAACCAAAAGGCTGCTGTCCAAAAATCACAGCACACACACAGACACACAGACACACACAGACACAGAGATATATGTATATATATATATATATATATCTATCAGGTGCTGTCCCTAATGATTCTGCCTTTTTAATAAAACACACACTTCACTTTGATACATACATGACATATATATAAGGCTGCTATTTGGATCTTTTCCTTTTGTTTTTAAGAGACAAATACACACCAAAACTGAACAAGATGCTTAGGATATAAAAGGTTAAAGGGTGTGGGCTGTTTACGATTTCTGTTGCATATTTATATATTGGGTTCTGTGGCTGATCTTCATTTCTATTTTTACTCGATCAGCCCCCTCACAAACACGCACAAAACTTAACACAACACTTTAGGATATAGAAGACAAAAGGCTGCTGTTTTGGGCATAAAACATCCGAGATTTATATAGAATAGGGCTATTGTTTGCTTGTTAACATCCGAGATTCACACCCTTTGTGAATCTCGATTCTCTCATCTATAATACATATACTTAGCATAAATTAAAAGGAATCAAAAGAGGCTGTTGTGTTTTTATAAAACATTAAAGATTTATGTGTTGTTTATAGTACACACATACACAACAGTCTGCACACACCTGCACTTGTTTCCTGTTTTTTTTTTTTTAATTTTCCAGCAGCAAAACAATAGGTTTAACGGCGATTTATATGCATCTTGATGATCAACAAAACATCAACATTGGTAGGAAGCCAAGGCCGAAGGCCATAGGCCTTCTTGGCCGGGTTCACGGACACAAAACACCAACAAATACACACATCGCAACACTGCACACACACACACACACACACACACACTTAAACTTTCTGTTTTAAAGTCCATTTCCAGCAACAATTTATGAAGGATTAAGGAATGTTTTGTAATTTTAATGAACAACAAATACACATATAAACATATAAGATCAGGCCGAAGGTCAATTGGCTTTCTTGGCCTTGCATTTTACAAACTAGCTAGTACAAAATATGTCTTCCGTCACGTTAAAAAACCGTGGCCATAGACCTTTGGCCACAGTTTTATTTTTCATTCAAATCGTGACCAAAGGTCGCATCACTTTTGGTACCTTATGGCCACATTTAATATTCGTGACTAAATCACATGTAAAATTGTGGTCATAGCATAAAACCGTGGCTATATGGTAACAATTTCTATATAGTTGTGGGCTATATTTTTTAGTAACAGTGACCATAAAATACTTTTAGTCACAATTTATTTTAACACCAAGACAGTTGGATACATTCAGACACATAAACAATTGATCAGTGACGTTAACATTCTTACAGACACGTATAAACAAATAAACCGTGGCCACCTTGTATATTTAAAAACGCACAAATATTTAATCGTGACCATTGGATAAATTTATACACACATAATCAGTTAAACTGTAACTATTTGAGACATTTAAACACACCACATGAATGAAACCGTGACAATTGGTAATATTTTAACGCACATAAACTATTAAGTGGTGTGACCAATGGTACATTTAGACATGGATAAACAATTAAACCGTGACCGTAGGGTACACTTAGACACACATAATTTATTAAAATGTGACGATTGGTTGCAATTGGACATACATAAAGTATTAAACCGTGACAATTGATACATTTTGACACACAAAAATAATTACACCGTGACAATACCATTATTTTAGTCACATAATAATTCGTTTATTCATGACAATATCTTACTTTTAGACACATATAATAAATAATACCGTGACCATAAAGTATTTATAGTTACTTATTTATTCCTAATCGTGGCAATTGGTAACTTTTAGACACATGCAACAATACAATCTGTGACCATTAAATACTTTTTTTAATGGCAAACTATCCTACTCCTACTCCTACTCCTAAACTACTAATTTACCACAAGACTTACTTTCATCACCTAAATATCAACTTGTCTCCAACGGGAGTCGAACCCGTGACCTCTCACTTGTATCTCCACCCTCTTACCGCCAGGCCAAAGGCCCTTTGGTGACCATCAAATACTTGTTGTCACATTATATTTCTTTTAAAATCACTATTGTTCCTTTTAGACACGTATAAAAAATTAAACCGTGACAATAAGTTACTTACAGCCACATGTGTTTTCTTTTATCGTTATTGTTGTTTACTTTTAGACACACATAACATTTATAATAGTGACCGTAAAATATTTATAGTATCATGTTGTTTCGTAAACGGTGATCGTTGATTCCTTTTAGTCATACAAAATAAAATAAAGTGTGACCATAAAATACATATACTCACATTCTTTTCCTTTAATTATTACAATTAATTACTTTTAGCCACATATATTAAAATAAGACGTAACCACAAACTACTTGTAGTCATGGTTTGTTTTCTTTTATCATGATTAATATTTAGTTTTTAACACATATAAGACATTTAATCATGACCATAATTTATACTGACACGTTTTTTTTAAACTGTGACAATTGATAACTGTAACCATACAAAACAAACTAAATTATGACCATAAAAAACTTATAGCTACACTTTGCCTCTTTTATTATGACAATTAATTACTTTTAGTCACATAAAATAAAATAAGACATGATCAAAAACTTCTTGTAGTCATGGTTGTTTTCTTTAATCATAATTACTGTTTATTTTTTGACACATATAAGACATTTAACCATGACCACAAAAATACTAATAGTGATAAGTTTTTTCTTAAAGGGGTAAAGCCATACAATAGGAACCTACTTTTGAAAATTTATCAATATGGTACGTCTACTTTTTTAAATATCGATATGGTACCTGTACTTCAATTTTTCATACCGATATGACTATATTTGTAATAGACCCCTGTTTTTTCATACCATTAGAACCCTGTTTCGTATGTAAAAACCGGGCTCAAGTATGTAGAATGATCATATCGATACATAAAATTAAAGTACACGTACCATATAGTCAATTAAAAAAGTAGACGTACCATATCGATACATTTTCAAAAGTAGGTTATTATTGTATGACTTTACCCCTTTCTTAAACTGTGACAATTAATAACCTTTAACCACACAAAACTAACTAAATCGTGACCATAAAGTAGTTATAGCCACATTTTGCTGCTTTTATTATGACAATTAATAACATTTAGCAACAGATAAAAAAATAAGTCGTGACCATAAACTACTTGTAGTCACGATATTTTTTCTTTTATCATGGTTAATGTTTAGTTTTTGACACACATAACACAATTAACCATGACCACAAAATACTCATATTAACAAGTTTTTTTTTTAAACTATGGCAATTGATAACCTTTAACCACACAAAACAAATAAATTGTGACCATAAGATACTTATAAATACATTTTTGTTCTTTTATCATGGTTAATGTTTAGTTTTAGACACAATAATATATTAAACTGTGACGATAAAATACTTATAGGGACATTTTTTTCACTTAAACCATTACCACCGATTACGTTTAGTCACACAAACCAATTCTTCGTGTGACCATAAAGTACTTATAGTCACTGTTTTTTTCTTTTATCATGAAAACTATTATTTTTACACACTAATAAGAAATAAACTAAACCATGATCATTAGAAAAATATAGTCACAACATTTTTTTGTCATGGCTATTGTTTATTTTTAGTTACATAAAAACAATAAACCGTCACCTTTAAATATTAATAGTCACAAATTTGCTTAATCCGTGACAAAAAAACCCCTTATATTGATTTTTTTAATGTGAGATTGATAGCTTTTAGTCACAAAACAAATTAAATCGTGACTTGAATGTACTTATAATCATATCTTTTTTATTTTACTATTACTATTGTTTACATTTAGACACACATAAAAACTTAATCTGTCACCTTTAAATATTAATAGTCACATGCTTGTGTGTCTTAAACTGTGACCGAAACATAATTATGCTGATATGTTTTTTTCTTAAACCGTGGTCATTAAATACTTTTATATACATAAAAGAAATTAAATCGTGACAAAAAAAAATACTTAGTCACATTTTTCTCTTTCATCATGAATATAAAATACTTTTACACACACATAAGAAACTAAACCGTGACTATAAAATACTTATAGTCACAATAATTTTCTTATTTCATGACAATTGTTTACTTTTGGACACACTTAATGAACTCAATCATGACCATTAAACACTTATAGTCACAATGTTTTTCTTTTACCCTACGTGGCTAATGAACTCCACCCTTTGGTCACACAAAGCAATTTCGTGACCATATAAGTTAGCCTTCTGTCACAGTTTATTCATGTGACTAATTCCACCATATAATTTAGACTCATACAATTAGACTTCAGGGTGTCCCTTTGGTCACCGAAAGAGATTTCCGTGACTATATACATATTTATCGTCACGGTTAATAACCATCACAAGATTATTATAGACATCAAACAAATAACTGTGACAAACGATGACATTTGGTAACAATGTGGCAACCGTAACAAGTCTTTGTCACGATCCTTATGTTAAACCGTGGCTTAAGGTTTGAATGTGATTTGCAATGGTCACAGTTATTGAGATAAACTGTGGCTATCATAATAATACAAGATCATATATGACCTTTAGTCACGTCAATAACAAAAACTGTGGCTAGGCAGTTTGGACAAAACCGTGACCATAGGTCATTTTTGTACTAGAAACTGAACCAACATCCTAACAGAACATAAATGTAGTCGTATTTTCTGTTATAATTTCACTGATTTTAAACATCAAAACAGAAACATTAAGGTTACTGTTTCGATCTAAACACATGTACCAACACTTTCTGTCTTTAAATGAAAAATCACTCACAATTGCAAAGACACAGCAGGAATGTTTATTTCTGTTTTTCACGCATTTCTTGTAGCAGATAAGGAGATTAAGGGAACTATTGATGCATCTAAATGAGCCACAAACATACAAACATGATTGTGAAATCATCATATAAGCATATAATGACCAAGAGAAAGGCCAAGGGCCTTTAATGACTTCATTTTAGGATCCATACAGAAATATGAACAGTATGCTCAGCAACATATATTAAATTTCTGACTTTTATATAACTTTGGAATTAGACCTTTAAATTGCTAAGATTCTCAATTAAGCATTTTACAAACACATGCATGTACTTAATTTTATGATTAACATACTTAGCTCTGTATAAATTGATGATTATGAAGACCAATTTGGAAGACACTTTCTTGCAGGAACGTAACTTCTACATGCACACACAAGACTCATTTAAATGATAAATTACCTTTGAATCTTTGATGAAATCTTGACCTTGATGCTCCATTTGCTGATTTCCATCCTTAATTCTCCAAATTTTGAGGTTGGATTTGTGATGAACTCATATATGAACCTTAGGTCTATTTGAGAGAGTGTTTGAGAGAATTTTAATTTCTCATGCTTTGATAAAATGAGAGCAGGTGTTTAATTTATTAAGGGATTATGTACATAAGTTTCAACTTTCATAATTTGGCCCCAAAGTTTTATTTCTTTTCATTTATCATCACAAATACTATAATTAGCACATATTACTTGATTATAACCTTAATTAACTTGACATAATTTTATTAACTTAAACCCAAATTACATTACCAACTTTATAATTATCACATATGTCAATTGCTTGTCTTCTTTGTAACTTTTATTAACTTAAATGAAATTTCATTGCATTTAATATAATTAAATTACATTTAACGTACTGATTTACGTTAAACTTGCTAATTAATGCTAAGCACGTTTCAGGTTGTTATAGAATGGGCTCCACCACGCACAAACTTCGTCCTCGAAGTTGTCTATGTTCAGATAAGCGTAGTTAGGTATCACAAAGTAGGTATGAATCCCTAATATCTGACACAAACATTATGGTTCTTATTGAATGAGCACAATCTGTATTTCATAACTTTTAGCCTCTTTGGCTTTTATAACCAATACATTTACTGATTTTTCCATATTATTCAACTTATTAGTTGACTTATGTATTGACTTATGGCATTTTAGGAATTCTGACTTATCATTTAAACATTTAATATGCAGACTTATGTTTTAAGATTTAAAGTATATCTCATTCAATTCGGCTAGCAGCTCAGTACATTAATTAGCTCATGTCTCTTTTCGTTTGATCTTGTACTAGCTGTAGAGCTTTTAGAGTCTGATGCCTGTACTTGTTGAACAATTTCTTACATTTGATGATTATATGATCATCTTTCTTAGCAGATTTCTGAATTGCGTTCACTGTTGTCAAAATTTGAAATGACTTTTCATTTGTGAATCTCTGAATTTAAGATTACTTCACTCTCTTGGCAGTAACATTTTTATTTTATGCACAGTTAGGTGAAACAAAAATTCCATATTGGACATCTCACTAGTCTCATGTCGACATAATGAGAATCCAACACTTACATTTATATTGACATATGATGGGCTTTTCATTGGCCATTTATGATCAATCGCTTGACAATTTGGTTCAAAAATCATCTTCTCATTTAATTTTATCGAATTAGCAACTTCTACCTCTGCCTCATTAAGAGACACAATGTAATCATTTAGATTACTAGGTTTTATGAAGAAGCTTGTGTTTAGGATTCAATTTTGATTTCCTTAGGGCTTTTGAATCGTGCATGATTCGAATACTAATGCCTATATTGTTTATTGGTATAATTTTTAATAAATTGGCAAGACATTTGTATCATAACTTTAACTGATACAACCCATATGTCATCCGCATTATTCACTATCGATGACATGATTGTACAGTCTAACTCAACACTTATTTTGGAATTGAAATTCATCTGCAATTGAATTTAAAACATTTAATTATAAGAAACTTAATATTAATTACTAGTGTGGTCTTTTGACGTTTCTGGTGTCTCCTCGGCATCCTCAACAATTATATGGAAAGCTCGCGCCTTTGCTGTCAGTATCATTGTAGTACTCCATTGAATTTGTTCAGAACTAGCAAGCCTGTGTGCATTTGGACAATGTTTGGCATAATGTCCATGTTCACCACAGTTATAGAACACATCGTTTCTTTCTGGGCACTCATCACTTCCATGTCCAATCTGTTTACAGGTGTAACAGATCACATCTCTAGGGTTGCAGCGTCCACTATGAAATTTGTTACAACGCTTACACGGTCGTGATTCTGACTGTATGGAATAGGCTCTAGTCTTCTGAGGCATAGAGGATGCTCATGACTGTTACTGACTGGACTTTGATGAACGGAAGAATCTACTAGATTTTTGTTTCTTAGGTGGAGATGGACAAGTAGGACTTATAGCCATCATAACGGGTTCACAACTAGGATATTTGAATTCCCGCTCCACCATTCTTGCTGCCTACACTATACTGAGATACATCTTGAACTTTATTCTACTCATTTGTTTTCTATATGTTGGATTCAGACCCAGTCTGAATCTGTTTACCTTACGTTCGTCTGTTGCTACTTGATATGACGAGTAGCCGCAAAGTCTCGAGAACTCATGCTCATATTCATCGACGATCTTAGTTTCTTGATTTAACTGCATCAACTGCATCTCGAGGTCGTCTTGTTTATCAGTTGGACAATATTTGGCGTTGAACATTTCTAAGAACTGCTCCCAGTCCAGTGCCTTAATTGCTTCCTCACCATAGATGCTCTTTTGCATCTTCCACCAGGATCTAGCAACTCCGACAAACAGTGATGTAGCGAACTTAACTCCATTGTTGTCCAGACATTCTGAGATACTGAAGATTTCTTCAGTATGGCTTACCCAATCTAACGCTTTTATTGGGTTTACTGTGCCTTTAGATGTTATGGCACCACTCGCTTTGAAATCTTTGAATCTACAACCTTTTGGCTGCTCAACATGTCGATTGGCATGCTAATTATCAGAATCCGATTCCCTTGACTGTTCAGTTTGCTTCTTTTTATATTTATTTCTCTTTTCAGTTTTCTTTATTGATTCAATTTGTTCTAACATAAACTTGTTTTGTTGCTCATTATTCTGGGTTATTAGTTGTTGCATCATTTCCAGGATTTGCTCTGGGGTCATACCATCCGATGGTCCACCTTCTCCTGACATAGCTCTGAAATACAAATCTCTAAATATTTAGCTCATTAGTCTACCATATTGCACCCTTTTATGCCCCGTCCTACTAGTCTCTAAAAACCTATCTTAGTTCAAGCCGTCCTGTCATGAATGATACTATAGCATTGCCCGAGTTTGAGATCATGTATTACACATAATACAAGGACTCACTCAAACTATTGGCTCTGATACCATCCCGTAAGACCCAATATTTCTCAAAGGTCTTAAGATTAGGCCCCAGTAACAATGCAATATCAATCAGGAAACTTAGATAATAATTAACAGTGCGAAATTAAAGTTAATTACAAACAGATACAATATTAAGTAGAAAGGTACAAACTTCTAGACTATTACATTAAATCACATAATATAAACTAGCCCCGAACCCCAAAGCTCTATCATCAGTCAAGTACCAAGATGTTGAAACATGTTATAAGGCACTTCAAGCTCTTTCACAGTCCTGACCTATGAACTAGGTCCAGCCAATCCTTTGCCTTTACCTGAAAAATAATGCAACAACGGGGTAAGCTTAATTGCTTAGTGAGAATGTAGTATTTCACATTTAACATGAAATTATGAACGCGGAAAGCTCATACACTGCACTCGACTTGTAACAACCCAACTTTTAGCCCAATTAATTACTAGATTATCGAACCAATAATGTAATTTTATTACATTATTTGAATTATAATTTAATTAAGTTATGAAATATTTAATTGAATTATATAAATATTATGAATTATGATTTAATAAATTATTAAGATAATTAAATAAAAGAGATATAAGATACGAAAGTAATAGTGGGTTAAGTAGCAATTATAACTAGATGAAGTATATAAACGTAGTTTAAGATCATAAATCTCAGATCTGACTCTCTCTCTACTTTCTCTCTCTAACTTTCTCTCTCTACTTCTCTCTAACTTATTTCTCAAGCCGACCGACCGTTTATCAAGATTTATATGTCATCGGAAAGATCTCGAAGCATACTACAACAATCTACTATTACATGCATACGAATTGGAGGTAAGAAATTATGTTTTTAGCTTTTATCATTTTTGGTTTAGAAGATATAAACTCAAATTTACCATTTTAGGTGATTAAAGCTAGATTAACTTGAGATTTAACTAGAAAATGTATAATATAATTGAATCTAGGCTTAATATTTAATATATATATGATTTTAGACTTAGAAATACATGTTTTGAAGCTATAACTTATGAACAAATTCTAAATATCAAGAACAAAGTCGAAAATGCATGAACAAACTTGAATATATTTAAAATAGAATCAAGAAATTCGAATTTGTTTAATAAAATCAAATGGGTGTTCGAATTTGTATATAGGTTCGAACATGGATTCAAATTTAACCCCATAGCTTCGAATTTAATCATTAAATTTGAAATTAGCTTCGAATTTAGTTATGTATTTCGACTTTAGTCAATGAATTTCGATTTTAGCTTATGTCTGTGTTGGGATTTGAATTTAATCCTATAGTGAATTAAAGCATTTCGAATTTGGCTATAAATTGAATAAAGGTTCGAATTTAGCATTGAGGATTCGAATTTATATATATATTTCGACTTTAATCATATATTTGAAATATAAACTTGAAACCCCACTCCTTAAATTTGAATATCTTGAATAAAACACATAGAAAACACATAAATTAACAAGATAGTTAGCAAAATGATTATATATATGTGTAAATGAGTGTGGGATATGTGATTACGAATTAAAATTAATTACAACAACATGATAGATATGCATACATTCAAATATGTGAATGGGGGATAAATTAATAGAAATTAAGACTTATTAACTAAATTAAATGAGTTGAATAATGATTTAACAAGAATTTAATATCACATGATAATGATTGAATGAAATGAAGTAAGAAATATATGACCATATAATCAAAAATGAGACTTTGAGATCAAAGACCAACGAACGAACCTTGAGCATTATTAAACGAATGAATACTGAATATACTATTCAGATGATGTAAAGTCTAATAAATATCAGAAATGATATGATTAACAGATTGAGCAACAAGCAAAATGGCAAGCATCTGAAAGTCTGATATAAATCAGATAGTGGTTCTAAACCACTACAGATTGTGAGCAACAGAGCCAGAGCCAGAAAGTGCATAATAACCAGTAACTGTGACTTGTAGATTTTACTTTAACTGCAAATTATGTGAATTGAGACTTTTGTTGCATGATCCTGATTTTATTGGCATTCTGATCTTATTGAGTATATTGATAATTGCCATGATTACTATGAATTGTTGAGCAGATCATTTATTCTTCTAGCTTCTATTTCATTGACGAGTCATTTGATTGTTAAGCTTAACTCCATCACTATTGCTCAGTGTTGGGTTAATGTTAAGCTTATGATGTGCTGATTTACGTGATGAAAGCACAGAGGGTAGCTAGAGCTGAGCATTCTGATGATACCCATACAGCAATTACTGGTAGCTAGCCCAGTACGTGGCTGATCCCCACTAATGATGCATGTGTATGGTGTTATCATTATCCGAGCATTCCTTATGAATTTGTCTAAAAGTCTCAAGAGCCACAACAGTTTTATAACTGGGAGCTGAGCAAAGACGCGCATCAAAAGAGCATTTAATTGGCCAATGTCCCTTCGAGATTTGAGCTGTGAATGAGCCTAGTGCAGTGCATGAGCAATAGAGCTGAGCCGTGCATGAGCCGAGTGCAGTGCATGCACTTTCCGCGTTCATAATTGCATGTTAAATGTGAAATTCTACATTCTCACTAAGCAAATAAGCTTACCCCGTTGTTGCATTATTTTTCAGGTAAAGGCAAAGGACTGGCTGGACCTAGTTCATAGGTCAGGACTTTGAAAGAGATTGAAGTGCTTTAGAACCTGTTTCAACACTTTGGTACTTGATTGATGATTGAGCTTTGGGGTTCGGGGCTAGTCTTTATTTTGTGCCTTGATGTAATAGTCTAGAAGTCTGTCCCTGTTACTTAATATTGTCTCTGATTGTAATTAACTGTAATTCCGCACTGTTAATTTTATCTTAGTTTCATGATTCATATTGCGTTGCTACTGGGCCTAGACTTAAGACCTTTGAGAAATCTTGGGTCTTACAGGATAAACAACTCAGCTCTATTGCTCATGCACTTCACTAGGCTCATGCACAGCTCAAATCTCGAAGGGACATTGGCCAATTAAATGCTCTTTGATGCGCGTCTTTGCTCAGCTCCAAGTTATAAAACTGTTATTGCTCTTGAGACTTTTAGACAAATTCATAAGGGATGCTCAGATAATGATAACATCATACACACGCATCAATAGTGGGGATCAACCACGTACTGGGTTAGCTACCAGTAATTGTTGTATGGGTATCATCAGAATGCTCAACTCTGGCTACCCTCTGTGCTTTCATCATGTAAATCAGCACATCATAAGCCTAACAATACCCTAACACTGAGCAATAGTGTTGGTATTAAGCTTAACAATCAATCACTTGTCAAAGAATAAAAACTAGAAGAAGGGATGATCGGCTCAACAAATCATAGTAATCATGACAATTATAAAACAATGCTCAATAAGAGAATGCCAATAAAATCTGGATAATGCAACAGAAGTCTCAATTCACATAATTTGTAGTTAAAGAGAAATCTACAACTCACAGTTACTGGTTAATGTGCTTTCTGGCTCTGGCTCTGTTGCTCACAATCTGTAGTGGGTTAGAACCACTATCTGACTTATATCAGACTTACAGACAGCTTGCCACATTGCAATAACCTTCAATGGTGCTCTTTATATGTCTTTTAGCTGCTTGTGTTGCTCAATATGTTGTTCATAACATTTCTTATGATTATGAGCTTTTATGTCTTCTAAATAAGCACATTCAGTTTTATTTGTATGTCTTTAATCTCAAAGTCTCGTATTTTATTAAATGAGATGAACGTGGTCAGTTATTTTACAAGACATGGACAATATGTAACACTTTATCATGTAAATGCTTTTATAATTTGGCAATCTGAAGCTTATGAATATTAATTGTTCATTGAAAAGTCTTATCATATAACTATATTGCTTATTTATGATTTATTCATTAACCGGACATAGTATGTCATACATTCACATGGATTTGCATATTAGAATCATTTGCTTTATAGACTTTATTGAGTGATCACACAAGCACACATATAAGAAGTATTTATGTATTATGAGGTGTATAAATGGCTACATTATTACCCCCATGTCTTGAATTTGGCTCACATTTCATTTTAGTCTATTTGGGTCCTCAAGGCTTACTTATTTTGAGTCATTTGTATGTGTGTTCATATCATCCTTTAGTTGATGTTGCATGTCATTTATTATTTCTTTTCAGGCCATATAAACAAGGCCAAAGGTCAAGGAATTAAAGCTAAGGGCCAAGGATGTTAGGCCACCAACTAGGCCATGTACCATGTTTCTTTAAAGATTTTTGTGACTGCTGTTACAGCCTTCTACTGCTGTCAATAACAGCCTAATATAATGTTATAATGTCTAAATGTCGTGGCCAAAGACCAAAGGAGATGGGCTAGGGACGGATAGGCTTTTTGGCCAAGGTCCGTGAATTTTCTGTGACTGATTGGCTGCTGTCATGCTTCTGTTTCTGCTGTCACCAACAACCCATAACTCATGCTATTAGTGTTCTATTAATGGTCTAACCATCCTATATTGGTTCATTAAGATGCTTAATATTAATCTAAGATTAAGACTTAAGTTGCTGTCCATTAATTCACAGCTCACCATTTATCATTTAAGTTAAGTATGAACAAAGATTGGTGTTGAATTTAATGGCTAAATATGTGTAGGACTCATGCTAGATGTTTGGGGAGTCATTTGCTATTGAAGGGGTCCAATGGATGCTAAATTAAAGGCTGGAAATATGAAGTTTCAACACCGAAATTAACCAAAAGGCTGCTGTCGAAAAATCACAGCACACACACACACACACACACACACACACAAACACACACACACACACACACACACACTTCACTTTGATACATACATGACATATATATAAGGTTGTTATTTGGATCTTTTCTTTCTGTTTTCAAGACACAAATACGCACCAAAACTTGACAAGATACTTAGGATATAAAAGGTTAAAGGGTATGGGCTGTTTATGATTTCTGTTGCATATTTATTTATTGGGTGCTGTGGTTGATATTCATTTCTATTTTTACTCGATCAGCCCCCTCACAAACATGCACAAAACTTAACAGAACACTTTAGGATATAGAAGAGAAAAGGATGTTGTTTTGGGCATAAAACATCCGAGATTTATATAGAATATGGCTGTTGTTTGCTAGTTAACATCCAAGATTCACACCCTTTGTGAATCTCGATTCTCTCATCTATAATACATATACTTAGCATAAATTAAAAGGAATTAAACGGGGCTGCTGTGTTTTTATAAAGCATCAAAGATTTATGTGTTGGATATAGTACACTCATACAGAACAGTCTGCACACGCCTGCACTTATTTCCTGTTTTTCTTTAATTTTCCAACCGCAAAACAATAGGTTTGAGGGCGATTTATATGCATCTTGATGATCAACAAAACATCAACTTTACTGGGAAGCTAAGGCCGAAGGCCATAGGCCTTCTTGGCCTGGTTCACGAACACAAAACACCAAAAAATACATACATCATAGCACTGCATACACACTTAAACTTTCTGGTTTTAAAGTCCATTTCCAACAATAATTTATGAAGGATTAATGAATGTTTTGTACTTTTAATGAACAACAAATACACATATAAACATATAAGATCAGGCCGAAGGCCAATTGGCCTTCTTGGCCTTGCATTTTACAAACCAGAAACTGAACCAGCGTCCTAACAAAAATAAATGTAGTCTTATTTTCTGTTATAATTTCACTGATTTTAAGCATCAATACAGAAACATTAAGGTTACTGTTTTGATCTAAACACACATACCAACTGTAGGTCCCGAAAGGTTTTCCAAGTATATAGCCTTAAGCTGTAGGGGGGGGGGGGGGGTGAATACAGCAATTTAAAAACTACACACTCTTTTCTGAATGTTTGTATGTATTATCAACAGAAGTTAATTACAAACAGGCTTGAATGCGGAAAGGTTCAAGCTGAGATGACAGATACAACAGTATGCTAACTAATCTAAGACAGACTTAAACTAGTTACAATGAATACACTCACTAAGAATTACTCACTCTGTTTACAAGACTCAAGGAAACAGCTTGAATAAGAACAGCTTAGACACTGAGCACTGTTTTATTCAGGCAGACTTGCATGCATGAAAGACACACTTGAATGCACGTTCACTCTTGGTTTCAGCACTTAGCTTTTTTTGGCTTGATCTTTCAATCCTTGAAAGTTTCCTTTTATACTCACTCCGAGGATCTAAGAGAAGCTTCTTCATTGGATGAAAGGAAAAGTGAAAAGTCTTGTTGAAAAGACAACATAAACTTTTCTGCATATTCTGAAAAGCAGACATGCAGAACTTTTGTCTTTTCACTTTGTCTACTGTTGCATAAGCTTTAACTAAATAAGGAATGTCAACTTTGCGTCTTTCTTCATTTGTTAAGGCCTATTTTGATATAAGAAAAGGTCTGTCACCCTTTTCAAATATCCTTTTGTCTTCATGTAAAAGAACAGCGTGGGCAGGCTGAGCAGTTCTGATTTCCACTTTGTCTTCGATTTTGTAAACTGATCTTGTAGTCAAAAACAATACATGAGGACTTGGAAACATATTCCATAAAGTGTTTAGCCTGTTCACAAAGAACAGGTTCTGTTCACAAAGAACAGATGACTTGTAAACTGCCCAAGCTGCTCACCAGTATAGAGCAGCGTAGACAGTTTATGTCCAGCCTGTTCAGCAGATTGAACAGCTTGGGCCAAACTGCCTTTGTTGCAACACATGCAACACATAGAACAGCTTCAGGCTGATATTGCAAATCATTTTCAGGTTTCAATTAGGCATATAACAGGACTTAAATTCAACCTTCAAATGCATCAACATGTTTGATTAAGAATCTCCCCTTCAGATGCAGAACAGGTTTGACTGAGGCCTTTTTGTGCTTAACAATCTCCCCATATTTGCAATAACCAGTCTAAGCTGGCCTTATCAAAAATCAATATATATTTTTATAGTACATTTGCTGGAATAATATTACAACATCAAAGTAAAGTAAAAGATCAGTTTATATATACACTGATTCTTGATTACATAAAACAGCACATGTTTTTACAAAAGTACAACTGATGTACTGATGTATATTACAACTGATAAAAGAAAAATTACAACTTATGTAATTAAAGTACAACTAATGTACAGCAGATTTTGGACTGTTTGTGTTGGGAGCTGATAATGGTAAGCCTGTCCAACTGATGGACAGCTTCCATTCTTCACCTACCCAAATGGTAGATGGACTGAACTAAAGTAAAGGGGGACCTTCAAACATCTTTTCTAATTGCTCCCTTGTATCCTCAAGTTCTTCAATTTCGCTTTTGATGATTATAAACTTGGGATCTTCAAGTTCACCTCTCTCATAACAGGCTCTGAGCTGATCCCAAATGACTGCTCTCTGAAACTGCAAGTCTGAAGGCTACAAGTTGTCTCAGATCCACCTTGTATAGATCTGATGCTCTCTGAAAGCATTTCTTCTGAGTTAAGGGATCTACAAAATTTGCCCCCAGCTCAGGCTCTTCAATGATCTTGCCATCTTCAAACTCTGTTCCACTAGGCAGGCTGTGATCAACTCCTTTCATCTCAATAGCATAGTCACCTTGTTCTATCAAGATGAGGAGTTGTTCCATCTCAGTGTTCTTCCTTGTCCTCCTGGCCTTTATTTTTGGTTGTGTCACATAGACACATTCACTAACTTCTTTGGAGATCAGGCCAAGATTCTTCACTCTCTCCATTAGCTTCTTAACATATGCCCTGACAGTCTTAGCTGTTTCTGACTTAGACTCGCTCAGAGCAACTGCCAGCTCAATCCATTCTCTGTACCCCATCTGTGCAACATCAGTGTAGTCATATGTTTCTATTTCTGGGCCTGTTGCACCCATTCTGGTTATTTTCAACTTCCACTGACTGCCTTTTCTTGATATGAGAACAGCTTTGACAATTGCTTCATCCTGAAATTTTCTTCTTGCCAGGTTGTCAAAGTGGAACTGAGCTCTTGCAGAAGGCACTGGAGTTTTGGTCACTGAGACCAGAGCACCATTTTCTTTTTCTGCTTCCTTCTCTCCTGCGGATCCCTTAGCAGCTTCCATTAATTTCTTTTGCACAACCAGAGAGGACATTTTAACTTTCCTTGCCTCTTGAAGTGCAAAAGACTTAGCAGCTTTGGCAGATTCTTCTTCTTTCCTTAGAGCTTCTAGGGCTTGAAGCTGTTCTTCTCTAAACTCAAAGTATTTGTGCATAGGAAGACCCATTTCTTTGGCCCTGGCTTTGTGAAATTTAATCTCTGCTGGTTTCTGCTGTTGGGGATCAACCGCTGCTTTTTCTTTTCCTTTAGCTGCTGTAGTGACAGCAGCTTCAGAACTTTCCTCCTCCTCCTCCTCATCATCTTCTTCTTCTAGAATCAGATGCCTCCTTCTGCTGCTTGGCCTGCCCTCAAGAATAAATTCCTCCCCCTTAGACTGAGCAGGGATTGTAGATTCAGCCTGAGTAGGCTGAGCAGTGTGGGAGGCACCCTCCATTGTACCTGTTGCAGATGCTCCTGCTGGTTGACCAGTGAGTATTGCAGGCACTGATTTCTCATTCAGGCAGACTTGCATGCATGAAAGACACACTTGAATGCACGTTCACTCTTGGTTTCAGCACTTAGCTTTTTTTGGCTTGATCTTTCAATCCTTGAAAGTTTCCTTTTATACTCACTCCGAGGATCTAAGAGAAGCTTCTTCATTGGATGAAAGGAAAAGTGAAAAGTCTTGTGGAAAAGACAACATAAACTTTTCTGCATATTCTGAAAAGCAGACATGCAGAACTTTTGTCTTTTCACTTTGTCTACTGTTGCATAAGCTTTAACTAAATAAGAAATGTCAACTTTGCGTCTTTCTTCATTTGTTAAGGCCTATTTTGATATAAGAAAAGGTCTGTCACCCTTTTCAAATATCCTTTTGTCTTCATGTAACAGAACAGCGTGGGCAGGCTGAGCAGTTCTGATTTCCACTTTGTCTTCGACTTTGTAAACTGATCTTGTAGTAAAAAACAATACATGAGGACTTGGAAACATATTCCATAAAGTGTTTAGCCTGTTCACAAAGAACAGGTTCTGTTCACAAAGAACAGAACACTTGTAAACTGCCCAAGCTGCTCACCAGTATAGAGCAGCGTAGACAGTTTATGTCCAGCCTGTTCAGCAGATTGAACAGCGTGGGCAAAACTGCCTTTGTTGCAACACATGCAACACATAGAACAGCTTCAGGCTGATATTGCGAATCATTTTCAGGTTTCAATAAGGCATATAACAGGCCTTAAATTCAATCTTCAAATGCATCAACAGGTTTGATTAAGAATCTCCCCTTCAGATGCAGAACAGGTTTGACTGAGGCCTTTTTGTGCCTAACACCAACACATTGTGTCTTTAAATGAAAAATCACTCACAATTGCAAAGACACAGCATGAACGTTTCTTTCTGTTTTTCACACATTTCTTGCCGCATATAAGGAGATTAATGGAACTATTGATGCATCTAATGAGCCACAAACATACAAACATGATTGTGAAATCATCATATAAGCATATAAATGACCAAGCGAAAGGCCAAGGGCCTTTATTGACTTCATTCTCAGATCCAAACAGAAATATGAACAGTATGCTCAGCAACATATATTAAATTTCTGACTTTTATATAACTTTGGAATTAGACCTTTAAATTGCTAAGATTCTCAATTAAGCATTTTACAAACACATGCATGTACTTAATTTTATGATTAACATACTTAGTTCTGTATAAATTGATGATTATGAACACCAATTTGGAAGACACTTTCTTCCAGGAACGTAGCTTCTACATGCACACACAAGACTCATTTAAATGATAATTTACCTTTGAATCTTTGATGAAATCTTGACCTTGATGTTCCATTTGCTGATTTCCATCCTTAATTCTCCAAATGTTGAGGTTGGATTTGTGATAACTTACCTTTGAATCTTTGATGAAATCTCTGACAATTTCATTATCATTCTTGCAATCATTGAGTTTTTATTCTTTTTGCTTGAATATTTGTGTGATTAACATACACGAGTGTTGAATATTCTGGGAAATCATTTTATAACAATTGGTATCAGAGCTCAGGAGGTGGATTTCAACTGCAAATCATTTGGATTTTTCTGCTGTTCTTCGTTTTTTTCATCCAAAAACCGACGGTTTGATCATTTTTCCTTATAATAGTTCTGTTTTTAGTGTTTATTCATCCTATAATCATCTAATATTCATCCCATAGTGATTTCGAGCTATTTAGGTTCAATCATTCGGTGTTTTTATCCTTAAAAAACAGATTATTATCGTCTAAAAAACTCATGGGTTTTGGTTCGGTTTTGGTCCAATTTTTATAGATTTTTAAGTGTTTTGGTGTGTTTTAAATACCTAAAAGTGTTTAAAATATTTTTCCGATCATTTAGAAATATTTTTTAGGCCAAAGACTGCTTATTTTAATTTTGTGAAAATTCTGGAAATTTATAACTGTTGAACTTCGGACCCCATCTCGGACCACCTCGGACCTTATTTCGGTCCTCTTCGGATCATATTTCGGACCAAATTTTGACAAATTTCGGATCTTACTTCGGACAAATATGAACTTCGGACCATCCGAAGTTCTGTTAACAGATTTTTAAAACACTTAAAACTCCTTGTGCTTCATTTTCAAATTTCATCTCAGACCATCAGAACTTTGGATCTCATCCGAATTCGGTCTTTTAAGTTGAAAATTATTTATCTGTCCATCCGGACCTTACACTGTTCATCAGAAATTCGGTCCATCCAAATTTCAGTCCATCCGAGTTAGTTCAATCAGAATTCGGTCCATCTCATTTTCACTGTTCATCCGAAGTTCTGAACATCCGAAGTATACTGTTCATCCGAACTTTAGTCCATCCGAAGTCAACTGTTCATCCGAACTTCAGACCATCCGAAGTCAACTGTTCATCCGAAATTCCGACCATCAGAAGTTACTGTTCATCCGAACTTCTGATCATCCGAATTCAGTTTCCACCTTCAATATCTCATTCTTTCAAATCAGCACTATAAACCATGTCTCGAGAGGCACTTGTCCTAGGATCTGAGAACAGACCACCTATTCTATATCTTGATAAATACGAGCAGTGGAAGTCCAGATTTCTTAAATTCGTCGGTATGCAACCCAATGGAAATCTTATGCTCCAATCCATCACCGAAAGCCCGGTCATCTATTATCGGGAAATAGCTGCCAGGCCTGAAGCCGACCCACCTGTTCTCGCATCTAAAGTTGAACGTCAACCTGCAAATGAGGCAGAGAGAGATAGGCAACATGCAGATAAAAGGGCGAAAAATCTGATCTACCAAGCCCTTCCCACTGATATCCTTGTTGGGGTGGACATCAAGATGTCTGCCAAAGACATGAGGGATGAACTCGAAGTTCAAATGTTGGGGGCTGATTTTGATGACCGAGCTAAGATTGAGGAGGCTAAGGCAAAGTTCACAGAGTTCAGATCCAAAGAAGGGGAGTCCCTACAGGCCACATTCACCAGATTTTGTGCTGTCCTGGATGAGTTAAACAAACTGCACATTAAGAAAGACAAGGATGACATCAACATCCAGTTCTTTGCTTCCTTAGCTCCTCAATGGCAAGTTGCATGTCGGGCTACTAGAAGAGTGTTGGACATTCCAAATGTGTCGATTAATGTGGTTTTTAAGGAACTTAAAAAGTATCAGGGAGATGTAGCCAACCAGAAGTAGATGGCTAATCAGTTAGCATCCTATCTACTGCAAACACGGGCATCAAACCCGCTGATTCGCTGGCACTTATCTCCAACAAGAACCTATCTACTGCGTCCTATGCTCAGGGTTCATCATCGTCCCAATGCCGATATGCTTCACCCCCGTGAGAGTCTTATGATGAAGAAGAGGCATCAATTCAGGAACAGATTTCCTTATGGACTAATTGTCTTCAACAAAGACGTTTCTCTAATAAGACCAACAATCAGCTTCACTATGACACCGGCCTACGGAGGTATTTTGATGATAGGAGGGATGACAGATGAGATGAGAGGAGAGATGATAGGAGGGATGACTATCGAAGAGATGATAGAGATGACCGACGATATGATGACAAAAGGGACTATCGAGATGACCACCGTTATAAAAGGCGAGACGATAGAAGAGATGATCGCAGAGACGATAGACGAGACTATAATCGTCGGGATGATCGTCGAGAGGATCGAAGGGATGAGAGGCGAGACGATCGAAGGGACTATGATCGTCGAGACAACAGGAGAGATGCCAGCCACGAACCTCACCGTGCCGACAAGAGGCTGGTTGAAAGAAGAGATGAAAGGCCCACAGCCGATGAGCCAAAAGGGAATGATGAACGTCTGTGCTACAAATGTGGAAAACCGGGCTACTTTGCTCGGGAATGCAATAACAAGTTTGAAAGAGACGTTGGATATTATGAGCGGAAGCTGGAGGCCGCTAAGAAGAGAACTGATGCTATGGCTCTGGTTGCCCAAGAAGATTATTGGGATGATGCGGATACTGATGAAGAGGACGATAAAGGTAAAAATTGCAACATGGCAAATCGTATGGGGCTGGCTGACTATGCTACAACGTCAGATTCTGAATCAGACACTGCTGCTGAGGGGGAGACAGAGCAAGATCCACCAGCATGTCTGATGGCCAGATCCGGAGATCCTGAATGTTCATCGTCAGATTCTGAGGCACATGAGGTACATTCCTTTTACATTCTAAAGCATGTAAATAATTTATCTGTACAAAGTGAATGTAACTTGCACACACATATACTTGATCTAGAAGCTAAATTAAATGCTGAAACGGAAAAGTGTGTCAAGGCTGAACATCTAGCCCAAACCTTAAAAGAATCATCTGATTTATATCAAAAGAAGTGGTTAATTAATCATGACGTGATAAAACAGATGCTAATTGTAAAGGTAGATGTTTAGGATAGGAATACGTATCTAGAATCTTGTATGGATAGACTATCAAATGAAAAGAACTCTTTAAAATCAGAAATATCTGTTCTAGTAAAACAATTAGAGGCTGTAAGTATGGAAAACATAGATAATTTAGAAAATATAAATTGATAGAAGAAGAAAGAATAGGTTTGTACTCTCGCATAAAGACCCTAGATGATGAATTTCTAAAACGGGGTCAAACAGAACAAACTATTCAGTTAAACTAACCTAAAGAGACTAGGTTTTATCATTTCAAACAAGGAATTGGTTTTAAAAATCCTAAGTACTTGGAAAAGGTTCAACAAGTTTTAACTATTTTTTATGACATGACATATATGGGTGCTGGGTTGAAATCTTTCGTTTATCAATCATCGAAAGAAATTTTAACCCAAGAGGATGAGAAACGAAATGAAAATAAATAAAAAGAAACATCTTTTAAATATGAAGAGCTAAACGAGAGTTATCCTTATAGAGTACCCATTCTAGAGGAATATTTCTTGTCAAGCTATTCAGAGGCTGAAATGAAAGCAGAACCAGTCAAACCAATCCCTCATATTTATATTCCTACAAATGTTCTTCAACATAAAATCAAAGTTTTAGAAAAGGAATTAAAGTTAACTCGAAAGAAAGCTCTTGACTATCAAGAAGCTCTTCTGAAGAGTGAGGAAAAATTGGTATACCAAAGTTTTCAACAAACTGTAACATTAACTGTCTACAAAGAAAAATTTGACATGGTTTCAGAAAGTTTAAAAGAGCCAAAAATTTCTCACCTTATCAAAATCCCACTCATGTCTTCTGAAAAAGGTAAAGCTCAGGTTGAAAATTCTTCTATCAGTTTTAAAGGTGAGTGCTCAAAATCTTTCAAAGCTAAGGTTTCAAAAAAGAGCCAGATTCAATCCAAGTCCTCTAAGAAACCCACTCACCAAGAAAAGAAAAATCTTTAAAATCTAAGTCTTCCATGCGTACTGACTCTCGTTGTTTTGTTTCTACAGATCATGTGAGAAGAGTGCCAAAAACGTCTATGCAAGATTTTTCAAGTTTTTTCGTGAAGAAGGCTATTATGCCAAATGAATTTGTTTCTAGAGATAGGTTGCATGTAATCTCAGAAAACAATGTTTGTAATGATGTATCGAATTCTATTTCGTGTTTAAAGTATTCATTTAGTGACTTGTTCCAATTATGTCCAACTCGTTTTAGACGTCAAGTACCTGAAATGAATGCTTTTGTGCCTTATCCTGCTAAGAGAATTCGTAAAAAGAAAATAAAAAATGTTGCATCATCAGCCTCCACAAAAACTGAGACTTGTACTTTGCCTAGGCCCAAAACCAAAGCAAATGTCAAACAAGTCTCAAAAAGTCAAAAACCAAAGGTAATTTCATCGCCTAAGGTTCCAAAGCCTGTTATATCTAATTATCAATGGATTCCAAAAGGCTCTGCATTTAGTCCACACATAACTGCAAAATGGGTTCCTAAGACTGCACACGTGCCATATTCACCTGGAACACCTAACCCAAAAGGACCCATCTTAAGATGGGTACCCAAAGTTGTGTGATTTTAATGCAGATGGTTCTTGGTTACTTCAGATCAAGACCCGAACTTCATTGAATTGGTTTCTAGTTATCATAGACTATGACCCGTTCTTCTGCTTGTCGGTTGTGGTTAAACCGACACGTTTGGCTTCTGTGCTCACAGCTCAGGACCCGATTTAATATCATCATGTTTCTGAATATCTCGGTTGAGAACACGGTTTGAATGTTAATTTATGATGGATCTGTTTAAATGCCTATAGATTTTCATTGTATGTATTCTTTGTTTTTAGGCAAAATCCATTTGGTATATGGATTCGGGTTGCTCCAAGCATATGACTGGGAGAAGAGAATTGTTGTCCAACATAGTAGAACAATACTGTGGGACTGTCAAATTCGGGAACAATCACCATGCTCTCATAAAAGGATACGAGGATTTAGTCCTTAATAATCTAGTCATCAAGGATGTTGACTATGTTGAAGGGTTATCACATAATCTGTTTAGCATAGGCCAGCTCTACGATAAAGGATTAGAAGTTACATTTAGGGCTAAGAACTGTAGTGTTAAGAGTATGGATGGTAAAGAAATATTACCCGGTTCCCGTAACTCTAACCTTTACACCATAGATGTAGCTAAGCTTATGGTTAAGGATAACATTTGCCTTCTGTCAAAAGCCTCTTCAAAAGAGTCTTGGTTATGGCGTCGTAGGCTATCTCACTTAAAATTTGAGAACATTAACAAGCTGGCTGCAAAACAACTGGTAAAAGGACTCCCAGAACTGAGATATGAAAAAGACCATCTATGTGGAGCATGTGAGAAAGGAAAAATGAAAAGATCATCTCTCAAATCATAACCCGAACCATCATCAAAGAGAGTGTTGGAGTTGCTTCATATGGACTTGTGCGGTCCAATGCGAACTCAAAGCATAAATGGGAAGCGATATGTGTTGGTTATCGTTGACGACGATTCACGATATACCTGGGTTAAATTCTTGCGATCCAAGGATGAGACAGCTCAAGAGATCATCGATTTTATTAAGAGTGTCGAAACCCAACAACAGCTGTGCAGTCAATCAATCTGATCTGACAACGGCACAGAATTCAAGAACTCGGTGGTAGAGAGCTTCCTTCGATCCAAAGGTATTCAACATCAGTATTCTGCTGCTAGAACACCTCAACAAAATGGAGTCGTAGAAAGGCGTAACCGTACCCTTGTGGAAGTAGCTCGTACAATGCTGACATATTCAAAGCTACCTCCTTTCTTGTGGGCCGAAGCCGTGTCAACAGCTTGCTACACGCAGAATCGCTCCATAATCCATAAGCGTTTCAATAAAACTCCATATCAACTCTTTTTGAATAAAGTCCCTTTTATCAAATACTTACTGTTGGTACACCCTGTGTGACGATAGCAGTGTAAGTTGTGTTAGCATTTTTTCTAAGTCATGTTACAAGGTATTGAATATTAACTAGTGTTTGATATATGTGATTTTGTGTGTTTGATATTTATTGATTGTATGTTTGAACTTGATGTAATGTATTACAAGAAGTTCAA
Organism: Centrapalus pauciflorus; assembly: GCA_020465985.1. Classification (NCBI taxonomy): domain Eukaryota; kingdom Viridiplantae; phylum Streptophyta; class Magnoliopsida; order Asterales; family Asteraceae; genus Centrapalus; species Centrapalus pauciflorus. The sequence continues at coordinate 193,688 of JAANYP010004961.1, read as the reverse complement.
ACATAAAGTCCAAAGATTAATTCAAACATAAGTTAAAACATATATTCAAATAGAAGTTTGACATGTGAAATTCGAATTTAGGGTAAATTCGAATTTAGCATAAAAGTCAAATTCGAATTTGTCATGTGGACAAATTCGAATGGGCTTTGGGCGAATTGGTCTCTATAATTAGGGATTAACTCGAATGATTAGAAGACTTTTGCAGAATTTCGTGAGTGATTAGCAAAAGGCGATCTCGAGTTTACAAGTAATCAGAGAGTTGTTTCGGAGGGAATCATCGTGTAGGTACGTTCGTTGCTGTTCGTATAACATTGTGGTAGTCTCTGTGTTCCGTGCGTGTGATCTTACCGTCAAGCCGCTAACGAGGATTCCGCACTCGTTGGTGTGTGTCGTGTCTAGATAGATTTGTAGTATTTCAAGACCTTACATGTGGTATCAGAGCCAGGTTAAGGAGAAATTAGGGTTTGCTCATTTTCGAGTTTGACCAAAATACGCTCCTTTCGAGTTTCCTTAAAAGTTTGTTTCGAATTTGGCCAGTTCGAATTTGCTTGGGGATTTCGACTTTACTCTAAAGTCGAATAAGGGAATTTCGAGTTTAAGTGGGGTTTCGAATTTGTTTGGAATCTCGAATTTAGTGACCTTCGATTTTGTCATCAATTTCGAATTTAGTTGGATTTAAGAACTTAATTCAAATTTAATCCCAAACAGGTTTAAATTTAATTAGATTCGAATTTACCTAAATTCGAAAGAATTAATTTAAATTAATTTCGAATTAAATTAATTAAGTTTAAATTCAATTATATTTGAAACAATGACAAGTCTACAGAGGTTTATGGAGATGAATCACGAGGTTGGAAAAGCAAATTCTCCGCCAAAGTTGATGAAAATTGAGGATTATTACTGGTGGAAGGATCGGTGTGCCGACTTCGCGCGATTTAATGATATGCGCATGTGGATTTGTATCGACGAGGGATACATTCCACCTACTGCAGAGGTTGAAGGTCGTCAACGAGTCTTAACTTATTCAAAGATGAAAGATGAAGATAAGAAAGTTTATGAGGCCGAAACCGTGCATTCGCTATCATTCGGATGGCATTACCTCAGGAGATATTGCACACCTTTCGTAATCAGAAGACAACAAAAGAGCTGTGGGATGCGTTGGAGAAATGGTGTGAGGGTAACCCTAGGGTAAGAAAGAATCGAATGGAAATGCTCAAGCAGCAGTTTGCTATCTTCAAAGCATTGAAGAATGAAAAGCTGGATGAGACTATCACACGATTCTATCATCTGCTAACTGAGTTAGACAACCATGACGTGGAGTATAGTGAAACTGAGATGAATAACAAGCTTCTGGATGCTTTACCGGCCAAATGGAAGATGTATGTGGCCTTAATAAAGCATGATGAAGACAAATACTATACTCTGACTCTAGAGAATGTTGTAGGAACGCTGAGGGCCTATCATTTTGAGTTGCTGAAGAAAGAAACGGATTATGACCAAGTTCAAGATCCTGCAATGTACTTAGGGAAATCAAAACCTTCAGTGGCAGCTGAATTGAAGACAGCTACAACATTCTTCTCGGGTGAGACGTCGTCACCGGATGAGACAGAAGACTCACAGAGTAGGGCTTTCTTAGGGTTTGCTAGACCAGAAGAAAAGCAGCATTAGGCTACACCGGCATCTACATCTCAAGGATATTCAAAGATGCCTATGAGTGCAAAATAGGCTGAAGACCATCTGAATCTGTTGGCTTCATTCGTGGCCGCTTACGGCAATTGCGTTCAGGGCAAAATCAACGATCCTGCACTTTGGGGTGAGGATTACGATCAGGTAGACCCTGATGATCTTGAAGAGATGGACCTGCAATGGCAACTGGCCATGGTAACTTAGAGAGTTAAGAGGTTCATCAAGAGGACGGGTAGAAATCTTAATGTGAGTAACAATAAGATTGGATTCGATAAGTCCAAGGTTAAATGCTACAACTGTCAGGGGTTAGGACACTTCGCTAGAGAGTGTCAGAGACCGAAAGTAGAGAACTACCAGGGACAGTATCAGAATCAACAGGGACAGTATCAGAATCAATCGCAAGGGCGATATCTTCCGAGTAGTTCTACCAGTTAAGCAAATATAGCTGGTCTGTTATCCAATGTCACATCAGACAGACAGCTTGATGGAACTTATGACTGCAGTACACATCCAGAATCGAACGCTAGAGCCTTGATGACTGAAGTGACTGAGACTGGAAGTGAAGGGGCAGAGTAAATCACAGGGGACAACAGTCACAATGAAAGCAGTCCGATGTGGGTAGAGAAGTCAGCTGATCAGACAATTCTGGAGTTTGCCGCTCAGATGGCCAACGTGGAATCAGATCATACCAAGGTAAGTCTGAACTTTTCTCTTTTCCATGAGTTGTCTGTTTTATGTGCTACATCTAACGATATGTTAAATTTAGTAATAGAATCACATCAAACCATATCTGCTCAAAATGAATTGTTAAAAACAGATAATGCTAGCCTAGTAGATATAAAGCAAGATCTTAGGGATAAGCTTAAGGCTGATGCACAGGATGTTATAGTTCTAAAGGAAAAACTGAGCGAACAGTGTGTTAGGTTAGAACTCATGTATGAACATGTTGAGGCATTAACCAAGGAGCTTAAAACCAAAGACATAGAGCTAGCTGAATCTAAGGTAAAGGTAGCTGAGGTAAATAGTAAACTTGAAAAGTTTAGGAAATCATCTCTTAACCTAGGGAAAATCTTAGATGCACAGCATCAGTCTAAGAAGCCTGTTGTGAAGACCTCGCCTTCCGGGGCAGTCCTCAGAGTCTAGGTCCCACATCATGCAATACGATATCAATCATACTAAGATAGGGTAATTAATTTGCGGAATAATAAATTACATGTACATACTGATTTAGGATTTAAGTTATACAGATTACATATTTCAAATTAAAGTTATAAAAGGATACCATCTAATCTAATCATTACATCATAGAATCATATCAAATCTACCCAAAACCATAACAATTGATGTCTTCCAATCAGTACCGAAAGGTTTTGTTGTGTAGTGGTCTATGATACTTCTGTCTTGATCGTTAATAGACCTAAGAGCTAGGTCCAGCAGGTGACTTTCCTTTGCTTTTTCCTGTAAAATTATAATGTAGCAACTGTAAGCAATGCTTAGTGAGTATATAGATTTTCAAATTAACATGCATGTCAAGCGGATCATCAGTCTAGCGTGATATGTCTTGGCTGCCGCTACAGCCCTCATGATTGAGACATAGAATCATAGAATTGGATGATGTTCAGGCCACACTCACGCTTAAATCATGGGGATCAGCCACATACTGGGCTAGCTACCAGTAAGTCAATATGGCGGAACATCGGAGGTCATTACCAAGTCCATAAGAACTGGTGAAATAGCCAGGTCTAGAATAATAGACCACCAAGGCTAATCAAGCTGAATAAATCTATCAAGTGTCTGATCAATAATGAAAGCTTAAGTCATAGAAGTCATGATAGCAATGAATCATAAAGCAATGTCTGAAGAAGTCTTAAATGCAATATGAAATGATAATCAAATAGCTATCATGATCCACTGGGCAACACCGAACCATGGTGTTCACAGGTCTCAATCCAGCTGATACAATGAATGTCAATAAATCTAACATCAACAATATATCTCAACCGGAATTTAAACATGTTCAATCTGAATATCTATAACTCACAGGTCTGGGTCTTTATCAAACAGATGTAAAATCTGCCACCTGAGTTATCTCAGGATTTTATCTTTGTCTGTTGTCTGTCAACTCAAATCTTTGACCCGCTTTAATCTTTATAAATCTTTGTATCAATGTTCAGATATTAACTGAACCTGTCCAGAATTATATCATATTGAATCATGTCAATATTATCATCTTTTAATCTGAAATTCTTAATTTTATCTGATTCTGATAACTGATAACTCATTAATCTTTTTGGTTCATTTTCTTTGAATTCTTTAAAATATCAAAATAAATCAATCGGATTCGGATCCATCAAATTCGGATTATCCGGATGAATCATCCGAATTCGGACCAGTCCGGATCTGACATCCGGATTCGGACCTATCTGAAATGAGCATCCTATATTCGGATTAACAACCATCCGAATTCGGACCACGCATCCGAAATATAACAATATCCGAATTAGTATCATATTCAAAATGGCAAAATCCGAAATAGAACATATCGTCCGGAGTATGGGGATCCGAAATAGGCACCATCCGAATTCGGTTATACCCGAATTCGGATCCCATACTTAGCATTTTTTCCCAGATTTGTTCTTGGTGTTCTTCATTTTATTCATACGGATTTTTATTAAATTTCACCAAACATATTTAAAATTGACATGCAACTAAATATATTGATGTATTATCATCATTGGATCGATTTTATATATTTTTCCCTATCAAAAACACTACAATTTGATCAAAATGGTCCAAAATACACTATTTTTAGTCAAGAACACATTCTTATAAAATTTCCGAATTCTAAGTAAATTGAAAGATCTAACCCATAATTTTTATTTCTATGACTTCTATTAACTTAAATTCATCATTATCTATTAAAATTACAAACATGCAACAACATTTTTGGATCATCAATTCGGTTTTTATGAAACCGAATATTATTCCAAAAACATAGAAATTTTAAGTAGTTAATACCTCTAAATCTTGTAGATTGATGATGCTTATAGCTTCTTGTAACTCCTTTTGTCTTCAATCTTCAATTTATTGTAGCTTTTATGGAGTTTTGATAATTTCTTGTGATATTGCCGTAAGTTAAGAAGAACAAGAGAGAGAGAGAGAGTTTGAAATTGTGATTAATGGCATTAAGAGCCATTAACTTGTTTTATATATCAATTTTGATAATTTTTCTATTTAACGCCCCTCCACTTTTGTATTTTAATCATCCTTACTAATTTATAAATATATTTTTAATTAAATAATTTTCATAGCTTAATTAAATTACAATACAAATAATGTAATAAAATTACATTATTGATTCAAAATACTGAAATTACAACTGGGTCAAAAGTTAGGTTGTTACAGAATGGGCTCCACCACGCACAAACTTCGTCCCCGAAGTTAGCTATGTTCGAACAGACTTGGATATGTAGCTTTCATAACATCTCTCGATTCCCAAGACTGATGCGAACCTTTGTGGTGTTTCCACTGGACGAGCACCATCTGTATATCTTTATTTCGAAGCTTTTTGGTCTTCGAATCCATAATACACTCCGGCTCTTCAACCACTCTAAGCTTCTCATCAATTTGCAAATTAACGTGTGGTATTTTAACTTCTCTTTCGTCAGCTAAACTCTTTCTCAGATGACTGACATGGAATATAGGATGTATTCCAGATAAGTCCGCTGGCAGTTCAAGACGATAAGATTGGTTTCCAATCTTTTCGACAATCTTGAACGGGCCGATGAATCTCGGAGCTAGCTTGTTTCGCTTAATGAACCGAACCACATTCTTCATTGGGGATACTTTCAGCATCACCCAATCGTTAACCGCAAAGCTGATAGATCTGTGCCGATTGTCATAATATGACTTCTGCCTGCTTTGAGCTTCAAATATGTTCCTTCTGACAAGTTGAATCTTTTCATGAGTCAGCTGTAGAAGGGCAGGACCCGCTATTGGCGATTCGCCTGTTTCGCGCCAACAGGTGGGAGTTCTGCTCTTTCGTCCATATTGAGCTTCAAATGGAGCCATCTTGATCGTTGAATGATAACTGTTGTTGTAAGAGAATTCGACCAACGGCAAGTGGTCATCCCAGTTACCACCTAGATCAAGAACACAGGCACGAAGCATATCTTCGAGAGTAAGGATAGTACGCTCACTCTGGCCATCTGCACTTGGATGATAAGCAGTACTCATAGAAATCTGAGTACCCATCCCGTCTTGTAGAGCTTGCCAGAATCTAGATGTGAAACGACTATCACGATCGAATACGATAGACTTTGGCACACCGTGTCGAGAAAATTTCAGTGATGTACATCTGTGCCAATCTATCGAGGGAGTATGTTTCTTTCATCGGTATGAAATGAGCTGACTTCGTTAATCGGTCCACGACTACCCAGATGGAGTCGTGCTGTCTCTTGGTCTTTGGCAACTTCGTGATGAAGTCCATGGTTATATGCTCCCACTTCCACTCGGGAACTGGTAGTGGTTGCATATCCCCGAAGGGTTTCTGATGTTCTGCCTTAACCATCTGACAGATTCTGCAGCTTTCAACATAACGACCGATGTCTTTCTTCATTCCTGGCCACCAATAATCGGCTTTCAGATCAAAATACATCTTTGAGCTGCCAGGATGAACAGATAACTTGGACTGATGGGCTTCGGATAGAAGAGTGTTGCGAATAGAACCATACTTAGGGATCCAGATTCGGTTTCCCTTGAGACAATGAAGTCCCAAATGATTCAGAGTTAGAAATTGGAATTGCCCTTTAAGATTTTCAGAACAAAGATTCTCTTCTTTCAATGCTTCGGCTTGAGCAGATCTGATATCTTCAATAAGTTCGGAAGAGAATACGACAGGAGTCAGGGCATAGCAGCACTTTTCCGGATAGACTTTTCTACTCAAAGCATCCGCGACAACATTAGCTTTGCAGGGATGATATAGGATCTCACAATCATAGTCCTTGATAAGCTCCAAGGACCGACGCTGTTTCGTATTTAGATCCTTCTGAGTAAAAAGATGTTTGAGACTTTTATGATCGGTGTAAAGCTGACACCGAGTCCCATAGAGATAGTGACGCCAGATCTTCAGAGCAATGGTAACGGCAGCCAACTCAAGATCATGAGTTGGTGCACTTTTCTCGTAATCTTTTAATTGCCTTGAAGCGTAGGCAATTACTTTTCCCCTTTGCATAAGAACACATCCTAAGCCAGTACCAGATGCATCACTATAGACAACGAAATCATCATTGCCTTCTGGTAAAGCTAGGATCGGCGCTTGAATAAGCTTCTGTTTTTGAATGTCAAATGCCTCTTGCTGTTTATCGGACCAAACAAAAGGAGTATTCTTTCGTGTTAGCATCGTTAGAGGTACAGCAATCTTCGAGAAATCCTTTATGAATCGCCGATAATAACCGGCCAATCCAAGGAAACTTCGGATTCTGAGGCATTACGAGGCGTTTGCCATTTCTGAACGGCCTCGACTTTAGAAGGATCAACGGAAATCCCTTCGCCAGAAACAACATGGCCAAGGAACTGAATCTATAAGAATCAAAATAGAAATTCAAGTTCTGATGTGAATCAAAGAATACTTAGGAAATAACTCAAGACATATATATAATAGAAATTATACCTGTCTGAGCCAAAATTCGCACTTAGAGAATTTTGCGTAGAGTCTTTCTTTTCTTAATAACTCTAGCAATTGCCGCAGATGAATAGAATGATCAGCCTCCGTTTTGGAGTAAATCAGAATATCGTCTATGAACACGGTAACTGATTTATCCAACATAGGTCTGCACACACGATTCATGAGAACCATGAACGCCGCTGGTGCATTTGTCAAGCCAAACGACATCACGAGAAATTCGTAATGACCGTATCTTGTACGGAAGGCTGTCTTTGGAACATCATCATCTTTAACTTTCAACTGATGATATCCAGAACGAAGATCTATTTTTGAAAAGTAGCTGGCTCCTTGTAGCTGATCAAACAGATCATCGATTCTGGGCAGAGGATATTTATTCTTTATAGTAACCTTGTTCAACTCGCGGTAGTCGATGCACATACGGAATGTTCCGTCTTTCTTTTTGACAAATAAAACAGGTGCACCCCACGGAGATGAACTCGGTCGGATAAACCCCTTTTCCAACAGCTCTTGCAATTGTTTTGACATTTCCTGCATTTCTGCAGGTGCAAGTCTGTAAGGAGCTTTGGCAATAGGAGCTGCACCAGGAACTAAGTCAATGCCGAATTCGACTTGACGTTCCGGTGGCACTCCAGAAATATCGTCAGGGAATATGTCTGGGAACTCACAGACGATTGGGATATCAGATAAAGATTTCTTTTGGGCTTCAGGGATAGATTCAGACGAGACATAACATAGATATGATTCGTGACCTTTAGATAGATATTTATGCGATTTGTCAACTGAAATGAAGCAATGTGCACCTTTTCGCTTCTCGCCTTTGATTTCTAACACTCGGCCGTCTGTAGACTTAATCCTGATGATTCGCCAATTGCAGACGATCATAGCCTCGTTATTCATTAGCCAGTCCATGCCGATGATGACGTCGAACTCTTTCAACGGAATCGGGATAAGGTCGAGGTTGAATACAATGTTATTGACAAGTAGAGTGCAGTTACGATAAACAGAATCAGCCATAACATAGTTGTTACTGGCTGTCTCAATGTCAAGTACTACGGGAAGCTTTGATGGAGACTTATATAATCTTTGAGCAAAAGATGCTGATATGAAAGAACGACTAGCACCGGACTCGAATAATACGCGAGCAGGAATTGAGTTAAGCATGAACGTACCGGTAACTACGTCAGGTGTTTCTTTTGCTTCCTCGGCTGTTATTTGAAAAGCTCGAGTCCTTGCGGTCGGAGTAGCAGCTGAACTCTTCATCGTAGATCCTCCAGCTGACGACTGTGATTGAAATCGTTGTCCGCTTCGACACTGATACATAAAGTGTCCTCTTTTCCTGCACTTTGCACATCCTCGTCCCTACTGTGGGCATTCTTCACTGCTGTGCCCGATTCGGTTACACGCGAAACAAGTAACATCATCTGGGTTACACAGCCCCATGTGTGACTTCCTGCATCGCTTGCAGAATCGTGGCTCGTTCGTAAGGGAATAAACTTGAGCTTTCAGCTGTGAACTTTGCTGATGGAATTGCTGAGATTGTGACTTATTTGGCTTGAAAAATCTGCCAAATCTTTGTTTCTTCGGAGGAGACGGACATGTCGGATTCACTGATAGAGCGTAAAGCTGATCTCCATATTCTAAATACCCACGCTTGTAAGGTCTACCGACTACAGATCTATCTAGACGCGGAGCCGTCAACGAGTGCGGAATCCTCGTTAACGGGTAGACGGAAACAACTCTCAATCAGAAACACGGAGACTATCAGAGGCTGAACGAACGACACACGAACGATCCTACGAACTGATTCTCTCCGAAACGGCACTAACACTGATGATAAACTCGAGATCGCTTAATGCTTAATCCCTGACGAATTCTGCAAAAAGTCTGATAATTAATCGAGTCTGTCCCCAATTATAAAGGCTGATTCGAGTCTGTTATGGGCCAAACTCGAATCCGGCCCAAGGCCCATTCGAGTTTGTCCACATTGACACTCTCGAATCTGCCTACGCGGATACATTCGAATCTATCAAGAGGCTCATTCGAATCTAACTAGATTCGAATCCTAGCCTTAGATAATTTCGAATTTACCTTAACACATAAACAACTAAGTGTTGAAACTTATGCTATTACCTTATGATTGTTTTTATCTTTGAACTATATGTTTGAACTTCTTGTAATATGTTACATCAAGTTCAAACATACAAACAATAATAAATATCAACCATATATAAACATATATAACAAACACTTGCTAAAATCACAATGTAGGATCACTTAGACTGCTATCGTCACACAAGGTGTACCAACAGACTCCCCCTTGACGATAGCTTCTAATAATTCACACATTTGATCAAGAACTTTGTTTTTTATTTATTCAAACTACTTCCAGCATACAAACCTTTTTCAATACACACCTTAACTACATTCTCATATTTCCTAGCCTCACCATCCATATGAGCATCACTAGAAATCTTACAAGCATGCAAAATTAAAAGATCATCTCTAGAAAGGTTTACCAGATGAAGAGGATCATAGACTCTAAGAATAACATTTTCTTCAAAATCCTCCATCACTGCTTCTCCAGTCTCACTCTCAGCATACCACCAATGCAGATTCTTCAAGACATTCTGTGGCATAGGCTTGAGCGGCACCATCCTTAGACATCTTACTGGTTTGTAGTGGATCTTCATCCAAGGTCGCCCAGTTAGAGGATCTATACGTGAAGGATCTTCTACTCTTTTTCCAACCCTTGGATTCAGTCGTTCAAACTTTCTAGATCTTCCCTCTTTTCTTATGATTCTTGCAATTACGTCTGCGTAGGGATCATTGCCAATATTAATCAGATCTTTCCATGCTAACACTTTGATCTCGATCTTTGGCATTGAATTGAAAGCTTTTAGAGTTCGCCTCAGGTACTGAGCCCGTCTTTTCTCTTAATTATAAATAGCTGCATTTCTCGATCAAAGAACCAACTTAATATGCTTCCAGGCAACTTTCCAGTACCCGGCACCCTCATTTTCCTTTTAAGCTCTAACTCCTTCTGTTCAGCCCTGAACCACAACTTTTGTTTCTCTTCATTTGTTAACTCTCTAGCAGGTTCTTCTGTTGATGACTGAGCATTTAAAGCAGCATTCACCACTTCTACGTTAACAACATCATTGCCTTCAATTATGTATGTATCAGTGTTAGGATTTTGCTGTACGACGATCTCATCAGCTTCATCGTTCTCGTCAGCACATACCTCGTCATCTGATTTCCAGTCAACTACATCTTCCGGCACGAACTCATACCCTCTTCCAGCTCTTCCATTTCATCTTTAAAATCGAAACCCACATCCATCGGATCGTCATCAAGATCCATGAGAGCATCTATCATCTCACTAATCTCAAAATCCGTAGGCTTAGATGAACTTGCCTCTCCTACTTCTCCTCCTGCTATACTAGGCTCCCCCTGAGATTGAGCAGTCTGAGCAGCAGAAAAATCTATTGGCTCATCCTGTCTTTGAGGGCTGGGATCATTGCCTTGGTTGTCTTCATCATCATCATCTCTCGGCCTCTGTACTTCCTGATCACGGCACGACGTCTCCCCCTGAGCCTGTAAATTTTTCATTAACTGCTCAATTAGGGAGCGCATCGCCCTTATCTCAGCTGCCTGATCTGCTACAAAGGATTTTAGCTCTGTGATCTCTTCCTGAACTTTCTCCACAATCTTTTTTAAATCGGCATTGTCTTTGTCAAGATTTGCATTATGCGTCTGAATTTCTCCGATCGCCTTTGTTAGCCCAAAGATTTGGAGTTCCTGGAAGTCGACTCTATCTTTTAAGCGCAAAAACCTTTGGTTGTCGGCATATGTGGTCGAGGTTGATGGAATAGACTGTATAGGTGTAGGAATGATTGGCGATGGAATATAGGGTTCATCGCGAAGTGGTGGTGGTGGAATGGTGGTTTGGGGTTCTTGAGATTGAGGATTTTGAGGTTGCGGAGTTTCTGGTTGTGCTGCTGATGCTGAAGATGATCCTAGCATAAACCTTTGACGCTTGGCCCGTTGCCTCGTCACATTGTGCAACTTCCTCCTCTTCAAAATCAGAATCATCAGATTCTCGTGATACTCTCCTCCTCGAAGCATCTTCATTGACTACTAACCTAGATCCATACGTTCCAATCTGAACATTAGGTTCTGTAGACACTGATTCTGGAGCCTCAACTTCGAACTCCTCCATCTCTTCTGATTCTGTAGCTGATGATGACAAAACATTATCAGTCTGCTCTGGCTCATATTCTTCGACATCTCTCAACACATCTTCTTCTCCTTCTGGAGGCTCAAGTAATTCTCCCACTAACGCTGCAGCTATTTCCTCATTGGCATGAGGTCCAGATGCCCATATTTCTTCTAGGGTTTGGGCTATTTCCTCGGACTCTGGAACGGCACTTGAAGGCCCTGCTTCCTGTACTTCCGGCTGCTGACTTGTAGAAGGCCTTGATGCCTGTGTTTGACTCGCAGTCGCTCTTTGTCTTCGCCGTTGTGGCTGTGCTCGCGGTTGTCTTTGTTGTTGCGGAGGCTGCCTGGGTTGAACTTCAACTTCCCCTGCCCAGTTGGCAATATCTGGGGCCTCAAAATTCCTATCCAAGATGGCTCCAAACAACGGACGCTCAACTGGAACAGCCAATCTTCCTCTGTGCGAGGAACAATCAGCAAAGATTCTCTTATCCATTACAGCTACGCTCTGAATCTCATTCGACTGAGGCAGATTCGGCAGGAAATGCCTGATAAGCATCATTATGAACCGTGGATACAGCAGGAATTGTTGATTTTCTGGAGCGGTGATCTGATGAACAAATTCGGAGAAAAACATTTCCGAGAAACTGAACGGCCGATTATATACTAACGCGATTATCCCAGACTGGATCTTCGAGACTATGTAGTCAAAACCGGCTTTCTTTGCTGCAAAGCAGACCATAAAGACGTGAGCCAGAAATCTCCATTGGCCGATTAGCCCGCTCTTCATATAAGACACCTTCGTCACATCCAGACTATAACCCATTCTATGAAAGGCCGCTTGCCTAATACTCAGAGGAAATTCGATAGGTCCAGACTCCTCTTCCTGCGAACCCAGCTGCAACACCTGACGCAGCATATCCGCCGAAAACACTAGCGGTTGTCCAGCTATTCGAGTTCTTAGCACTGTCGGGGTGACCGAGCAGTCTACCTGAAGATGATCATAAAATTGACGATCATATGGAATTACAATCTGAATATTATGGGATAAGGCAAAAGCTATCCTAGATTCAACAAGAAAATCCATCATTTGACGAAATCCCTGCGCTTCCGGGATATGATGATCATAGGGAATGACCATATTATGCTTCGGAACGAATGCACGAACAGCCATATCTGCACAATAAATAAACTGTTAGAATTATTAAAAATCAATAAACTTGCCTAAATTCAAATTTGTTTTATTTTGAACTTGATTAAGTACAAAATCCAACACAAAAGAATTTTTACAAGTTTAATAAAATTTAAATTTTAAAATTCAACTAAAGTAACAGATTCGAATTGAACAGATTCGAATATATCCCTTTTCGAGTTTGATGACAGATTCGAATGTCATGGTCTTCTCGAGTTTGTCAGTAGACTCGAGAAAGTCCATGAACAGATTCGAATCCCCGTCGGCCAAAACTTCAACAAAAACCCAAGATTTTAACCATTTTGAACTTAGCAAATCACATACATTAGTTCAACTAGGTTCTAATCATTGATTTATGTATTTAATTTAACTGTTTATTGGTCCTAACTTGGTAATTTTGTAAAAACCCGATTTCAACCAACAAACCTTAGAAAATTGGTGATTTTGACCTAAATGATGTATAAAACTACTCAAATCTTGTACAATCCGGTTGATTATACCTAGAAGTATCGGTAGAGTCGAAACACCAAGTAAGACACTCGACAAATTGTCGTTTATGTGAAAAACGATAGATTCGAGCAATAGATTCGAGATCGTCTGAATAGATTCGAGGATGTAGATTCGAAAACAGTAAGGAGTTATGACAAGAACTGTTACCTATTTATAACACCTACCTTCGAATCTATGGCCAGACTCGAATCTACTGACAGATTCGAAACTTCAATTTCGAGTTTGTCCTAAACTCGAATAACACCAAAACACTTAGAAAAATTTCGAAAATTTTGAAATAACTTCAACTTTTTCAACCTTTTTCTACGGTATTGTGTAACAAGATAAACTATGCCTAATCTTTTACCCTAAGCACAAGATATTTCACGCAGTGTTTATTTTATCCAACTATGAATGCACCCTCAGTAATTTTTGACCTTTTACCTAAGTAAAAAATAAATAAATAAATAAAATAAAATAACTAAGGTAAAGTAAAATAAAATAAAATAAAATAAGATAAGTAAAAAAATAAAAATTTTAAACTTGACTAAAAATTTAACTAAGACTTACGCTAAACTTATTAAAATTAACAACCTATGCTAAACTCTAAACAAAATATTTTTGATGAGTATAGTCTAAGAAAGGTTCAATCAGATAGCGATGTCTGATACTCACTTTCAGTACTTAAACTTTCACACTTAGGAATTTTTGATTCCTTTGATTGTTTGTCGTGACATACCCATTTAGCCGAATGTTGGTATTTTACCCCTTTAAACATACATAGACATACTTTTATGATCAAGGCACACAGACAAAGATTCTAACTTGTTGGTATTTGCAAACTTTCTTTAAAAGACAAACATCGGACACAGGTCTGTATTTTCATACAACAAAGTGTCTTAGTTCGACTTAAGGTTTATTCTTAAAGTTAGCAAGACAGCGGTGACAGGTCTGTACTGACGTACAACAAAGCAACATATCTTGCCAACCCGAATCTAAACAGAGGCAACAGGTCTGTACTTACGTACAACAGAGTTACATGTTTTCGACTCTCAATTTTGTATGATTTTTCTATTCTTTCCATTTTAAGATGTATTTGATGTTGCCATACATCCCCAGAAAGTTTGCATACCTCATTTAGACTCAAAGTTTGTATGTTTTGTACATAAAAATTAAGACCGATTGGTCATACATCTAAGTTAGTGACACGCTTGACTTTTTCTAGAATATTTTATTGGCCTTGAGATTCCCTATATGTATTATGCCTACCAACACATCAAACTAAATAAAGTATAACACTTAGAATTTAGTTGCATTATGTGTGAAAGCCTAAACACTTAGAGATTGTAACGACTGTGCTAATTTTCGTCACTTTGAACCTATACATCTAAGACTTAACTCATTTTCTGATATTCTCTTTTTTTGTATTTTTATGATTTTCTCTTTTTTTTCTTTTGTTTTTCATAAGAAATAGCAATAAAATAAGCTAACCTACTAACTTACTAAAAATAGAAACTTACTAAAAATAGAAACTTTCCTAAATTAGCAGACTACTATAAAGAAAGAAATACTACGACTATAAAAGAAAATAAACTACTACTACTAAGGTCAAATTACTCTGGGTTGCGCATTCCATTCAGTTGAATTAAATACTCAAACCGTGACTTATCAAATGCTTTGGTAAATAAATCTGCATTATTATCTTCTGTTGCCACTTTTACCAATTTGATTAAGTTCTTTTCAGCACAATCACGAATAAAATGATGCCTAATGTCTATGTGCTTTGTTTTGTTGTGTTTAACTGAATTATTCGTTATAGCAATTGTAGATTGATTGTCTATCCTAATTGGAGTTTGAGTGTAAGCCAAACCGTAATCCCGCAATTGTTATTGTATCCACAGAACCTGTGAGCAGCAACTACCAGCAGCAACCTACTCGGCCTCGCACGTTGACACGGCTACCGATGTTTGTTTCTTGCATTGCCAGGATACCAATCTCCCTCCTAGGAACTGACAACCTCCAATTGTTGATTTGCGCGTCAAGCTGCATCCTCCGTAGTCAGAATCCGTGAACGCCTCCAACTCTAGATCTCCCTCCGCGTGATACCAAAGTCCCAGCTTCGGTTTCGACTTGAGGTATCGTAGAATCCGCTTCACAGCTTTCATGTGCATCTCCTTCGGATTTGCTTGAAACCTAGCACAAATACACACAGCAAACATAATGTCAGGTCTTGAAGCAGTTAAATACATAAGTGATCCAATCATGGCCCGATATAAAGTCGGATCCACATCGGTATCACTTTCAGTACCCGGTCCGAGATTATGATTCACTTGAATCGGCGTGCTGAAATGGGCAGTCAACTTTGTTCCTTCCATCCCGAAACGCTCCAATATGTCATAGACATACTTAGTCTGATGGATAACATCCCTTCCTTCTTCTGGTCAACTTGTAACCCCAAAAAGAAATTTAACTCTCCCATAGCACTCATCTCGAACTTAGACTTCATCACCTTTTCGAAATCTTTGCACATCTGTTCGTCTGATGATCCAAAGATGATATCATCAACGTACACTTGTACCAAGATAAAGTGTTCTCCCTTCCTTTTAACAAACAGAGTACTATCTATCCTACCCCTTTCAAAACCGTTCTCTAACAGATGGTTGGATAGAGTCTCATACCACGCCCTTGGTGCCTGATGCAATCCATATAGAGCCTTATCTAAACGATATACTCTATCAGGATATTTTGGATCTGTAAATCCGGGCGGTTGTTCTACATACACCAACTCCTTCACTTTCCCATATAGGAAAGCACTCTTAACATCTAATTGATATACCTTAAAGCCCTTGAAGGAGGCAAAAGCTAGAAACAACCTAATGGCTTCCAGCCTTGCTACTGGTGCAAATACCTCGTTGTAATCGATTCCCTCCTCTTGGTTGAAACCCTTTACAACTAACCTAGCCTTGTTGCGCGTGACTATACCCCGATCGTCTCTTTTGCACTTAAAAACCCATTTGGTTCCTATGGCAACTTCCCCTCGAGGTAATGGAACTAACTCCCACACTTCTAGTTTCCTAAACTGCGAAAGTTCTTCCTGCATCGCTTCAACCCAGGAGTTATCCTTAAGTGCCATTTGCACATTCTTAGGTTCTACTTGCGATATGAAACAAGAATAGAGACATGTGTGATATGCCTCGGAGTCGTTTATCATCGACAACAACACAGTGTTGTTATTTACACTACTCCTAGTCCTCACACCCTCGTTAGGATTTCCTATGATGCTTTCTATAGGATGGTTCTTGTTGATCCTAGAGGTCTCTATCTCATCAACCCTTAGATTATCTCCTAAGTTAGATCCTATTTCACCTAATGGGGGAACAGGCTCAGCTTCTAC
This sequence comes from Centrapalus pauciflorus, assembly GCA_020465985.1. Classification (NCBI taxonomy): domain Eukaryota; kingdom Viridiplantae; phylum Streptophyta; class Magnoliopsida; order Asterales; family Asteraceae; genus Centrapalus; species Centrapalus pauciflorus. Next base: position 177,026 of record JAANYP010004961.1, on the reverse strand, counting down.
ATTTTCCTCCTCGTGGACATTTTCCTCAGAGTTGGAACTTGTTGCTTGAGTCTGATTCTCAGTGGTAGGTGCTTCTGGATCAGCAACTTCTGGAGATCTATCTACAGTCGCAGTAGGCTCAGATGTGGATTCAAACGTAGTCCTCGGAAAGATATGGCCATCTTCATTCAGATGCAACGTCGCCATGTCCTTTTTGATTGTACCCTTGTTCCGTAGGAATTCTCCACTTGGTCTAAGAACCCGATGAGCTTGGAAGCCGTCTCGTCCTTTGTACCTAAAAAGAAAACCCAAGAAAAACGTGAGTAATCGTCAGTGATAACTAAACAGTACCAACTACCTCCGATACTCCTTTTGTTGATTGGGCCGAAAAGGTCCATATGCAACAAATCGAATGCTGAGGTTATGGAGTTCTGCGTCTTGGACTTGTGTGTCTTCTTATGTTGCTTGCCCTTCATGCACGGTAGACACTTGTCCTCGAACTGAAAGCTCTTCATGGGCACACCTTGCACCAGTCCATTTTTCGTTATGTAGTTCATCTTTCTTAGGTGCAAGTGAGCCATGCGTCTGTGCCACAGTACCGATTTCGTCTCCGAAGCTTTGGATACTAAACAGATTGGCCTCATCGAAGTCTCCGGCTTGTTCATATCCAGCATGTACAAGTCATTCTTCCTTGGTGCCCGCATCAATACCCATTCTTCAGGAATCTTGAATCCCGACTTTAGCACTAACGCCTCAGTGTCAGTAAATAACACTGAGTTCTTCTTATCACAGATTTGAGATACACTAATGAGATTGTGAACCAGTTTATCAACATGATAAACTTGGTTCAACTTTATCGTCCCATTAGTGACCACTCCGGTACCCGTGATATTTCCACCCTTGTTACCCGCGAATGATACGAATCCCCGATTCCCACCCTTGAAGTCTGTAAGTAGACCTCTTTCCCCTGTCATGTGCCTGGAGCGTCCACTGTCGACGAACCACTTGTTGTTTGGACCTGTGGTATCTCCTGCACATGAAAGAAAATAGGTTAGTTATCACGGGGAACCCAAGCCATAACTGACTTGGTTATACCATTCTCGTCCACATACTTGAACTCTTTCAAATACCCATCTCGCCTTTCAGGTGACTTGGGCCTTTGAACTGGAGTCTGTTGTGGTGCCGAGTGATTTAAGTTCACTCTTTGCCTTGGAGTAGGCATTTGTTGTGGAGCTCTAGAATAATTCCTATTATATTGCATTTCTGACTGTGATCCCTGAGCTCTTACCGGTGCATAATGTCTAACTGGGAGTATGAGACCTAACTGGAGTGTGCGCCCTGCTAGGTGTTGTGCTCCTATAGACTTGTTTTGGTGCTAACCTAGATTGATTAATGACACGATTCGGTGAATTTGTCCTAATCACTTCCTTTGGTCCAACCTTTACCGGTGTGTTTTTCACAACTTGTTTGGGTGCGGCCTGCACAGTTTTCTTGGTACTTTGAGAACTACTGGTGCTCGCCACACTGGTTGAGGGCTTAACAGGTGTTGGGTTCACTGTCTTAGGTGTAACATCGGCTTTCCTAAGCGGACAGTGAGAAGCAACATGCCCCTTCTCGTGACATCTGAAGCAAGACATCTTATCTATGGACTATTTGTGAGTTCCCTTAGACTTAGGTGTCTCACTAGTGTCTAGATCCTTTTGTACATCTATGGCGACTGGCTCATCGTCCTGATCAGCCCAATCAATTTTCTGTTTTCCTGCAGGTGTTTCACTGGAGGAAGACACAAATTTGACTTTCTTAACCTTGACGGTTGTGTCAGTCACCTTAGGTGCATTATCTTTTACAGGCTCTGGTGTCGGTGTAGGTAAGTCCTCTAAGTCTACTGATTTATCAGTTTTCTCATGAGGCTGAGGCACATAGTTTGCATTGAAAGGTGGAGGAATTTCGTGAAATCCTAGACCTACAGGCTTTTTAGATTGTCGTTGGGCGTCTAAAACTTTCCCTAGGTTTAGGCTTGAATTCCTAAACTTTTCCAACTTGCTATTTGCCTCGGCTACCTTTACCTTTGTTTCAGCTAGCTCTATGTCTTTGTCCTTAAGACTTTTGGTCAAGGCCTCTACGTGCTCATACATAAGTTCTAACCTAACAAACTGCTCACTGAGTTTGTCTTTCAGAACTCTTACGTCTTGAGCATCAGCCTTAAGCTTTTCCTTAAGGTCTTGCTTAATGTCGTTCAAGCTAGCGTTATCAGCTTTTAAATTTTCATTTTGAGCAGTTGTGGATTTATGTGATTCTAAGACTAGATTTAACCTATCATTAGAATTAACACACAATGCACATAATTCGCGAAAAAGAGAGTAAGACAGACTAACCTTTGAGTTATCAGATTCCACGTTGGCCATCTGAGCAGCAAACTCCAGAACTGTCTGATCATTCGTCTTCTCTACCCACATCGGACTGCTGTCCCTTGTGGTCTGCTCTTCTCCTTCACACCCAGTTTCCGTGACTTCTGCTATAAAAGCCCGAGCATTCGATTCTGGATGTGAGCTCCAGTCATAGGTACCATCTAGCTGTCTGTCTGAAGTGACATTGGATAGTAGACCAGCTATATTGGCTTGTCCAGATGATGAACTTGGAAGGTATCGTTGTTGAGACTGAGTCTGAAACTGTCCCTGATGCTGACTCTGCCCTTGGTATGTATCCACCTTCGGTCTTTGACACTCCCTTGCGAAGCGTCCCAGTCCTTGACAGTTGTAGAACTTTACTTTGGACTTATCAAATCCAATCCCCTTGTTGTTCATCGTCAAATTCCTTCCAGTTCTTTTAATGAATCTCTTAACCCGTTGGGTTACCATGGCCAGTTGCCATTTTAGATCCATTTCCTCAAGATCATCAGGGTCGACCTGATCGTAGTCCTCATCCCAGAGAGCAGGATCATTAATCTTTCCTTGAACGCAGTTCCCGTAAGCGGCCACAAATGAAGCAAGTAGGTTCAAATGTTCTTCCGCTGATTTTGCGCTCATTAGCATCTTCGAATAGCTCTGAGATGTCGTCGCATGTGCTGCTTGAGGTTGAGGTTCTTCCGATCTTCCTAATCCTAAGAACGCTCTGTTCAGTGTTTCATCATGTTCTGCTGGTGATGACGTTTCTCCGGTGAAAAACGCTGTAGCAGTCTTCGGTTCGGCGGTCGCTGAAGGTTTTGTTGATTTACCAAAATACATTGTTGGATTTTGTACTTGGTCATAATCCGTTTCGGCCTTCAGAAGTTCGAAATGATATGCCCTCAACGTTCCCACGATATCCTCCAGAGATTGCGCATAATACTGATCCTCATTTAGCTTTATCATTGCCACATACATAGCCCACTTGGATGGTAGGGCATCAAGAAGCTTATTGTTCTTGTCGGTGTCAGTATAGTCAATCCCGTGACTCTCAAGCTCCGTCAATAGATGATAGAAGCGGGTGATAGTATCATCCAGCTGTTCATCCTTTAACGCCTTGAAAATTGCGAACTGTTGTTTCAAGAGCTCCGTACGCTTTCTACGAACCCTAGGATTTCCCTCACACCTCTTCTCTAGAGACTCCCAAAGTTCCTTAGATGTCTTCTGAGTCCTAAATGTGTGTAGAATATCCTGCGGCAATGCCATTCTAATTATCGAAAACGCTTTGTTCTCAGCTTCATAGAGTTTCTTATCATCTTCCTTCATCATTTGATAAGATAGAACTCTCTGACGGCCTTCAACTTCCGAAATCGGTGGAATATATCCTTCGTCAATGCACACCCACATGCGCATGTCATTAAATCGCACAAAATCGGTAAACCGATCTTTCCACCAGTAATAATCCTCGAGTTTCATCAGCTTAGGCGGAGTGTTTGCCTTCCCGACCTCGTGGTCCATTTCCAGGAATTTTTGAAGATTTGACATCTTTTCAAAAGGAATTGAATTTGAACTTAATTAACTTAATTCGAAACTGATTTAGGCTAACTCACTACTACAAAATGAGCCTATTGTAACCTTTTATAAGCAACCTTTATATAATTAGTTGCATTTGATTCTAAAGCAAGTTTACAAAAATAAAGGTTGCATTAGAAGATCTAATGCAACCTTTAATTTAAAAGGTTACAATTTTGATTGAAAAATGGCAACATTTATAACAAAGGTTGCATTTGTTATAGGTTAAAAGTAACTTTTATTTTAAAAGGTTGAATATATGCAAAGTAAATGCAATTTTTTTTAACAAAAAGTTATATCTAACATGTGATTGTAATTTCTTTTATTATTTCTTAAAAATAAAATATATAACTATTTTAATATGTCTTCATTTTTAGAAATGTCTGCCCTTGACAGGGTCTCTAAATGAGTGGTTCTTTACACTTCACAATCCAAAAATCCTCATGGCGTGTTTGGTACAGAGAATTAAGAACAAAGAAATGAAATAGCAAAATAATTTCATTGTTTGTTTAGGTTTGAAAAATGAAAAAATGAGAAATAAATTTCGTTTCTCCGAATTTATTTCCCTGCAAAGATAAAGAAACGGGGGAATTAAAATTTTCAAAAAAACATCTGAAAACCATTTGTTCCAGTTCATTTGTGTCTTCCACGTCTCCTAAAGCATTTTGGCGATTTCTCTCTTCCGCCTCCCCCCCAAACCATCTCTTCTGTTTCTCCGGCAACCTTTAGGCGGCGGCACTTCTTCTCTCTTCCATCTCCGTTCCAAGCGGTGGTCGATCTCCGGTCTCTTCCATGTCTATTCCAGGCGGCGGCGGTATCTCAAGTTCAAGGAGGTGGCGCGGCGGTATCTCAAGTTCAAGGAGGCGGCGACAATCTCTCAACCTTCTTTATTCCGGTCGGTAGCCTTCCCTCTCTATTCCATTGAAAGGTTTCTTTCTTGCTCTCTATTTCAGATTTATTAGGTTTTCCTTTGCATTTCTTATGCTTTTCTTTCATACTTAGTAGTCCCTCTTTTGTTATGATTCAAGAGATTACATAACAGAACTATTGTTGGATTTAAATCATGGAATATTGAGTAACAATTATTGCTGATATAACAGAAATAGAATGGAATCTTTGTTGTGTGCGTACGCTGTTGGTTACGGCATGTGGCCAAGAAGCCGAATTAAAATACAGCCAAAACATCAAATTGATGTTTTGTAATTGTGTCAAATGATAAACAAATCGCCTACCATGCTATAACAAAGGTTTAATTTGATTATTAAGTGGGAAATTGGCTGCTGGAACAGTAAAATATGATGTTCAGCAACTACCGACTAAACAAGCCACAAAACAATTTGTTTTAATCCTAGTGGCACCAAAAAGAAGCCTTGGTTCAGAAGGCTTTATACATGTTTAACCTAATACGAGTCAGTATTGCTATCTCACTGCCTACTCTCACTATAGCAACAGTCACAAATTCTCCAAGAGGCTTAAAATGCAAGTTCCTAAAATGAAGTTCGGCCAATATCCCATCTCACCCCCTTTAAAAGTTTTTGAAAGTAAATTACCATTTTATTGCACAAAACATAGTTTATTACCTAAAATAGAAAACAACTATAAGTGTGTTACCTTCTTATGCAATTACCCTTATTGTAAATGATGCACACAAATCCAGACATTCTCACAGATGTGGCATTTCATATTCTTTGTTTGCTGTAATAACAGGCCATTTGGAAGAACGTCACTAAATGTATGGATATATTAAGGTTTCCCAAAAGTATCCCACTATCCCTGGTTTATGGCAGATATAAAATCAGTCTTTGAAGTCTACATCACGACTGTGGTTCAAACCACAGGGGAGCTGTCTAATCACATGTTTAACCATCATAAGATTTAGCATTTAGCAACTAAATAAGAATTTCAAGTCAAGATGTTGCTTCTTCAAGCAATTGATTTCATAAGTTGGTAAAGTACCTGAAAGGGTTTCCTGTTTTTAAAGTACCTCAATAAAAGTGATCATTGTTTATCAATGTAATATTAGTATAGACAAGCACTTGAATTAATATGAACTCTCGCCTGTTTCTCTCCTTTTTTTTTATCATAGTGAAGTATCTTTTTATATGTCCATGTGCCTTGATTGGTTCAACTTTTTTTTTTTTTATAGTTCTTGTTGGTTTTCATTTATAGTCTATCCAAACAGTTTGGGATGTAAAGTTTTTTTTTTTTGCCATGCTAGCTTATTTTTAAGGGAATGTCCACTAAATTGAGTACCCAAAAGATGCTACCTGACCGATGCAATAACAAAGGACATGAATATACTAATTATTATAGATCTTCAAATTATTTGTTGGACATCGTGGTCAAAATATTGATTTTCCAAAGTTTACGGACATCAATATATATATGCTAGATTGTTACTTAATACATACATACAATCATTAGGTGTCCTTGAGCTGCAACCACATTGTTACTTTATACATACATACAATCAATTCTAAAGCTTCATAACATGTTCCTTGGCCTATCTTCCCTTCTGTTTTGCTGCTGTATATATACATATTATGGGCTGTTGCAGCTGCTGTTATAAACTGAATGAGGACAGCAGTCTGGACATGGTTTTTAGACATAATACATGTACATAACAACTCCTAAACATTATCCATTAATTCAAAGCATTTCTATCTTCACTTTATCATCAAATATGAGGATATAACATAAATTTAGTGTGGAAATATTAATTAGACAACAACTTTTTAGGGTGTTTTGGTGCTACAATTTGTATCTTTTAGCCTTAGTTCAAGCATTAAATGGACTCCTAAACTTAGCATATTAATCCCTAAAAGATTTCCTATTGATTCAACACCTTTATCCATTAAATCCAACACAAATCATTGATTATACTTGACATAAAGTGATGAGATATGAGCTGTGAATTCTTTGACAGCAGCAAAATAAGGATTAAAAGTGATGATATACACACACAATGAACCTCTATATATATGATGAACATATAAGCTTGAAGCAAAAACATACAATAATATATGTAAAGATTTATAAAGACTAAAGCATACATTATAGTTGGGGCATTCCTTTTGACTACATTATAGGTATTAAGTTGCCGTTTTTGACAATATTTTCTCATTGTAGGAACAAATGAAGAACTACAAACCTCTAGCAGATTGAAGTGCTTCGATAGAGCCTTTTTCAGTTATGTTGAACAAGGAGCATGATGGATATCGTAGACTTTATGGATATGCAACATTTTGTTATTATAATTAATGATTGTTATATGGACTATTCTTTTTTGAGATTTTTGTGTAATTGGTGAAGGATTTTGATACCTTTTAATTATTGTAATCGACATTTTTTGGGTAATGGTAATTGGTGATGCTTATTAATTGTATTCGTGTATGCAAAGGTTGTAATTTTTGTAACTAAATATATAAATGTTGTATTTTAAAATTAAAAAAAGTTGCATTTGAATGTAATAAATGTTGCACATGAGCATGAAAAGGTTGCATTTTGATATTAAAAAGGTTGCATTTGAGTTTTAAATATGGTTGTATTTTATTGTGAAAAGGGTTGCATTTGAAAATAAAAAATGTTGCATTTGAAAATAAAAAATGTTGCATTTGAGTTTGAAAAATGTTGCATTTGATGGAAAAAAAGTTGCATTTGCCTGTAAAAATGTTGCATTTGAGTATAAAAAGGTTGCACTCTAAAAAGGTTGCATTTCTATGTTACATGCAACTCTTTCAAAAAAGGTTGCATATTCTGTCAAAAAGGTTACTTTAGACCTAATGCAAGAGGCTCTAATGCAACTCTTGGTAAAAGGTTGCTTTAGACATAATGCAACTTTTTTAAGGCTTAATGCAACTCTAGGTAGATTCGAATGTAATTTAGATTAAATCTTTTGGGATTAAATTCGATTAAGTGTTGAAATTCAATTAAATTCGAAATTATGTCAGATTCGAAAAGTCACTAGAGTCGAAGGTCAGTGCAAACTCGAAGACACAATAGATTCGAACCCTATTCGATACTAGACTAAACTCGAATAAACTCGAAAGTAAGTAGACTCGAGACCCTATTCGAATGTAGCACAAACTCGAAATAGATTCGAAAACCCTTTGTATCAGACTCGAAAGGAGCGTTTTTGGTTAGACTCGAGACTAAGTGTAACCCTAATTACCCCTAATAGATTCGAGCGCCGCAAATTCGAAAAACGGCTAATACTTTGATTTATTTACGTTTTGCAGATTAAACCAATTTTTTCCAACGAAAAATAATGATTTCAATCAAAAACGTGAATAACCACAAAGTATTTTCCGAATAAGAATTTGCTAAGCTTGAAAACACACGAAAAACACGATTTTGAGAGAAAAACCGTCCAACTAGCGTCAAGAAACCTAGAATGTATCTAGATGAACACGAAGAACACCAAGAACACTCCGTAGGCTCTGATACCACTTGTAAGGTCTACCGACTACAGATGTATCTAGACGCGGAGCCGTCAACGAGTGCGGAATCCTCGTTAACGGGTAGACGGAAACAACTCTCAATCAGAAACACGGAGACTATCAGAAGCTGAACGAACGACACACGAACGATCCTACGAACTGATTCTCTCCGAAAAGGCACTAACACTGATGATAAACTCGAGATCGCTTAATGCTTAATCCCTGACGAATTCTGCAAAAAGTCTGATAATTAATCGAGTCTATTCCTAATTATAGAGGCTGATTCGAGTCTGTTATGGGCCAAACTCGAATCCGGCCCAAGGCCCATTCGAGTTTGTCCACATTGACACTCTCGAATCTGCCTACGCGGATACATTCGAATCTATCAAGAGGCTCATTCGAATCTAACTAGAGTCGAATCCTAGCCTTAGATAATTTCGAATTTACCTTCACACATAAACAACTAAGTGTTGAAACTTATGCTATTACCTTATGATTGCTTTTATCTTTGAACTATATGTTTGAACTTCTTGTAATATGTTACATCAAGTTCAAACATACAAACAATAATAAATATCAACCATATATAAACATATATAACAAACACTTGCTAAATTCACAATGTAGGATTTGTATTTGATCGCGCTCATCGGATGTCGATATCTAGGATTGAGTCCTACGCGAAATCTATTCATCTTTCTCTCTTCTATAGCTACCTGATACGAGGAATAACCGCATAATCGTGAGAATTCGTGTTCGTATTCGTCAACTGTCTTGGTTCCCTGAGTCAGCTGCATTAGTTGAACTTCCATTTTGTCTCGCTGATCGACTGGACAGTATTTTGCGTTGAACATATCCAGAAATTGCTCCCACTCGAGAGTTTGGATGACTTCTTCTCCGTATATGCTTCTCTGAGTCTTCCACCATGCACGAGCTGCACTGACGAACAAAGCGGATGCATAGCTTACTTTCTTGGAGTCTAAGCAATCAGAATTCCGGAAGATTTCTTCAGTGTGACTAATCCAATCCATCGCCTGAATCGGATTAACTGTTCCTTCAAAGTTCAGGGCACCGCTGGCTTTAAAATCTTTAAACTTGCAGCCTTTTGGCTGAGCAATTTGAGTTTCGGGATTTGAGTTATCAGAATCAGATTCATTAGTCTGGACTTGCTTTTCTTTTCTTTTATTCTTTTTATCTTCACGTCTTTTAGCTTCGGCCTCGTCTCTGGCCTGAAATTGTTCTTGCATTGTCTTATTTTGTTGTTCGGAATGTTGGGCTAAAAGTTGTTGCATCATTTCAAACATCTGTGGTGGGGTCATGTTGTTTGGTATGTCACCTAATCCTGACATCTTTTCTGAAAATTAAAAGCATTTAACTATCAGTTTATAGACTTAGATCTATGTACCCTTTTTCCCATCCTAATAGTCTGTACATCCTATCTCAGTTCAAACCACCTAAATGATTGATTCATATGTATTGCTTCAGTTTGAGACCAAGTATGGTCCCAGGATCGAAACCTGGCTCTGATACCATCCTGTGAAGACCTCCCCTACCGGGGCAGTCCTCAGAGTCTAGGTCCCACATCATGCAATACGATATCAATCATACTAAGATAGGGTAATTAATTTGCGGAATAATAAATTTGTGAAGACCACCCCTTACGGGGCAGTTCTCACCAGTCTAGGTCCCAATTCATGCAATACGATATCAACCAAACTAAGATAGAGTAATTTTAGATGCGGAATTTTAAATTACAATACAAACTATTAAGATCTAAGTTTAATACAGATTAAGTTTTTAAATTAAACTTATAAAGGGCACAAGTCTAATCTAATTCAGGTCATCATATAATCAAAATAAATCTACCCAGAACACCAAATTATCATCTTCCAATTAGTACCAAAATGGGTTTGCTGAGTAGAGGTATATGAGAACTCCTGTCTTGATCTTGTAAGACCTAAGTACTAGGTCCGGCAGGTGACTTTCCTTTGCCTTTTCCTGTAAAAATGGGAAGTAGCAACCGTAAGCAATGCTTAGTGAGTTTATAGATTTTCAATATTAACATGCGTGTCAAGCGGAGTCATAAATCTAAGCGTGATATGTCTTGGCTGCCGCTACAGCCCTCATGATTGAGGTATAGAATCATAAAATCGGATGATGTTCAAACCACACTCACGCTTAAATCGTGGGGATCAGCCACATACTGGGCTAGCTACCAGTAAGTCAATATGGCAGAACATCGGAGGTCATTACCAAGTTCATAAGAACTGGTGAAATAGCCGGGTCTAGAACAATAGACCATAATGGCTAGTCAAGCTGAATCAATTCTATCAAATGTCTGATCAATGATATAAGCACAGGTCTTAGAAATCATGATAACAATGAATCATAATGCAAAGTCTGAAGCAATAATAAATGCAATATGAAAAGATAATCAAATAGCTATCATGATCCACTGGGCAACACCTATCCATGGTGTGCACAGGTCTCATTCCAGCTGATAAAGTGAATGTCAATAATCTATCAGCAACAATATATCTCAACCGGATCTATGCATGTTCAATTTGAATATCTATAACTCACAGTTTGGGTCTTGGTCAAACAGATATATGAATCTGCCACCTGAGTTATCTCAGGATTTTATCAATCTGTTCTCTGTCAAATCAAGTCTCTGACCCGCTTTAAATCTTTTAAAATCTTTGTCCAAATGTTCAGAATTTCACTGAACCTGTCCAGAATTATCATATCATACCATATCAATATCATATCTTTATCATCATTTCTTTAGTCGTTAAAATCTTTATTTTATCTGATTCTGATAACTTATTCGTTCATAACTCATTCTTTGTCTTATTAATATTCTAAAAAAATCGGTACATATATATATATAGAATTTGTGAGTATTATCATAATCATATTATATTTTAATTATAATAGGTTGTTTAATAACTTAATCTGATTTAGGAATTAATCTTAGGCTTGGAACAAATCCAGACTTGAATTAAAGGCATCAGATTCGAATAGGGAACAAATTCGGATATCATAAATTCGAAATGACATAGATTCGAAATAAGCTCATTCGAATCTAAAGAATAGATTCGAAACACATACACACTTCGAGTCTAACTAGCTAGATTCGAGCAACCAATTTCAATTCTAGGAATTAGATTCGAAGCTAATAGATTCTAAGGCAAACACAGACTCGAACAAGAGACTTAAACTCGAAATATATAGAATCGAAGCCACTCTCGAGTCTAGGGAAGGAAGAACAGTTTCGAATTCATAGACTCGAAACTATACAATTCGAGTCTGTTCATGGATTTCTCGAGTTTGCTCTATGTATTTTCGAATCTGTTTTTAATGTTCTCGAATCTGATCATATTTACAACCCAGAAACATGAATTTCTAAGGCCCAAATCACAAATATAATTAATATTAAACCTATACTTGAGTATATTATACTTATTCTAGTTAAACTCCATAAAAATAGCTTTAGATCTCATAAAACTTAACAGATTCGAAATACTAAATATATATATAAAACGTAAAAATATAAAATCTTACCTCAATTCGTATGATCTCACGCAGGAATTAGTATATTCGCGTAGTATTCTCCGAGATCTTCCTAACGGTATATATTTCTTGATAATCGGACGGTCGGTTTAGAAGAATTTCTAGAGAGAAGGTAGAGAGAGAAAGCTAGAGAGAGAGTTTAGAGAGAGAGAGTTAGAGAGAGAGAGCAAATTCTGATTTTGAATCTAATTTCTCGTTTATATACGTCGTCTAGTTATATTTGCTAGCTAACTCACTTTCATTGTTGTATATTATATCTCTTTTATTTAATTCCCTTAATAGTTTATTAATTCATAAATATAAATATTTATATAATTTAATAAATATTTCATCACTTAATTAAATTATAATTCAAATAATGTAACTTTATTACATTATCGGTTCAAAATATTACTGAATTTACGACTAGATCAAAATTAGGTTGTTACAGAATGGGCTCCACCACGCACAAACTTCGTCCCCGAAGTTAGCTACGTTCGAACAGACTTGGATAAGTAGCTTTCATAACATCTCTCAATTCCCAAGACTGATGCGAACCTTTGTGGTGTTTCCACTGGACGAGCACCATCTGTATCTCTTTATTCCGAAGCTTTTTGGTCTTTGAGTCCAGAATTCGTTCTGGCTCTTCAACCACACGAAGCTTCTCATCAATCTGCAGGTTAACATGTGGTATCTGAACTTCCCTTTCATCAGCTAAACTCTTTCTTAGATGACTAACATGAAATACAGGATGTATTCCAGCTAAGTCAGTCGGTAGTTCAAGACGATAAGATTGATTTCCAATCTTTTCCACAATCTTGAACGGACCAATAAATCTTGGAGCTAGCTTGTTTCTTTTAATGAACCGCACCACATTCTTCATTGGGGATACTTTCAGCATCACCCAATCGTTAACTGCAAAACTGATTGATCTATGCCGTTTGTCATAATATGACTTCTGCCTGCTTTGAGCTTCAAGAATATTTCTTCTAACTAGTTGAATCTTCTCGTGAGTCAACTGTAGAAGGGCAGGTCCTGCTATTGGTGATTCGCCTGTTTCACGCCAACAAGTAGGAGTTCTGCACTTTCTTCCGTATAAAGCTTCAAAAGGAGCCATCTTGATCGTTGAATGATAACTGTTATTGTATGAAAATTAGACCAACGGCAAGTGGTCATCCCAGTTACCACCTAAATCAAGAACGCAGGCACGAAGCATATCTTCAAGAGTAAGGATAGTACGCTCACTCTGACCATCTGCACTAGGATGATAAGCAGTACTCATAGAGATCCGAGTACCCATCCCATCTTGTAGTGCTTGCCAGAATCTGGATGTGAAACGACTATCACGATCTGATACGATAGATTTCGGCACACCATGACGAGAAATAATTTCTGTGATGTACAACTGCGCCAATCTATCGAGAGAATAAGTTTCTTTCATCGGTATGAAGTGGGCTGACTTCGTTAATCGATCCACGACTACCCAGATAGAGTCGTGCTGTCTTTTGGTCTTCGGCAGCTTTGTGATGAAATCCATAGTTATATGCTCCCACTTCCACTCGGGAACTGGTAGTGGTTGCATATCCCCGAAGGGTTTCTGATGTTCTGCCTTAACCATCTGACAGACTCTGCAGCTTTCAACACACTTACCGATATCTTTCTTCATTCCTGGCCACCAGTAGTCAGCTTTCAGATCAAAGTACATCTTTGAGCTGCCAGGATGAATAGATAACTTGGACTGATGAGCTTCGGACAGAAGAGTGTTACGAATAGAACCATATTTAGGAACCCAGATTCGGTTTCCCTTGAGACAGTGAAGTCCCAAATGGTTCAGAGTTAGAAATTGTAATTGCCCTTTTAGATTTTCAGAATCTATGTTCTCTTCTTTCAGCGCTTCAGTTTGAGCAGCTCGAATATCTTCAATAAGATCAGAAGAGAATATAACTGGAGTTAGGGCATAACAGCACTTTTCAGGATACACTTTTCTACTCAACGCATCCGCGACAACATTTGCTTTGCCGGGATGATATAAGATCTCGCAGTCATAATCCTTGATAAGCTCCAAGGATCGACGCTGTTTCATGTTCAGATATTTCTGAGTAAAAAGGTATTTGAGACTCTTATGATCGGTGTAGAGCTGACACCGAGTCCCATAAAGATAATGCCGCCAGATTTTTAGAGCAAAGGTGACGGCAGCCAACTCAAGATCATGAGTTGGTGCACTTTTCTCGTAATCCTTTAACTGCCTTGAAGCGTAGGCAATTACTTTTCCCCTTTGCATAAGAACACATCCTAAGCCAGTACCAGAAGCGTCGCTGTAAACAACGAAATCATCGTTACCTTCTGGCAAGGCTAGGATCGGCGCTTGAATCAACTTTTGTTTCAGAATATCGAATGCCTCTTGCTGTTTATCGGTCCAAACGAAAGGAGTATTCTTCCGTGTTAGCATTGTAAGCGGCATAGCAATCTTTGAGAAGTCCTTTATGAATCGCCGATAATAACCGGCCAATCCAAGGAAACTTCTTATCTCTGAGGCATTGCGAGGTGTTTGCCACTTCTGAACAGCCTCGACTTTTGAAGGATCAACGGAAATTCCTTCGCCAGAAACAACATGGCCAAGGAACTGGATCTATAAGAATTAAGATAGAAATTTAAATTCTGATGTGAATCATAGAATAGTTAAGGAAACAGCTCAAGACTTATATAATAGAAATTATACCTGTCTGAGCCAGAATTCGCACTTAGAAAACTTTGCATAGAGTCTTTCTTTTCTTAATAACTCTAGCAATTGCCGCAGATGAATAGAATGATCAGCCTCCGTTTTGGAGTAAATCAGAATATCGTCTATGAACACGATAACTGATTTATCCAACATAGGTCTGCACACACGGTTCATGAGATCCATGAATGCCGCTGGTGCATTTGTCAAGCCGAACGGCATCACGAGAAATTCGTAATGGCCGTATCTTGTACGGAAAGCTGTCTTTGGAACATCTTCTTCCCTAACTTTTAACTGATGATACCCAGAACGGAGATCTATTTTCGAAAAGTAACTGGCTCCTTGTAACTGATCAAACAGATCATCGATTCTGGGCAGAGGATACTTATTCTTTATTGTAACCTTGTTCAACTCGCGGTAATCGATGCACATACGAAAAGTTCCGTCTTTCTTTTTAACAAATAGTACTGGTGCACCCCACGGAGAAGAACTCGGTCGGATAAACCCCTTCTCCAACAGCTCTTGCAGTTGTTTTGACATTTCCTGCATTTCTGCAGGTGCAAGTCTGTATGGGGCTTTTGCGATAGGAGCCGCACCAGGAACCAAGTCAATACTGAACTCGACTTGTCGTTCCGGTGGCACTCCGGAAATGTCGTCAGGGAATACGTCTGGGAACTCACAGACGATAGGAATGTTGGACAACGATTTCTTTTCAGAACTGGACTCAGATAGAGCATAACAAAGGTAAGAGTCGTGACCTTTAGACAAGTATTTATGCGCCTTTTCAACAGATATAAAGCAATGTGCACCTTTCCGCTTCTCGCCCTTGATCTCAAGTACTCGGCCGTCTGAAGATTTTATTCTAATGACTCGTCGGTTGCAGATAATTGTAGCCTCGTTATTCATTAGCCAATCCATGCCGATGATGACGTCAAACTCTTTCAATGGAATCGGGATGAGGTCGAGGTTGAATACGATGTTATTTACAAGTAGAGTGCAGTTTCGGTAAACGGAATCAGCCATAACGAAATTGTTACTGGCTGTCTCAATGTCTAATATAACTGGAAGCTTTGATGGGAACTTAGATAGTCTCGATGCAAAAGAGGTCGATATGAAGGAACGACTAGCGCCAGAATCAAATAACACACGAGCAGGTATCGTATTTAACAGAAACGTACCGGTGACTACGTCAGGTGTTTCTCTCGCCTCTTCAGCCGTTATTTGGAACGCACGTGACCTTGCAGTTGGTGTTGCAGCAGAACTTTTAACTGTCGACCCTCCAGCTGATGACTGTGACTGATAACGTGGCCCGCTTCGACACTGATACATGAAGTGTCCTCGTTTCCCGCACTTTGCACATCCACGTCCCTGCTGTGGACATTCCTCGCTGCTATGACCTATCATGTTGCATGAGAAGCAAGTAACGTCATCCGGATTACATAGTCCCATGTGAGACTTTCTGCATCTCTTGCAGAATCGAGGCTCGTTTGTGAGGGAGTAGGCTTGCGCTTTCGGTTGTGAACTATACTGATGGGATTGCTGAAATTGTGACTGAGACTTATTTGGCCTAAAGAATCTGCCAAATCGCTGTTTCTTTGGGGGAGACGGATTCATCGGGTTAGTAGACGGAGCATAAAGCTGATCGCCGTATTCTAAATATCCCCTCTCGATCTGTCTGGCTGCTTCTACCATTTCTAGATAACTCTTGTATTTAATCGCGCTCATCGGATGTCTGTATCTAGGATTGAGTCCTACTCGGAACCTATTCATTTTCCTTTCTTCAGTAGCAACCTGGTATGAAGAATAACCGCATAATCGCGAAAACTCGTGCTCGTATTCGTCGACTGTCTTTGTTCCCTGAGTCAGCTGCATCAGTTGTACTTCCATTTTATCTCGCTGGTCGATCGGGCAGTATTTCGCATTGAACATATCAAGAAACTGCTCCCATTCTAAAGTCTGAATCACCTCTTCACCGTATATGCTTCGCTGTGTCTTCCACCATGCTCGAGCAGCTCCAACAAACAACGCAGATGCGTAGCTTACTTTCTTAGAATCTAAACAGTCAGAGATTCTAAATATTTCTTCCGTATGACTGATCCAATCCATCGCCTGAATCGGATCCACAGTACCTTCGAAGTTCAGGGCACCGCTGGCTTTAAAATCTTTAAATTTGCAGCCTTTTGGCTGAGCTATTTGGGTTTCTGGATTTGATTTATCAGAATCAGATTCTTCATTCTGGACTTGCTTATCTTTTCGCTTATTTTTCTTATCATTACGTCTTTTAGCTTCGGCCTCATCTCTGGCCTGAAACTGTTCTTGCATAATCTTATTCTGTTGTTCTGAGTGTTGTGCTAGTAATTGTTGCATCATCTCAAACATTTGTTGTGGGGTCATGTTGCTTGGTATGTCACCTGATCCTGATCCTGACATCTTCTACTGAAAATTAAAATCAATTAACTATCAGTTTATAGACTTAGATCTATGTACCCTTTTTCCCATCCTAATAGTCTGTACATCCTATCTCAGTTCAAAGTACCTAAATGATTGATACATATGTATTGCTTCAGTTTGAGATCAAGTATACTCACGTAATACTTGATTCACTCAAACTAGTGCTCTGATACCATCCTGTGAAGACCACCCCTTACGGGGCAGTTCTCACCAGTCTAGGTCCCAATTCATGCAATACGATATCAACCAAACTAAGATAGAGTAATTTTAGATGCGGAATTTTAAATTACAATACAAACTATTAAGATCTAAGTTTAATACAGATTAAGTTTTTAAATTAAACTTATAAAGGGCACAAGTCTAATCTAATTCAGGTCATCATATAATCAAAATAAATCTACCCAGAACACCAAATTATCATCTTCCAATTAGTACCAAAATGGGTTTGCTGAGTAGAGGTATATGAGAACTCCTGTCTTGATCTTGTAAGACCTAAGTACTAGGTCCGGCAGGTGACTTTCCTTTGCCTTTTCCTGTAAAAATGGGAAGTAGCAACCGTAAGCAATGCTTAGTGAGTTTATAGATTTTCAATATTAACATGCGTGTCAAGCGGAGTCATAAATCTAAGCGTGATATGTCTTGGCTGCCGCTACAGCCCTCATGATTGAGGTATAGAATCATAAAATCGGATGATGTTCAAACCACACTCACGCTTAAATCGTGGGGATCAGCCACATACTGGGCTAGCTACCAGTAAGTCAATATGGCAGAACATCGGAGGTCATTACCAAGTTCATAAGAACTGGTGAAATAGCCGGGTCTAGAACAATAGACCATAATGGCTAGTCAAGCTGAATCAATTCTATCAAATGTCTGATCAATGATATAAGCACAGGTCTTAGAAATCATGATAACAATGAATCATAATGCAAAGTCTGAAGCAATAATAAATGCAATATGAAAAGATAATCAAATAGCTATCATGATCCACTGGGCAACACCTATCCATGGTGTGCACAGGTCTCATTCCAGCTGATAAAGTGAATGTCAATAATCTATCAGCAACAATATATCTCAACCGGATCTATGCATGTTCAATTTGAATATCTATAACTCACAGTTTGGGTCTTGGTCAAACAGATATATGAATCTGCCACCTGAGTTATCTCAGGATTTTATCAATCTGTTCTCTGTCAAATCAAGTCTCTGACCCGCTTTAAATCTTTTAAAATCTTTGTCCAAATGTTCAGAATTTCACTGAACCTGTCCAGAATTATCATATCATACCATATCAATATCATATCTTTATCATCATTTCTTTAGTCGTTAAAATCTTTATTTTATCTGATTCTGATAACTTATTCGTTCATAACTCATTCTTTGTCTTATTAATATTCTAAAAAAATCGGTACATATATATATATAGAATTTGTGAGTATTATCATAATCATATTATATTTTAATTATAATAGGTTGTTTAATAACTTAATCTGATTTAGGAATTAATCTTAGGCTTGGAACAAATCCAGACTTGAATTAAAGGCATCAGATTCGAATAGGGAACAGATTCGGATATCATAAATTCGAAATGACATAGATTCGAAATAAGCTCATTCGAATCTAAAGAATAGATTCGAAACACATACACACTTCGAGTTTAACTAGCTAGATTCGAGCAACCAATTTCAATTCTAGGAATTAGATTCGAAGCTAATAGATTCTAAGGCAAACACAGACTCGAACAAGAGACTTAAACTCGAAATATATAGAATCGAAGCCACTCTCGAGTCTAGGGAAGGAAGAACAGTTTCGAATTCATAGACTCGAAACTATACAATTCGAGTCTGTTCATGGATTTCTCGAGTTTGCTCTATGTATTTTCGAATCTGTTCTTAATGTTCTCGAATCTGATCATATTTACAACCCAGAAACATGAATTTCTAAGGCCCAAATCACAAATATAATTAATATTAAACCTATACTTGAGTATATTATACTTATTCTAGTTAAACTCCATAAAAATAGCTTTAGATCTCATAAAACTTAACAGATTCGAAATACTAAATATATATATAAAACGTAAAAATATAAAATCTTACCTCAATTCGTATGATCTCACACAGGAATTAGTATATTCGCGTAGTATTCTCCGAGATCTTCCTAACGGTATATATTTCTTGATAATCGGACGGTCGGTTTAGAAGAATTTCTAGAGAGAAGGTAGAGAGAGAAAGCTAGAGAGAGAGTTTAGAGAGAGAGAGTTAGAGAGAGAGAGCAAATTCTGATTTTGAATCTAATTTCTCGTTTATATACGTCGTCTAGTTATATTTGCTAGCTAACTCACTTTCATTGTTGTATATTATATCTCTTTTATTTAACTCCCTTAATAGTTTATTAATTCATAAATATAAATATTTATATAATTTAATAAATATTTCATCACTTAATTAAATTATAATTCAAATAATGTAACTTTATTACATTATCGGTTCAAAATATTACTGAATTTACGACTAGATCAAAATTAGGTTGTTACAAAATTACATGTACATACTGATTTAGGATTTAAGTTATACAGATTACATATTTCAAATTAAAGTTATAAAAGGATACCATCTAATCTAATCATTACATCATAGAATCATATCAAATCTACCCAAAACCATAACAATTGATGTCTTCCAATCAGTACCGAAAGGTTTTGTTGTGTAGTGGTCTATGATACTTCTGTCTTGATCGTTAATAGACCTAAGAGCTAGGTCCAGCAGGTGACTTTCCTTTGCTTTTTCCTGTAAAATTATAATGTAGCAACTGTAAGCAATGCTTAGTGAGTATATAGATTTTCAAATTAACATGCATGTCAAGCGGATCATCAGTCTAGCGTGATATGTCTTGGCTGCCGCTACAGCCCTCATGATTGAGACATAGAATCATAGAATTGGATGATGTTCAGGCCACACTCACGCTTAAATCGTGGGGATCAGCCACATACTGGGCTAGCTACCAGTAAGTCAATATGGCGGAACATCGGAGGTCATTACCAAGTCCATAAGAACTGGTGAAATAGCCAGGTCTAGAATAATAGACCACCAAGGCTAATCAAGCTGAATAAATCTATCAAGTGTCTGATCAATAATGAAAGCTTAAGTCATAGAAGTCATGATAGCAATGAATCATAAAGCAATGTCTGAAGAAGTCTTAAATGCAATATGAAATGATAATCAAATAGCTATCATGATCCACTGGGCAACACCGAACCATGGTGTTCACAGGTCTCAATCCAGCTGATACAATGAATGTCAATAAATCTAACATCAACAATATATCTCAACCGGAATTTAAACATGTTCAATCTGAATATCTATAACTCACAGGTCTGGGTCTTTATCAAACAGATGTAAAATCTGCCACCTGAGTTATCTCAGGATTTTATCTTTGTCTGTTGTCTGTCAACTCAAATCTTTGACCCGCTTTAATCTTTATAAATCTTTGTATCAATGTTCAGATATTAACTGAACCTGTCCAGAATTATATCATATTGAATCATGTCAATATTATCATCTTTTAATCTGAAATTCTTAATTTTATCTGATTCTGATAACTGATAACTCATTAATCTTTTTGGTTCATTTTCTTTGAATTCTTTAAAATATCAAAATAAATCAATCGGATTCGGATCCATCAAATTCGGATTATCCGGATGAATCATCCGAATTCGGACCAGTCCGGATCTGACATCCGGATTCGGACCTATCTGAAATGAGCATCCTATATTCGGATTAACAACCATCCGAATTCGGACCACGCATCCGAAATATAACAATATCCGAATTAGTATCATATTCAAAATGGCAAAATCCGAAATAGAACATATCGTCCGGAGTATGGGGATCCGAAATAGGCACCATCCGAATTCGGTTATACCCGAATTCGGATCCCATACTTAGCATTTTTCCCAGATTTGTTCTTGGTGTTCTTCATTTTATTCATACGGATTTTTATTAATATTCACCAAACATATTTAAAATTGACATGCAACTAAATATATTGATGTATTATCATTATTGGATCGATTTTATACATTTTTCCCTATCAAAAACACTACAATTTGATCAAAATGTCCAAAATACACTATTTTTAGTCAAGAACACATTCTTATAAAATTTCCGATTTCTAAGTAATTTGAAAGATCTAACCCATAATTTTTAATTCTATGACTTCTATTAACTTAAATTCATCATTATCTATTAAAATTACAAACATGCAACAACATTTTTGGATCATCAATTCGGTTTTCATGAAACCGAATATTATTCCAAAAACATAGAAATTTTAAGTAGTTAATACCTCTAAATCTTGTAGATTGATGATGCTTATAGCTTCTTGTAACTCCTTTTGTCTTCAATCATCAATTTATTGTAGCTTTTATGGAGTTTTGATAATTTCTTGTGATATTGCCGTAAGTGAAGAAGAACAAGAGAGAGAGAGTTTGAAATTGTGATTAATGGCATTAAGAGCCATTAACTTGGTTTATATATCAATTTTGATAATTTTTCTATTTAACCCCCCTCCACTTTTGTATTTTAATCATCCTTACTAATTTATAAATATATTTTTAATTAAATAATTTTCATAGCTTAATTAAATTACAATACAAATAATGTAATAAAATTACATTATTGATTCAAAATACTGAAATTACAACTGGGTCAAAAGTTAGGTTGTTACACCTGTAGGTCTAGGATATCATGAGACTCCTCCACCTTTCAATGACAATTATGTACCTCAACCTCAGGAGAAAACTGAGAAATCAGTTGACTCAGAGGAATTACCGGAACCAGTGTTTGAAACTTTAAAGGAAAATGAAACTAAGGTGACTGATAATACTATCAAGATTAAGAAAGTTATATTTTTGCCATTCTCTAGTGATAAACTTGTAGGACAACACAAAATTGACTTTAATGATCAGGATGATGAACAAGTCGCTATAGTGGAACCAAGAGAGCCAGACACTAGTGAGACACCTAAATCAAAGGGCACACACAAAAAGTCAATTGATAAAATGTCTTGCTTTAGATGTCACGAAAGAGGGCATGTTGCTTCTAGCTATCCGCATAGGAAAGTATATACTACACCTAAGACGAGAAAGCCAGAACAATCTAAGCCTTCTACAAGTGTTGCAAGCACTAGTAGTTCTCAGAATACCGAGTAGATTGTGCAAGCTGCACCAAAAACTACTGTAAAACAAATACTGGTGTCAGGTCGACCAAAAGAAGTGATTAGGATTAATTCACCAAATCGAGTCGTTAATCAATCTAGGTCAGGACCGCAACAGAATTATAGGAGTACCACACCTAGCAGAGTTTACACTCCGGTTAGGTCACATACCCCTGTAAGACATCAAACACCAGGTAGAGCTCAGGGATATCAATCGGAATTGCCATATAATCGTAATTATTCAAGAGCTCCACAGCAAATGCCTACACAAAGGCAAAGAGTGAACTTAAATCACTCGGCACCAGAACAGACTCCAGTTCAAAGACCCAAGTCACCTAAAAGGCGAGATGGGTATTTGAAAGAGTTTAAGTATGTGGACGAGAATGGTATTACCAAGTCAATTATGGCTTGGGTTCCCCGTGATAACTAAGCTATTCTCTTTCATGTGTAGGAGTTAACTACAGGTCCAAACAACAAATGGTTCGTCGACAGTGGTTGCTCCAGGCACATGACAGGGGAAAGAAGTCTACTTGCAGACTTCAACGGAGGGAATCGGGGATTTGTATCATTCGCTGGCAATAAGGGAGGAAATATCACCGGTACTGGAGGGGTCACTAATGGGACTATCAAATTGGATCAAGTTTATCATGTTGATAAACTGGTTCATAATTTCATTAGTGTATCTCAAATCTGTGATAAGAAGAACTCAGTACTATTTACTGATACTGAGGCGTTAGTGCTAAAACCGGGGTTCAAAATACCTGAAGAGTGGATACTGATGAGGGCTCCAAGGAAGAATGACTTGTACATGCTCGACATGAACAAGCCGGAATCTTCGATTGGACCAATTTGTTTGTTATCTAAAGCTTCAGAGACTGAGTCGATTTTATGGCACAGACACATGGCACACTTGCACCTAAGGAAAATGAACTACATCACGAAAAATGGATTGGTACAAGGTGTTCCTATGAAGAGTTTTCAGTTGGAGGATAAGTGTCTACCGTGCAAGAAAGGAAAACAACACAAGAAGGCACACAAGTCCAAGACTCAGAACTTCATTGCTGCCACATTCGATTTGTTGCATATGGACCTCTTCGGACCAATCAACAAAAGGAGTATAGGTGGTAGTTGGTACTGTTTAGTTATTACTGACGATTACTCACGTTTTTCTTGGGTTTTCTTTTTAGGTACAAAGGACGAGACGGCTGCAAAGCTCATCGGGTTCTTAGACCAAGTAGAAAATTCATATGGAACAAGGGTTAAATGAATTCGAAGTGATAACGGAACAGAGTTTAAAAACACAGTAATTGGTGTATATTGCCTATCAAAGCGCATAGTGCATCAATTTAGTGCACCTTATGAGCCACAGCAAAATGGGGTGGCCGAATGAAAATACAGGACATTGATTGAGGCAGCAAGGACCATGCTATCGGATTCAAAGCTTCCTACCATGTTTTGGGGGGAGGCAGTGAATACCGCGTGCCATGTTTTAAACCGGGTCCTTACTGTCAAATCATTGAACAAAACCTGTTATGAAGTTTTGAATAAACGGCCACCAAATTTAACTGGCTTCAAACCTTTTGGGGTACCATGTACTTTAATGAAAACAAAACATCAACCAAAGTTTGGTGAAAAGGCTGACGAAGGATACTTCCTAGGTTATGTGCCGAATTCACCAAATAAAAGGGTTTTTAATAAATCAAATGGTACAGTAGAGATTGTGTATAACATTGAAGTCACAAGTTATACACATGAACCCCAAACTGGTCCGGAATGGATATTTGATTATGACAAATTGTTTGAGTCATTTAACATTCCTTTGGATGAAAATGCAGGTACTATCGAAAAGGACATGTCGTCATTAAATCTGAATGACGAGGGTCATAGCTTTTCGAGGACCACTTTTCAATCAACATCTGAGCCTACTTCAACTGAAGATCGATCTCCAGAAGTCACTGATTCTGAAGTACCTACAAATGAGAATCAGACTCAGACAACAACTTCTAACTCTGAAGAAAATGTCCATGAGGAAGAAAATGTGGAGTCTGAAGTCGTTCCCCCGTTAGGAGAAATAGGATCAAATTTGGGAAATAATCTGAGGGTTGACGAGATAGAGACATCTAGGATTAATAAGAATCATCCAATTGAGAGTATCATAGGAAATCCTAATGCGGGTGTGAGGACTAGGAGTAGTTTAAATAACAACACAGTGTTGTTGTCGATGATAAATGACTCCGAGGCCTTTCATACCTGCCTCTATTCATGTTTCATCTCGCAAGTAGAGCCGAAAAACGCGCAAATGGCACTAAAAGACAACTTTTGGGTTGAAGCGATGCAGGAAGAACTGTCACAATTTAGGAAACTAGAAGTGTGGGAGTTAGTTCCATTACCTCGAGGAGAAATAGCAATAGGAACCAAATGGGTTTTTAAGTGCAAAAGAGACGATCGGGGTATAGTCACTCGCAACAAAGCAAGACTGGTGGTAAATGGTTTCAACCAAGAGGAAGGAATCGATTACAATGAAGTGTTCGCGCCAGTAGCAAGATTGGAAGCAATTCGTTTGTTTCTTGCTTTTGCTTCCTTCAAGGGTTTTAAGGTTTATCAGCTAGATGTTAAGAGTGCTTTCCTTTATGGAAAAGTGAAGGAGCTGGTGTACGTGGAATAGCCGCCCGGGTTTACAGATCTGAAATATCCAGATAGAGTATATCGGTTAGATAAGGCTTTGTATGGATTACATCAAGCACCGAGGGCGTGGTACGAGACTCTATCCAACCATCTGTTAGAAAACGGGTTTGAAAGAGGGAGAATAGACAGTACACTATTCGTGAAGCGAAAAGGAGAACACTTCATCGTGGTACAAGTGTAGGTGGATGATATCATTTTTGGATCATCAGACGAGCAAATGTGCACTGACTTTGAAAAGGTGATGAAGTCAAAGTTTGAGATGAGTGCAATGGGTGAGTTAAACTTCTTTCTGGGTTTGCAAGTCGAATAGAGGAAGGAGGGCATGTTCATTCATCAGACGAAGTATGTCTATGACATCTTAGAGCGCTTCGGGATGGAAGGAACCAAGCTAACAGCTCACTTCAGCACGCCGATTCACGTGAATCACAATCTCGGACCAAGTACTGAAAGTGATACCGATGTGGATCCGACGTTATATCGGGCCATGATTGGGTCACTTATGTATTTAACTACTTCTAGACATGATATAACGTTTGCTATTTGTATTTGTGCTAGGTTTCAAGCTAATCCGAAAGAGATGCACATGAAAGCTGTGAAGCGGATTCTACGATACCTCAAGTCGAAACCGAAGCTGGGACTTTGGTATCACACGGAGGGCGATCTTGAATTGGAGGCGTTCACGGATTCAGACTACGGAGGATGCAGCTTGACGCGCAAGTCAACAACTGGAGGTTTTCAGTTCCTAGGAGGGAGACTCGTTTCCTGGAAATTCAAGAAACAGACTTCGGTAGCCGTGTCAACGTGCGAGGCCGAATATGTTGCTGCTGGTAGTTGCTGTTCACAGGTTCTGTGGATACAACAACAATTGCGGGATTACGGTTTGACTTATACTCATACTCCTATTAGGATAGATAACCAGTCAACAATTGCTATAACTAATAATCCAGTTAAACATAATAAAACCAAGCACATAGACATAAGACATCATTTTATACGTGATTGTGCTGAAAAGAACTTAATTAAGCTGGTAAAAGTGGCAACGGATGATAATAATGCTGATTTATTTACCAAAGCTTTTGATAAGTCACGTTTTGAGTATTTGATTCAACTAAATGGAATGCGTAATCCAGAGTGAGTTGACCTTAGTAGAGTTTTATTTCGTTTTATAGCAGTAGTCTTTCTTTCTTTTTATAGTAAGTATGGTAGCTTAGGATAGTTTCCTTTTATAGTAAGTTAGTAGGCTATTATATTTTCTTACTTTTATTTATGAAAAGCAAAAGAAAAAAGAGAGAAAACCAAAAAAAGTTCAAAAAAAGAGAATATCAGAAAATGAGTTAAGTCTTAGATGCATAGGTTCAAAGTGACGAAAATTAGCACAGTTAATACAAGCTCTAACTGTTTAGCTTTCACACATAATACACCTAAAATTCTAGGTGTTATTCATTATCCAGTTTGATATGTTGGTAGGCATAATACATATAGGAAGTCTCAAGGCTAATAAAATATTCAAGAAAAAGTCAAACGTGTCACTAACTTAGATGTATGACCAATTGGTCTTAATTTTTATGTTAGAGACATACAGACATTGATTCTAAATGAGGTATGCAAACTTTCTGGGGATGTATAGAAACATCAGATACATCTGAAAGAAACGGAAAGAATAGAAAAATCATACTAAGTTAAGAGTCAAAACAAGTAACTCTGTTTTACGTAAGTACAGACCTGTTGCCTCTGGTTTGACTCGAGTTAGCAAGATAAGTCGCTTATCAGTACGTCGGTACAGACCTGTCACCACTGTCTTGCTAGCTTTAAAAATAAACCTTAAGACAAACTAAGACACTTTGTTGTATGTAAATACAGACCTGTGTCCGATGTTTGCCTTTTAAAGAAAGTTTGCAATACCAAAAAGTAATAATCATTGTGTGTATGCCTTGATCATATAAGTATGTCTATGTATGAGTCACGTAAGGTAATTTCTTGGTAAATAAAAAGGCCAAGGGATATTCCGAAGTGTAACATGTTTTAAAGGGATAATAATACCAACAGTCGGCTAGAAATGTATGTCACGACAAACAATCAAAGGAATTAAAAATTCCTAAGTGTGAAAGTTTGAATACTGAAAGTGCGTATTTGACACCGCTATCTGATTGAACCTTTCTTTGACTATACTCCTCAAAAATATTCTGTTAAGTGTTTAGTATAGGTTGTAAATTTTAAATAATGTAGATTAGTCTAAGTTTAATTTTTTTTCACAATTTTAACTTTAATTTATTTTATCCTATTTTTATTTTTTACTCCATTTTTTTAATTTTATTTTTACTTAGGAAAAAGGTCAAAATTACTGAGGGTGCATTCCTAGTTGAATAAAATAAACTTTGCGTGAAAATCTTGTGCTTAGGGTAAATGATTAGGCATAGTTTATTCCGTTACACGAAAAAGTTGAATTTAATTCACAGATTTTCGAAATTTTCAAAAATTTCAAGTTAAATTCGAGTTTAAGCGAAAATCGAATATATATTCGAATTTGGCAGGGACTTCGAATTTGCTGATAAATTCGAAAGAAGTAACAAACTCGAAGGTGGTTGGTATAAATAGGTCAACAGTGACAAGTCATTTATCACCTACCTTCGAATTTGAGACTTTCGAGTTTATTCAGAGCGATTTCGAATTTGTGTCTTCGAGTTTGCCGTATTCGAGTTTTCTACTATTTGTCGAGTTTTTGTCTAGTTGTGTTCGAGACTCCTAACAAGTCTAGGTATAATCAACATTATTGTACAAGATTTAGGAGGTTTTAGACTCAATTTGAGCCAAAATCAACCGATTTTGAGGTTTTAGTGGTGTGAAGTTTGTATTTCAAAATAACAAACTTTGAACAGGTGAAACATCAAATTGGTTACAAATATTTTTGATTAGAACCTATTAGGACTAATGGATGTAATTTTCCAAGTCTAAAATGGTTGAAATCTTGAATTTTTGTGGTTACACAAACCGACAGTTTCGAATTTGATCATGGTCTCGAATTTGATCGTGGCTTCGAGTTTGTCACTAAACTCGAAGAAGCCATTAAATTCGAAATTAGGGTAGTTTCGAATTTGTTATTCGACTTTACCATTAAATTCGAAATATTTGCTTAAAATTTAAATCAAACTTGTAGAAATTCATATGTGTTGGATTTTGTACTTACACAAGTTCAAAATAAAACATATTTGAATTTAAGCAAGTTTATGTTTATTGATTATTCTCATATTTTATCCTTTATTATGCAGATATGGCAGATAGAGTTTTTATTCAAAAGCATAATATGGTCATTTCTTCGGACCATGAGCTGCCTGAGGCTCAAGCATACCGCCAAATGGTGGATTTTTTGGTCGGTTCGAGGATTTCTTATGCCCTGTCGCATAACATTCAGATAGTAATCCCATACGTTCGTGAATTTTGGGATCATTTACAAGTCGATTGTATTGTTATTCCAACAGTATTAAGGACTAGGATTGCTGGACACCCTCTCTTGTTTTCAGCTGACGTATTGCGTAGAGTATTGCAGTTAGGCTCTCCAGAGCAAGAAAATGGACTGATTGACTTTTCGTTAGCAATCAGGCAAGCTGCATTTATCAGAATGGGATATAGCCTGGATGTGGCTAAGTCCTCGTACATGAAGAGTGGGCTGATCGGGCAATGGAGATACCTAGCACACGTCTTTATGGTGTGTTTTGCTCCAAAGAAAGCAGGGTTTGATTATATCGTTTCGAAGATTCAGTCAGGAATGATCGTGTTAGTTTACAATCAGCGATTCAGCTATTCAGAGATGTTCTTTGCAGAGTTTGTCCATCAGATAACAACTTCGGCACGAGAAAGATTTTTGCTGTATCTGAGATTTGTGAAGATGTTAATACGACATTTCCTGCCGAACTTGCCGCAGCTTAACGATATTCAAAGTGTTGCTGTAATTGATAAAAGAATATTTGCAGATTGCCAAGCACACAGAGGTGCTCTGGCTAGGCCAGTGGAGGCACCACTTTTTGGTGCAGTGGTTAATCCAGATTTCCAAGTCCCTGAAGGTGATAGTTGGACCGGGGAAGTTCTAATTCCACAGCAGCCACAACAGCAACAGCAACAGCCCAGGCCTCAGCAACAAAGGAGGAGGCAAAGACAATCAGCCAGACAGACTCAGGCCACTGGGCCTTCAACAAGCCAAGTGCAGGAGCCAGAGGAAGCTGGTCCTTCTAGTGTAGCACCCGTCTCTGATCCAAGGATCGAAACTTTGGAAGAAATTTGGGCATCTGGACCACATGCCAATGAGGAAATTACTGCTGAGCCTGTTGGAAATATTTTAGAACCTCCAACTGGGGAAGTGGACATTTTTAAGCAGATCGATGAATATGAACCTGAGGCAGCAGGTGAAGCTGAGTCAACCTCCGAGTCTGAGTCGGAAGAAACAGAAGAGATTGTAATTGAGGAAGGTTCAGAAGATCCGCCTGTCCGGGTTGCCACATATGGATCCCGGGTGATAGTTATTGATGAAGAAGCTGCAAAGAAAAGAGCATCGAGAGTTTCTGATGACGATGACTCAGATTTTGAGGATGAAGATATAGTTCCTTTGGTGCCTAGGCATAGGGCCAAAAGGCATCACTTTATGCAGGGAGCTTCCTCAGCCTCTGCTTCTGAGCCAGAAATGCCTACCGCTCAGCCATCAGCATAAACATCCATTCCGCCACCACTACCACCTGTTCAAACATCCATTCCCTCACCAATCATTCCAACTCCCATCCAATCCATTCCATCCACCTCATCAACCTTCACAAATAATCAACGATTTTCTGAGCTAAGGAGCAAGGTTGACTTCCAACAAGTCCAAAATTTTCAGTTAACTAAAGCTATCGGTGAAATACAGGCGCATAATGGAACTGTTGACAAGGAGAATGCTGAGTCGAAGAAATCTGTTGGAAAGATTGAAGAAATCTGAGTCGCTAAAAACTTTTGTTGCAGATCAAGCTGCAGAAATCCGAACAATGAGGTCCCTTATTGAGCAGCTAATGAAAAATCTGAAAGCTCAGGGGGAGACAAGTTGTAGGGATCCTGAGGAGCAGCGAAGGGGAAATGATGACGATGGAAATGATCCCAATGCACCAAAAGAGAGTGAGCTAGTAGATTTTCCTGCTGCTCTATATGCTGAAATTCAGGGGGAGCCCAGTCAGAGTGGAGAGGGAGAAGGTGAGGCCAGTTCCTCAAAGATCACGGAGAGTGACATGAATGAAATGATTGAAGCTTTAATGAATATTGAGGAAGAGGCGTTGGACTTTGACTTTGAAGATGAGTTTGATGAATTGGAAGAAGGAGAAATTATGCCTGAAGATGTTCCGGAATGGCAACCAGATGATGAAGTGTTAGGTGATGAGGAAGATGAAGCAAATGAGATTATTATTCAAGAAAATACCATCACTGATACATATCTGCCAAGTGAACATAATGTGATTGACATCGAAGCTGTTAAAGCTGCATTAAATGCTGAATCACAATCTGAAGAACCTGCCAGGGAGCTTACTAATGAAGAAAAGAGAAAGCTATGGTTCAGGGCAGAGAAGAAGAAGATGGACTTGAAAGAAAAGATGCGTGTGCCTAGTGCTGGAGAGCTGTCAGGAAATATACTAAGCTGGTTCTTTGATCGAGAACTGCAGCTATTTATTATCAATCGAAAGGATGGGCTCCAGTATCTAAGGAGAAGATTGAAAGATTTCAACTCGTTGCCAAAGGTTGAGATAAAAGCGTTGGCATGGAAGGAGCTTATAAATATCGGAGACGATCCCTACGCTGAAATCATTGCTAAGATCATTAGAAGGGAAGGGAGGTCGAGGAAATTTGAAAGGCTCAATCCGAGAATTGGGAAAAGAGTTATGGACCATTCTAGAATTGATCCTCTGACTGGTAGACATTGGATGAAAAATCAATATAAACCAGTTAGATGTTTGAAAAAAGTCCCGCTAAAGCCAATGCCACAAAACGTCTTGAGTAATCTCAACTGGTGGTACGTAGAGAGTGAAACAGGTGAAGCGGTGATGGAAGACTTAGAAGAAAAAGTGATTCTTAGAGTATACGATCCGCTGCACCTAGTTAATCTTTCCAGAGATGACCTTCAAGTGCTTCATACTCATAAAATCTCAAGTGATGCACATATGGAGTTTGAGGCTAGAAAGTATCAGAATGTGGTTAAAGTATGTGTTGAACAAGGCCTGTATGCTGGTAGTAGTTTAAATAAACCTAGTACTTAATCAAAATGTAAATAGTTAGAAGCTATCGTCAAGGGGGAGTCTGTTGGTACACCCTGTGTGACGATAGCAGTCTAAGTTGTGTTAGCATTTTGTCTAAGTCATGTTACAAGGTATTGAATATTAACTAGTGTTTGATATATGTAATTTTGTGTGTTTGATATTTATTGATTGTATGTTTGAACTTGATGTAATGTATTACAAGAAGTTCAAACATAAAGTCCAAAGATTAATTCAAACATAAGTTAAAACATATATTCAAATAGAAGTTTGACATGTGAAATTCGAATTTAGGGTAAATTTGAATTTATCATAGACGTCGGCCTGGTTCGAGTTTGTCCCATGACAAACTCGAATTAGTCTCTATAATTAGGTATTAACTCGAATGATTAGAAGACTTTTGCAGAATTTCGTGAGTGATTAGCAGAAGGCGATCTCGAGTTTACTAGTAATCAGAGAGTTGTTTCGGAGAGAATCATCGTGTAGGTACGTTCGTTGCTGTTCGTATAACATTGTGGTAGTCTCCGTGTTCCGTGCGTGTGATCTTACCGTCAAGCCGCTAACGAGGATTCCACACTCGTTGGTGTGTGTCGCGTCTAGATAGATCTGTAGTGTTTCAAGACCTTACACTTACGTGTATTTGGTTGCAGGTGCTATGTGCTTAATGACAAAGACAACCTCGGGAAATTCAACGAGAAGGCGGATGAAGCGATCTTCGTTGGATACTCATCCAATTCGAAGGCATGTCACGCATACAACACTGGCACCCGAAGTTGATCAATCAAGACCACGCATTACACCAATGCCTGAAGACTCTTCTTCTCAATCTACTTCTTTTTCTCCTTCTGCTTTAGTTAATTTATTTGATCCTTTTTATGTAGAATTTTTTTGGTCCTAGTGCTAATCCTGCTAATGTTTCTTCTTCTGTAGTTAACACATCCAACGATTCAACTGCACAACAAATTCCATCTGATCCTTCTTCATCCACTGTATACCCACATCCATCCACTTCATCCATTGATACATCTGCCGCTGAATCTACTCCAGAAATACCCTCACACATAATGCCAAACATCATTCCTACATCTGACCACATTGAACCCGAACCGGAACCAGTGGTACCTTCTTTCGAAACCATTGACCATGACTCATCATCCATTCCCACACTCACCACTGAGGTTCCATCTCGTTCATCCCTTCTACACGAGACAAATTGGACCCGGAGTCACCCAACCGAACAAATCATTACTCATGTCTCTACCGGTGTGCAAGAAGGGATAGATTATGACGAGACCTTCGCTCCAGTTGCACGGATAGAAGTTATCAAAATCTTCTTGCTGTACGTGGCACACAAAGACTTCAAAGTGTAGCAGATGGACGTCAAGACAGCCTTTCTTAACGGTGCACTTAACGAAGAGGTGTACGTTGAACAACCACAAGGATTTGTTGATGCACATAATGTAACATCCTCAAAATTGATATAATAATTAAACTACTAATTATACACTAAACCGATAATCGA
Source organism: Centrapalus pauciflorus (assembly GCA_020465985.1). Lineage (NCBI taxonomy): Eukaryota > Viridiplantae > Streptophyta > Magnoliopsida > Asterales > Asteraceae > Centrapalus > Centrapalus pauciflorus. The sequence continues at coordinate 144,243 of JAANYP010004961.1, read as the reverse complement.
GTGATTTATTCATGTTACTCGATATGTGAGAATTTAGTGTTATAATCATTCAAAGAGGAAATATATATATATGTATATATATATATATATATATATATATATATATATATATATATGTATTAACATTAACTTACAACGCTATAAATAGGTAAACTGGACCTATACATATATTCGAACTAGTTAACTCGTACATTGCTATAATATCCTAGTAATTTAAGGTAATAATTTAATTAACTAAGTTACCCAAAATGAATTAAGTCAATTGTTCAGTTATAGTTATTATTGAAGACGTCCACTTGCTTTATCAACTTGTTTTACAGGCATTGAGACTTGTAATATTTAATACATACACTTAGGTACAAGGTTTTAAAGCCTTGTGTACAAGCTAGTATTGCATCTCCCTAATTAATTAAGGAATGGAGGCTGGAATTGGAAGGCAAGTGAGATTGAAGGGGGGTTTGTTGTAAGTTTTTGACCAATTGGGACTTTAACCCCCTCCCTAATCGTGGCTCTTCCTCCTCTTTTTTTCATTCTCACATTTATGCAAAATTCAAAGAAGCTTAGGGCTGGAGTTGAGGTTCTTGCAAGTGGAGCAAGAGATTGAAGAAATTGGGGAAAACAAATACCACAAGTTCAAAGTAGTCTTTTCTTTGTTTTAAGGGTATGTGTGTGTTCCCCATCAATTTCTTCTCTAGCATAACAATCCCTAGCCAAATGATGGTGAATCCAAAAGTGGTGTTTTATATAATTGGATGGTCAATAATAATGGAATAATTGAAAGGTTTCTGAAGCTATAAGCATAAGAAACCAAAGGAATGTTATGAACTTGAACTTGGATTTTTAAGTTAGAAAATTTAATAGGTGATATGATTAAATTGATTGAAGTTTGTGTTATGGATGTTAGACTAAGTTTATATATGTTTATACTTGTTCAATATAACATAAAAGAGGCCATTTCGGTGGTTTTATGAGCTGAAAGTCAAGTTGGATAAATGGATTTACGAGCAGGGAACGTGAAAACTGAAACAGAAAGTGCAGGTCAGGGAACTCGTCGAGTTCCCATCACAACTCGCCGATTTTATTATCAGAAGGGCAATTTTTCAAAAGATAAAATTTGTAGCCCAATGTGTCATCTTCGTCTGGGCTCTTGAATCAACCTAAATCCGAGTTCGTATGAAAAAGTTATGGTCAAAATACGAAACTAGTGCGAGTTGAGCCCTGTTCACCCAAAACACTTGTTTTAAACCCCATAATGATACTATAACATTATGGGATCATCGTATACTTATATAACATTTAATTTGATACTAAACATCGCCCAAAAGTTTATAAAACTCAATAAGAGGCGTGTTGGTGTCGATAAATTCGGAAACTTAAACCGAAAACGCGTAAACACTTCAAATGACTTCCAAACATTATGATATACTATTATAAGCTAATGAATACCCTAAATATCATTATTTGATAGGTTTGGAGCTGAAAGAAGTGCCAGTTATCGGTTCGGGGCGTTAAATGGATTAGAGGCAGTTTTGAGCCTCAAGGCTATTATAGCCTATTGTACTGTGAGTTCTAGTATTGATGTGTGTGTTGCATACATAATTACATGTTTATTTTATTTATGACATTGTGCATATCTAATTGGCATCATCCTCTTATATGATGCATTGCACTGGTTTTGTTACACTGCCTTATCGACGGTTCATTACTTGATCATGGCCTATGGCCTGCATACATCGTTTGATTCATTACATATATTAACCTTCATGCTATGCTTGAAGATCGTTCATTTCATGCTTCACATGATTACACTTGATTACCCCATTGTGAGCTATGCTCATTTATTATTGGCCTCACTGGATATCCAGATTATCGTTATTATTATTAAACTCCTTACTTTATGTTTTTGCATATAAATTCCTACACCGTAATGAGCTCGCGGGTAGGTGGCCGGACATGGAAGCCGGTTAGAGTTGCGCAGCTGGACATGGATTCACAGCTGGGGCAACGACGGGTTAGCGGGTCACCTACCGCAACCTATGCAAATTAATGGGCCATGCCCACACTATTTTATTAAAAAGATATCGCACTTGTCATTTCATAATCATTTTTAACATTATTACATGTTGTATGTTTTGCACTCCATATCAATCTAGTAACTCACTTAGCAAATTTTATTTGCTAACCCCTCAGTTTTATATACCTCAGGTGGTGTTAGTAGAGGCAAGGTGATTGCCGGCTCTGGTCCTAGAGTTTAAACAAACTGCACTTGAAGCCTTGACTCTTGGTAAAGATTAACTTAATATTTTGATACTTTCGGGTAGTCTGCCTACCAACACACTTAGATTTGTATTTATAGACACTTAATGTCTTCGATGGATGATAGTTGTTGTAGCTATTTATAACTTTCTTGTAAATTTACTTTACATTCCAAATCATGGTTTATAATTGAACAGGGATATTGACTCCGTGCGAACGGGTCATGCTCGATTTTGTTTAAAACTCATGTTAATTATGATTAATCTACTGTAACCCCATTAATGATTATATTACGTTGATATGGGTGTTTCACATAAACCTGACCATGTTTATGTGCTAGACAAAGCCCTCTATGGGTAGAAACAAGCACCTCGCGCCTGGTATGACAGTCTCTCTAATTTTCTTATCTCTGCTGGTTTTAACAAAGGTGTGGTGGACACAACATTGTTCACAAAAAGAGAAGGCCCGCACATAATGCTAGTCCAAATATATGTCGAGGACATTATATTTAGATCTACTGGCAGTAACTTCTGTAAGGATTTTTCATCCCTAATGGAGTCCAGGTTTGAGATCAGTATGATGGGGGAAATGAATTTTTTCCTCAGATTACAAGTCAAACAACTTGAAAATGGGATTTTTGTGAACCAGTCAATATATACTCTTGATATTCTCAAGAAGTATAAGTTAGACTCTTGCACGAGTATCGCAACTCCCATGGCTTCCAACTGTAAGTTAGACACTGATCCTTCTGGGAAAATTGTCGACAATACAACTTACAGGGGGATGATTGGATCCTTACGGTATCTTTCGGCCAGTAGACCAGATATAATGTTTTCAACATGTCTTTGTGCTCGTTTTCAGGCCGACCCAAAAGAATCACACCTAACTGCGGTAAAACGCATTTTTCGTTATCTTAAGGGTACACCCGATCTTGGTCTCTGGTATCCAAAGGGAACCAATTTTGATCTTACTGCTTTTTCAGATGCTGGTTTTGCAGGTTGTAGAGTTGTTAAGAAGAGCACATCAAGCGGAATACAGTTCTTGGGAGACAGACCGGTGAGTTGGTCCTCCAAAAAATAGAATTGTGTTTCAACATCCACAACTGAAGCTGAGTATGTAGCAGCTGCAAGTTGTTGCTCTCAAGTGCTGTGGATGAGAACACAATTACGTGATTATGGGTTCTCGCTCACCAACATCCCAATCTACTGCGATTCCAGAAGTGCGATTGCTATTTCTTGCAATCCCGTGCAGCACTCACGAACGAAACATATAGATATCAGGTATCATTTTAATAAAGATCACGTAGAAAAGGGAACAACTGAGTTATATTTTGTAGGCACGGAACATCAACTTGATGATATTTTTACTAAAGATTTAGACGAACCTCGTTTTCAGTTTTTAGTATCACATATCGGCATGTTGAATCCACCTTCCAGTTAAATATCAGACATTTCTAAAATAATTCTATTTCAACATACGTGTTTGAAATTCCTTTATTTTAGAAAATATCTGTTATTTAAGTTTAAGGGTTGTGTCACAAAATTAAACCTCAATATTTTCTTATCTATGTACATTTTTGTATTTTGTCGTTTTTAACTTCTCTATAATTTTAAATTTTAGGTTGTTTAATTTTTAAATTTTAGGTTTAATACAATATGTCAGAAAATCACAAAAAGATTTTATTTGTTTTAAATATATCAAAAAGCAAAAAATATTTTTTATTTTTTATTTTCTATTCTTCATTTGTCTTAACTTATTTTTTTCAGATTAACACAAAATTCTTTTTGTATCTTGTTATGGTAATTTCAGTTATTAACTTATGTATTCATTTTATTTTAATTTTGTTTTTCAAAGAAAATTCAGAAAAATTCAAAAAGATTTTTCTTGGCTCATTTATTAATGTTAATTTTTTTAGTCCAATTTTTTATTTGATTTTGTGAATGGCCCAATCTCTTTTAAATTTAAACCCGGTTGGCCCAGTTTGGTGAGAAACGTGCGGATCCTCTTGACCCCCCCCCCCCCCCCCCGCGCCAATTTACATAGGCGGGCCATGTGTTCCTTCTCTTCTACGCTTCTTTCTTCTTCTTCTTCTTCTTCATCCTTCTCTCTCAACCCAACCGTAGACTACCACCGCCGTTCCACCATTAACATCCAATCAAGCTCCTCAAGCAACCATTTTTACTCGTTTTTCTTGCATTTTCAACCTTCTGCAACATCAGGTAACCTTCTTTCTTGTTTATTTCAATCAATAACATCATAAATAGTGTTCTTAATTTTTGAATTTTTAAGGTTTTTTCTCTTGGTTTTTGGTAATTTTAGCTACTTTAATATGTTCTTTTTAGCTTAGTGTAGTTATATAAAGTGTTCCTTGCATGTTTTTACACTAGGATTTGTATTTTCATGCATTTTTATGTAGTTTGTTTTAGTTCACGTTGCATGTGCATGAACCATAAATGCTGAAAATTTTCTAAGTCCTCACTTCGGACCTTCCGAAGTTCAGACCATCCGGACTTCGGATGAATTTCCTTAGAAAATTTACAATAATTTTAAATGTCCCCTCCGAATTAGGACCACTGTGCATATGAATTCAGACCAATATGCATCCGAATTCGGACCACTGTGCATCCGTCTCCGGCCATTATCGGCATTGTTCAATTTTCAATTATTTTTCTAAGTTTTTCCATTTTCACCACTATGCATCCGAATTCGGTTCCCATCCGAATTCGGTCCCCATCCTTACATTTTTCATGCATTTTCATCTGAACTTCGGACTTAACCGAATACTATTCATCGGAATTTCAGCCCATCTGAAATTCAACACTTAACATTTTTTAAAATTTTTCCATTTTTGCATTTTTATCAGAAATCAAAAATCCCAAAAATATCTATAGTCCTTTGCACCATTGGTTAGAGTTAGGATTAGTGTTTGAGTGAAAATGTTTGTTCTAACATTGGTCTATTAACGATTGACTTTGGACTTTATTCAGGTGAATTCACATTCTACTGATAAAGAACCGATGCTTTAAACTAAAAAAACAAGTTCTATTTCACACTTATCCCAGACTTAGTATCAATGCTTTATTCTGTTAAGTTTGCTATTCTAACTCTGCTGCAATTTTACAGGACTAATGGAACCCGAAATCGTTCTTACCGTTCCTCGTTCACCCCTCCTGAATAATAATGCCCAACTACCTGAGGACAGGGATGGCAACGGGGCGGTTACGGGGCGGGATTGGTCCCCCCGTCCCCATCCCCGATTATAATATTAAATACCAAAACCGTTTAAAAACTGCGGGGATATAAACGGGGACTCCCCGTCGGGGAATCGGGGAAACCCATGGGTATTCGGGGAAACCCATTTAATATAAACGTTTTTTTAAATGGGTTAAATTCACCGCGAGGATCCCCGTTTCACCTTAAACGGGTAAAATTCACTATACATAAGGCCATAAAACACACATAAATAACTTGAGTATATGCAAGTAACTTCCAAATTTCTCATGTCTTGACCCAGGTTCATATTACTGATGTACACATAAAAAGGGTTTTTCTAATAAAGCAAGAATTCATATGAAAAATTAAGTTAAAAGAAGAAAACAGAATTTAAACAAGCGCAAAAAAAAACCCTATATCTATGTGTAGTTATGTATCTTTCAATTCCTTTCAATCTTGTGCCGCAACCGTGCAACACCAAGAATTCTGTTGTTTATATGGAAATTAGAAAGTAATGTATATATTATCTATTCTAGATATCCAAATGAAACAATGATGAGAATCCAAAGAACAATGATACTTGATAACTTGAAACCAGACAAAACTTAAGCAAGCAAATATACAATCTATATCTGCATCTATTCTTGCAATTTCTTCCGGTCTGTGCAAACACTACAAAAACATTACAAATTCTAATGATTTAGATAAGTAATAAGCTAATATAAGAGCGTCTGTAATCTGATTAGAGATATAAATCAACACGTTTAATATCTCGGTTTTGGCTATAAGGCCATAAAACACACACTGCACACACACAATACATATATTTGAGTTTTAAAGATGAAATTACCTAAAATATATTGTAGATCCCTGTTGCTTGAGTGAGCATCCACCACCGAGGGCAGCCACCGCTGAGAGTAGCAGCACAGGCGCACAACAGAGTTATAGAGTAGAACTGTGAGGAGCAGCAGCACCGCCTAGAGGAATGGAGGCCGGAGGGTGGGTGGAGGGCTGGAGGCGACGGTGAGAGGCTGTGCCACTATGGAAGTCACGAAGTGGAAGTGTGGAATGGAACGGTCGCTGGAATTGGGAAGCAGTAAGCAGGAAAAGAAAAGACAGAGTGAAGTAGGGTTAGGTTTGGGAAAACTTTTAAGTTTTTAATAAGATAATATAAATATAAAAACTATAGTGTATATATAACCGGGTACATAATCGGGGCCTTAAAAAGGTATATAATCGAGTATACGGGGCGGGGATTGGTAATACCATCCCCGTCCCCGTCCCCGTCTAAATTAAACGATTTTCCCCGTATCCGTCCCCGTCCCCGATTAGCCATCCCCGAACCCGCCCCGTTTATGTCAGGTTTCGGTTTTCCCTATTGGTTTCAGATTTTTTTGCCATCCCTACCTGAGGAGTTCATCCTTCCCCAATCCCAGTTTGTCGAGTTTTTCCCCACAATTGGCAACTTGACATTTCCACCCTACACCGTGAAGCCGAGGATTTCTCCTTTGATATCCTCAAAGGCCATCCACTCTTTTACTCCCTCACCACCGCCATATCCGTACCCTCCATATACCTCCAACAAGTTTAGCATCATCTCACATTCGTGTCTGATGTCGAATCACTTCACATCTACCATAGACTGCGTTCTAGTCAAAATCACCCAAGCAGCCATCCGCCACATTCTCCGCCTTCCTGCTGAAGCCTTTTCTCTATCTAGATATGCCTTTGCACCCATACCTTCTCTTCTGGAAACCCTTGAAGAAATAAAGTCCCTTGGTTATGATGGCCCACTCTCAAAGCCATCTGAATTCAGAACAAAGAACCTTCAAGCACACTGGAGAGTTCTATCTGATATCATCAACAAATGTTTCACTGGGAAACATTCCGTCCATGACTCTGCGTCAATACAAGTTCTTTCAATGTTTGCTGCATTTGTGTATGACCGACATTATGACTACGCGACATTCATTTTTGATGAATTAAAAAGAGCCATTCTCGAGAAAAGAACCAAGCGAGGGCGTAAATACATACCTTTTCAAAGGTTTCTTCAACTGATTATCCAATATGCCATGGACAACGATGATGACATTCACGAACGTCCAGAAGCCGCGTATATGTCACAGTCGCACTTCAACGATTGGACATCCCAAAGGGCAATCCCAGTGTACCGGTGATGACGATTCCACTGTCATTGTTACCACAAGCTATACAAATAGAGCGGGTAAGGGAATATATAAGGGCTTTTTATCCAGATGAGGCTCAGTCAGAACCGACTGAGTCTAACCAGTCTGAAGGTGAGGCAAGAGTTAGTGAGTCTGAGGGAGCATAGGTGGATGTACAATATATCCTGGGTTTGGGTGAGAGGGAGTTGTCTGAGGCGAGGGAGGGAGAAGAAGGTGAGGAGGCCAAGGCGGCCAATTCTGAACGGACCGTCTCTGTCCAAATGAGAGATCAGGAAGTAGCATCTGAGGGAGATCTTAGCCCCCAAAGTCGGAAAACCATTCATAAGACCATCCGTCCAATGTTCGAATCAACCCCCACCATCCACTTGGTATCCCCTCAAAGGGATATCACTTCATTCCACGGGGACATTGCACATACACCATCACCCTATCACTCGGAGAGTCGTGGTGTTAGAACAGGTCACACGTCGCCCCCTGTGACCATCCTTCGATCGACGACAGCTCACTCCCCACCCCCATACACACAACATGACGCCTCCGTGGTGTCCACCCCTGAATGAGTTGCCTTCGTGGCAGCTCCAGAAACTTCCAGATCTGAGCATCCCGTCGTGGAGCCAGAAGTGACGGAAGGAAGACCCGATGTTGCCCCACAAATGCCGTCAACATTGTTGGTACACCTTGTGTGACGATAGCAGTCTAAGTGATCCTACATTGTGATTTTAGCAAGTGTTTGTTATATATGTTTATATATGGATGATATTTATTATTGTTTGTATGTTTGAACTTGATGTAACGTATTACAAGATGTTCAAACATAAAGTTCAAAGATAAAATCAATCATAAGGTAAAAACATAAGTTTCAATACTAAGTTGAGTATGTGAAATAGTAGATTCGAATTGTATAAGGTTTGACATTCGAATGTGAACCAAGATTTTAATGTTGGCAGATTCGAGAGTGTCAAGAGGACAAACTCGAATGGGCCTTGGGCCGGATTCGAGTTTGGCCCATAACAGACTCGAATCAGCCTCTATAATTAGGGATAGACTCGATTAATTATCAGACTTTGCAGATTTCGAGAGTGATTAAGCATTAAGCGAACTCGAGTTTATCATCAGCGTGAGTTGTGTTTCGGAGAGAATCAGTTCGTAGGATCGTTCGTGTGTCGTTCGTTCAGCTTCTGATAGTCTCCGTGTTTCTAGGTGAGTGTTGTTACCGTCTACCCGTTAACGAGGATTCCGCACTCGTTGACGGTTCCGCGTCTAGATAGATCTGTGTTTGGTAGACCTTACAAGTGGTATTAGAGCCTACGGGGTGTTCTTCGTGTTCATCTAGATACATTTTGTGTTTCTTGACGCTATTGGACGGTTTTTCTCTTAAAATCGTGTTTTTCGTGTGTTTTTGAGCTTAGCAAATTCTTATTCGGGAAATACTTTGTTATTTTTCACGTTTTTGATTGAAATCAATATTTTTTCGTTGTAAAAATATTGATTTAATCTGTAAAACGTAAAGAAATCGAAGTGTTAGCCGTTTTTCGAGTTTGCGGCGCTGGAATCTATTAGGGGTAATTAGGGTTACACTTAGTCTCGAGTCTAACCAAATCCGCTCCTTTCGAGTCTGAAACAGAGTGTTTTCAAATCTAATTCGAGTTTGTGCTACATTCGACACAAGTCTCGAGTCTACTTACATTCGAGTTTGCTTCGACATTAGTTTAGTTTCGAATAGGGTTTCGAATCTACTGTGTCTTCGAGTATGTCTTGACCTTCGAATTTGAGGACTTTTCGAATCTGACATAATTTCGAATTTAATTGAATCTCAACACTTAATCGAATTTAATCCCAAAAGATCTAATCTAAATTAGATTCGAATCTACCTAGATTCGAAAGAGTTAGCTAAAGTCAGTTTCGAATTAAATTAATTAAGTTCAAATTCAATTCATTTTGAAACGATGTCAAACCTTCAAAAATTCCTGGAAATGGACCACGAGGTCGGGAAGGCAAACACTCCGCCTAAGCTGATGAAACTCGAGGATTATTACTGGTGGAAAGATCGGTTTACCGATTTCGTGCGCTTCAATGACATGCGCATGTGGGTATGTATCGACGAAGGTTACATTCCACCAATTTCTGAAGTTGAAGGCCGTCAGAGAGTTCTATCATATCAGATGATGAAGGAAGATGATAAGAAACTCTATGAAGCCGAGAACAAAGCTTTCTCGATAATTAGAATGGCGTTGCCTTAGGATATATTACATACATTTAGGACTCAAAAGACATCTAAGGAACTTTGGGAGTCTCTAGAGAAGAGGTGTGAGGGTAATCCTAGGGTTCGACGAAAGCGTACGGAATTATTGAAACAACAGTTTGCGATTTTTAAGGCGTTAAAGGATGAACAGCTGGATGATACCATCACTCGGTTCTATCATCTATTGACGGAGCTTGAAAGTCACGGGATTGAGTATTCTGACACCGACAAGAACAATAAGCTTCTTGATGCCTTACCAGCCAAATGGGCTATGTATGTGGCAATGATAAAGCTTAATGAGGATCAGTATTATACCCAATCTCTGGAGGATATTGTGGGAACGTTGAGGGCATATCATTTCGAGCTACTGAAGGCCGAAACGGATTACGAACAAGTCCAGAATCCAGCGATGTATTTTGGAAAATCAACAAAACCTTCAGCGACCGCCGATTTGAAGACTGCTACAGCATTTTTCACCGCAGAAACGTCGTCACCAGCAGAGTCTGATGACACATTGAACAAAGCGTTCTTAGGGTTGGGAAGATCAGAAGAACCGCAATCTCAAGCAGCACAGGCGACGACATCTCAGAGCTATTCTAAGATGCCCATGAGCGCAAAATCAGCGGAAGAACATTTGAACTTACTTGCTTCATTTGTGGCCGCTTACGGGAACTGCGTTCAGGGAAAGATTAACGATCCTGCTCTCTGGGATGAAGACTACGATCAGGTCGACCCTGACGATTTGGAGGAAATGGATCTAAAATGGCAACTGGCCATGGTAACCCAACGGGTTAAGAGATTCATTAAAAGAACTGGGAGGAATTTGACGATGAATAATAAGGGGATTGGATTTGATAAGTCCAAGGTCAAGTGCTACAACTGTCAGGTCTGGGACACTTCGCCAGAGAATGTCAGAGATCGAAGGTGGATACATACCAAGGGCAGAGTCAGCATCAGGGACAGTCTCAGAATCAGTCTCAACAACGATACCTTCCAAGTTCATCATCTGGTCAAGCCAATCTAGCTGGTCTACTATCAAATGTCACTTCAGACAGACAGCTAGATGGTACCTACGACTGGAGCTCACATCCAGAATCAAATGCTCGGGCTTTTATGGCTGAAGTCACGGAGACTGGGTGTGATGGGAAAGAGCAGACCACAAGGGACAGCAGTCCGATGTGGGTGGAGAAGACGAATGATCAGACAGTTCTGGAGTTTGCCGCTCAGATGGCCAACGTGGAATCTGATAACACAAAGGTTAGTCTGACTTACTCTCTTTTTCGCGAATTATGTGCGTTGTGTGTTAATTCTAACGATAGGTTAAATCTAGTCTTAGAATCACATAAAACCATAACTGCTCAAAATGAGAATTTAAAAGCTGATAACGCTAGCCTAAACGATATTAAGCAAGATCTTAAGGAAAAGCTTAAGGCTGATGCTCAAGATGTAATAGTTCTGAAAGACAAACTGAGTGAGCAGTGTGTTAGGTTAGAGCTTATGTATGAGCATGTAGAGGCCTTGACCAAAAATCTTAAGGACAAAGACATAGAGCTAGCTGAAACAAAGGTAAAGGTAGCCGAGGCGAATAGTAAGTTAGAAAAGTTTAGGAATTCAAGCCTGAACCTAGGGAAAGTTTTAGACGCTCAACGCAAGTCTAAAAAGCCTGTAGGTCTAGGATTTCATGAAATTCCTCCACCTTTTAATGCAAACTATGTGCCTCAACCTCAGGAGAAAACTGATAAATTAGTAGACTTAGAGGACCTACCTACACCGACACCAGAGCCTGTAATAGATAATGCACCTAAGGTGACTGACACAACCGTCAAGGTTAAGAAAGTCAAATTTGTGTCTTCCTCCAGTGAAACACCTGCAGGGAAACATAAAATTGATTTTAATGATCAAGACGATGAACCAGTCGCGATAGATGTTCAACAGGATCAAGACACTAGTGAGACACCCAAGTCTAAGGGAACATACAAAAAGTCCATAGATAAGATGTCTTGCTTCAGATGTCATTAAAAGGGGCATGTTGCTTCTCACTGTCCGCTTAGGAAAGCCGATGTTACACCTAAGACAGTGAACCCAACACCTGTTAAGCCCTCAACCAGTGTGGCGAGCACCAGTAGTTCTCAAAGTACCGAGAAGACTGTGCAGGCCGCACCAAAACAAGTTGTGAAACAAACACCGGGAAAGGTTGGACCAAAGGAAGTGGTTAGGACAAATTCACCGAATCGTGTCATTAATCAAACTAGGTCAGCACCTCAACAAGTCTATAGGAGCACCACACCTAGCAGGGCACACACTCCAGTTAGGTCTCATACTCCAGTTAGACATTACGCACCGGTAAGATCTCAGGGATCACAGTCCGAAATGCAATATAATAGGAATTATTCTAGAGCTCCACAAAAAATGCCTACTCAAAGGCAAAGAGTGAACTTAAATCACTCGGCCCCACAACAAACTCCAGTTCAACGATCCAAGTCACCTGAAAGGCGAGATGGGTATTTGAAAGAGTTTAAGTATGTGGACGAGAATGGTATAACCAAGTCAGTTATGGCTTGGGTTCCCCGTGATAACTAACCTATTTTCTTTCATGTGCAGGAGATCACCACAGGTCTAAACAACAAATGGTTCGTCGACTGTGGATGCTCCAGGCACATGACAGGGGAAAGAGGTCTACTTACAGACTTCAAGGGTGGGAATCGGGGATTTGTATCATTCGCGGGAAACAAGGGAGGAAACATTACGTGTACCGGAGTGGTCACTAATGGGACGATCAAGTTGGACCAAGTTTATCACGTTGATAAACTGGTTCACAATCTCATTAGTGTATCTCAAATATGTGATAAGAAGAATTCAGTGTTGTTCACTGACACTGAAGCGTTAGTGCTAAAGCCGGGATTCAAGATTCCTGAAGAATGGGTATTGATGCGGGCACCAAGGAAGAATGACTTGTACATGCTGCATATGAACAAGCCGGAGACTTCGATGGGGCCAATTTGTTTATTATCCAAAGCTTCGGAGACGGAATCGGTACTGTGGCACAGACGCATGGCTCACTTGCACCTAAGAAAGATGAATTACATAACGAAAAATGGACTGGTGCAAGGTGTGCCTATGAAGAGCTTTCAGTTCGAGGACAAGTGTCTACCATGCAAGAAGGGCAAACAACAGAAGAAGACACACAAGTCCAAGACGCAGAACTCCATAACCTCAACATTCGATTTGTTGCACATGGACCTCTTCGGCCCAATCAACAAAAGGAGTATAGGAGGTAGTTGGTACTGTTTGGTTATCACTGACGATTACTCACGATTTTCTTGGGTTTTCTTTTTAGGTACAAAGGACGAGACGGCTTCCAAGCTCATCGGGTTCTTAGACCAAGTGGAGAATTCCTACGGAACAAGGGTTAAAAGGATACGTAGTGATAATGGAACTGAGTTCAAAAACACTGTAATTGGTGTATATTGCCTCTCAAAGGGAATAGTGCATCAATTTAGTGCACCATATGAGCCTCAACAAAATGGGGTGGCCGAACGTAAAAACAGGACACTAATTGAGGCAGCTAGGACTATGTTGTCGGATTCAAAGATTCCTACCATGTTTTGGGGGGAGGCAGTGAATACCGCATGTCACATTTTAAACAGGGTCCTAACTGTCAAATCTTTAAACAAAACATGTTATGAAATTTTGAATAAACGACCACCTAATTTAACTGGCTTCGAACCGTTTGGGGTACCATGCACTTTATTGCGTACAAAACATCAACCGAAGTTTGGTGAAAAGGCTGACGAAGGATACTTCCTAGGTTATGTGCCGAACTCACCAAACAAACGGGTTTTTAACAAAACAAATGGTACTGTGGAGATTGTGTATAACATTGAAGTCACAAGTTATACACATGAACCCCAAACAGGTCCGGAATGGATATTTGACTATGATAAATTATCTGAGTCATTTAACATTCCTTTGGATGAAAATGCAGGTACAATCAAAAAGGACATGGCGACGTTGCATCTGAATGACGATGGTCATACCTTTCCGAGGACTACGTTTGAATCCACATCCGAGCCTACTGCGACTGTAGATAGATCTCCAGAAGTCGATGTTCCTGAAGCACCTTCAACTGAGAACCAGACTCAGGAAACAAGTTCCAACTCTGAGGAAAATGTCCATGAGGAGGAAAATGTAGAAACTAAGGCTGTTCCACCATTAGGTGAAATAGGATCTAACTTAGGAGATAATCTAAGGGTTGATGAGATAGAGACCTCTAGGATCAACAAGAACCATCCTATAGAAAGCATTATAGGAAATCCTAACGAAGGTGTGAAGAGTAGGAGTAGTTTAAATAACAACACTGTGTTGTTGTCGATGATAAATGACTCCGAGGCATATCACACATGTCTCTATTCTTGTTTCATATCGCAAGTAGAGCCTAAGAATGTGCAAATGGCGCTTAAGGATAACTCCTGGGTTGAAGCGATGCAGGAAGAACTCTCGCAGTTTAGGAAACTAGAAGTGTGGGAGTTAGTTCCATTACCTCGAGGGGAAGTTGCCATAGGAACCAAATGGGTTTTTAAGTGCAAAAGAGACGATCGGGGTATAGTCACGCGCAACAAGGCTAGGCTAGTTGTAAAGGGTTTCAACCAAGAGGAGGGAATCGATTACAATGAGGTATTTGCACCAGTAGCAAGGCTGGAAGCCATTAGGTTGTTTCTAGCTTTTGCCTCCTTCAAGGGCTTTAAGGTATATCAATTAGATGTTAAGAGTGCTTTCTTATATGGGAAAGTGAAGGAGTTGGTGTATGTAGAACAACCGCCCGGATTTACAGATCCAAAATATCCTGATAGAGTATATCGCTTAGATAAGGCTCTATATGGATTGCATCAAGCACAAAGGGCGTGGTATGAGAGTCTATCCAACCATTTATTAGAGAACGGGTTTGAAAGGGGTAGGATAGATAGTACTCTGTTTGTTAAAGGAAGGGAGAAAATTTTATCTTGGTACAAGTGTACGTCGATGATATCATTTTTGGATCATCAGACGAACAGATGTGCAAAGATTTCGAGAAGGTGATGAAGTCTAAGTTCGAGATGAGTGCTATGGGAGAGTAAACTTTCTTTTTGGGGTTACAAGTTGACCAGAAGAAGGATGGTATGTTTATCCATCAGACGAAGTATGTCTATGACATATTAGAACGTTTCGGGATGGAAGGAACAAAATTGACTGCCCATTTCGGCACGCCGATTCAAGTGAATCACAATCTCGGACCGGATCCTGAAAGTGATACCGATGTGGATCCGACATTACATCGGGCCATGATTGGATCACTTATGTATTTAACTGCTTCAAGACCTGACATCATGTTTGCTGTGTGTATTTGTGCTAGGTTCTAAGCTAATCCGAAGGAGATGCACATGAAAGCTGTGAAGCGGATTCTACGATACCTCAAGTCGAAACCGAAGCTGGGACTTTGGTATCACGCGGAGGGAGATCTAGAGTTGGAGGCATTCACGGATTCTGACTACGGAGGATGCAGCTTGACGCGCAAATCAATAACTGGAGGTTGTCAGTTCCTAGGAGGGAGATTGGTATCCTGGCAATGCAAGAAACAAACGTCGGTAGCCGTGTCAACGTGCGAGGCCGAGTATGTTGCTGCTGGTAGTTGCTGCTCACAGGTTCTGTGGATACAACAACAATTGCGGGATTACGGTTTGGCTTACACTCAAACTCCTATTAGGATAGATAATCAGTCTACTATCGCTATAACGAATAATCCAGTTAAACACAACAAAACAAAGCACATAGACATTAGGCATCATTTTATTCGTGATTGTGCTGAAAAGAACTTAATCAAATTGGTAAAAGTGGCAACAGAAGATAATAATGCTGATTTATTTACCAAAGCATTTGATAAGTCACGGTTTGAATATTTAATTCAACTAAATGGAATGCGCAACCCAGAGTAATTTGACCTTAGTGGTAGTTTATTTCTTTTTATAGCTGTAGAATTTCTTTCTTTTTATAGTAAGTCTGCTAATTTAGGATAGTTTCTATTTTTAGTAAGTTTCTATTTTTAGTAAGTTAGTATGTTATCTTATTTTATTGCTATTTCTTATGAAAACAAAAGAAAAAAGAGAGAAAATCATAAAAATACAAAAAAAGAGAATATCAGAAAAAGAGTTAAGTCTTAGATGCATAGGTTCAAAGTGACGAAAATTAGCACAGTCGTTACAAACTCTAAGTGTTTAGGCTTTCACACATAATGCAACTAAATTCTAAGTGTTATACCTTATTTTAGTTTGATGTGTTGGTAGGCATAATACATAGAGGGAATCTCAAGGCTAATAAAATATTCAAGAAAAAGTCAAGCGTGTCGCTAACTTAGATGTATGACCAATCGGTCTTAATTTTTATGTACAAGACATACAAACTTTGAGTCTAAATGAGGTATGAAAACTTTCTGGGGATGTATGGCAACATCAAATACATCTTAAAATGGAAAGAATAGAAAAATCATACAAAATTGAGAGTCGAAAACATGTAACTCTGTTGTACGTAAGTACAGACCTGTTGCCTCTGTTTAGATTCGGGTTGGCAAGATATGTCGCTTTGTTGTACGTCGGTACAGACCTGTCACCGCTGTCTTGCTAGCTTTAAGAATAAACTTTAAGTCAAACTAAGACACTTTGTTGTATGAAAATACAGACCTGTGTCCGATGTTTGTCTTTTAAAGAAAGTTTGCAAATACCAATAAGTTAGAATCTTTGTCTGTATGCCTTGATCATAAAAGTATGTCTATGTCTGACTCACGTAAGATAATTTCATGATAAATAAAAATGCCAAGGGATATTCCGAAATGTAGCATGTTTAAAGGGGTAAAATACCAACAATCGGCTAAATAGGTATTTCACGACAAACAATCAAAGGAATCAAAAATTCCTAAGTGTGGAAGTTTAAGTACTGAAAGTGAGTATCAGACATCGCTATCTGATTGAACCTTTCTTTGACTATACTCATCAAAAATATTGTGTTTAGATTTTAGCATAGGTTGTAAATTTTAATAAGTATAACTTAAGACTAAGTTAAATTTTTTGGTCAAAATTTTAAAATTTTCTTTTTACTTAGTTTTATTTTATTTTTAGTTTATTTTATTTTGTTTTATTTTTACTTAGGTAAAAGGTCAAAATTACTGAGGGTGCATTCATAGTTGGATAAAATAAACACTGCGTGAAAAATCTAGTGCTTAGGGTAAAAGATTTGGCATAGTTTATTTCGTTACACAATACCGTTGAAAAGGTTGAAAAAGTTGAAGTTATTTCAAAATTTTCGAAATTTTTCTAAGTATTTGGTGTTATTCGAGTTTAGGACAGACTCGAAATTGGGATGTTTCGAATCTGTCAGTAGATTCGACTTTGGCCATAGATTCGAAGGTAGGTGTTATAAATAGGTAACAGTTCTTGTCATTACTTCTATCTGTTTTCGAATCTACTTCCTCGAATCTATTTGGCGACTTCGAATCTATTCCTCGAATCTACCGATTTCCTCAAAAACGACAATTTGTCGAGTTTCTTGCCTTAGTGTTCGATTCTACTGATACTTCTAGGTACAAACAACTTGGTTGTACAAGATTCATGTAGTTTTATACACCATTTTAGGCAAAATCATCGATTTTTGAAGGTTTATGGGTATAAATCGTGGTTTTCAAAATTACCAAGATTGGACCGATAAATAGTCAAATTAAATGCACATATCTGTGATTAGTAACTAGTAGGACTAATGAATGTAATTTTCTGAGTCCAAAAAGGTTAAAATCAAGAGATTTGGTGTTGAGTAGGGCCGACGGTTCGAATCTGTTCCAGAAGTTTCTCGAGTCTGTCAGTAAACTCGAGAAGGACACTAGATTCGAATCTGTCATCAAACTCAAAAAGGGGATTTATTCGAATATGACTATTCGAATCTGTTACGTTAATTTAAATTTTATTAAACTTGTAGAAATTCTTTTGTGTTGCATTTTGTACTTAATCAAGTTCAAAATTAAACAAATTTGAATTTAGGAAAGTTTATTGATTTTTATTAATTCTAATAGTTTATTTATTGTGCAGATATGGCTGTTCGAGTTTTTGTGCCGAAGCACAAAATGGTCCTTCACCCCGACCATCATATCCCTGAGGCGCAGGGATATCGTCAAATGTTGGATTTCCTAGTAGAATCTAGGATAGCTTTTTCTTTGTCTCATAATATTCAGATTGTAATTCCCTATGTTCGCCAATTCTATGATCATCTTCAGGTAGACTGCTCTGTCACCCCGACAGTGCTGAGAACAAGGATCGCAGGGCAACCGTTGGTGTCCTCTGCCGATATGCTGCGTCAAGTGTTGCAGCTAGGCTCTCAGGAAGAAGAATCTGGGCCTATCGATTTTCCTCTAAGTATTAGGCAAGCGGCCTTTCAGAGAATGGGTTACAGCCTAGATGTTACAAAGACTTCCTATATGAAGAGCGGGCTTATTGGCCAATGGAGATTTTTGGCTCATGTTTTCATGGTTTGTTTTGCAGCTAAGAAAGTCGGTTTTGACTATATAGTCTCGAAGATCCAATCTGGGATGATCGCCTTAGTATATAATCGGCCTTTCAGCTTTTCGGAAATGTTTTTCTCCGAATTCGTACATCAAATCACCGCTCCAGAGCAGCAACAATTTCTGATGTATCCTCGATTTATAATGATGCTCATCAGGCATTTCTTGCCGAATCTGCCTCAGCTGAATGTGATCCAAAGCGTCGCAGTAATGGATAAGAGGATTTTTCTGATTGTTCATCGCACAGAGGAAAGTTGGAGGTTCCAGTTGAGCGACCGATGTTTGGAGCTGTCTTGGATAGGAATTTTGAAGCCCCTGAAACTGCCAACTGGGCAGGAGAAGTGGAAGTTCAAGCCAGGCAGCCACCGCTACAACAAAGACAACAACCGCGAGCACAGCCTCAAAGGAGAAGACAAAGAGCCACTGCGAGTCAAACACAGGCAACCAGGCCTTCTACAAGCCAACAGCCAGAAGTACAAGAGGCCGGACCTTCCAATATCCCAAGTGAAGCTGATCAGTTGTGCCAGACTCTATATGAAATTTGGGAAGCTGGACCTCATGCCAACGAAGAAATATCTGCAGCGTTGGTTGGAGAACTGCTTGAGCCTCCAGAGGGAGAAGGAGATGTGCTTAGAGATGTTGATGAATTTGAACCAGAGCAGACTGCTAATGATGAGTCATCATCTGCCACTGAATCAGAAAGTATGGAGGAGATTGAAGTTGAAGCTCCAGAGTCAGTAGCTACAGAACCTCATGTTCAAATAGGAACTTATGGATCACGGTTAGTAGTTAATGAAGAAGCTTCAAGGAGGAGAGCAACAAGAGAATCTGATGAATCCGATTTTGAAGAAGAAGAGGTTGCACAATTAGTGACAAGGCAACGGGCCAAGCGTCACAGATTTATGCAAGGATCGTCTTCAGCCTCAGCAGAACAACTAGAAATTCCACAACCTCAAAACCCTCAAACTCAGGAACCTCAAACCTCCATTCCACCATCACCACCACATGATGAACCGTACATTCCTTCGCCGATAATTCCCACTCCAATTCAGTCCATACCATCAACCTCATCCACATACGCCGACAATCAACGATTTCTGCAGCTAAAAGCTCGAGTTGACTTCCAGAATATCCAGATCTTAAGCCTAACAAAGGCAATCGGTGAAATTCAGACTCATAATGCAAATCTTGATAAGGAGAATGCCGATTTGAAGAAGATTGTGGAAAGGGTTCAGGAAGAGAATTTAGAGTTAAAAACATTTGTAGCTGATCAAGCAGCTGAGTTGAGGACGATGAGCTCCCTAGTTGAGCAATTAATGAAAAATTTACAGGCTCAGGGGGAGACATCGTGCCGAGAACAAGAAGTGCGCGGGAAGGATGATGAAAATGATGAAGAAGACCAAGGCAATGATCCCAGCTCTCAAAGACAGAATGAGCCAGTAGATTTTTCTGCTGCTCAGGCTGCTCAATCTCAGGGGGAGCCCAGTCCAGGTGAAACAGAAGGAAGTGAGGTTAGTCCCTCAAAAATCACAGAATCTGAGATACACGACATGATTGAGGCACTAATGGATATTGATGAAGATCCTCTAGACTTTAGTTTTGATTTCCAGGATGAACTGGGAGACTTGGAAGAGGGTGAGTTCGTGCCAGAAGATGTTGTAGACTGGAAATCTTATGATGAGGTTTTGGTTGATGAAGAAGATGAAGCAAACGAGATCATTGTTCAACAGAATCCTATCACAGATACATACACTACAGCTGAACAAAATTCGATAGACATTGAGGCATTTAAAGATGTTTTTAACGTTGAATCTGAGAGAGAAAATCCGGAAAGGGAACTGTCGAATGATGAGAAAAGGCAGCTGTGGTTTAGAAAGGGAGGAGGAAAGATCTGAACTAGCTGTGAAAAAAAATATAAGATTGCCAAGTTCAGGAAACTACTCTGGAGGCATTCTTAGCTGGTTTTTCGACAGAGAGTTACAACTCTTCGTGCTAAAGAGACGAGATGGGATGAAATATCTAAAGAGAAAGTTGAAAGTGTTTAATACTCTGCCCAAATGCGAGGTCAAAGAAGTGGAATGGAAAAATCTGATAAACCTAGGAGATGACCAATATGCTGAAGTAATAGCTCGAATCATAAGAAAAGAAGGTCGATCTGGAAGGTTTGAGAGGATTAAACCAAGGGAAGGAAAAAGAGTCATGGATGAATCGAGGATAGATCCATTGACTGGTAAACCTTGGATGAAGATGGTCTACAAGCCAGTCCGCTGTCTGAAGAAAGTTCCGTTGAAAACAATGCCACAAGATGTTCTTGCGAACTTGAAATGGTGGTACGTTGACAACGAATCAGCAGAGGCAGTCATGGAAGATCATGAGGACAAGGTAATTTTGAAAGTATATGATCCTTTGCATCTTGTAAACCTATCTCAAAGTGACTTGCAGAAGCTTCATGAACAACCTATCTATTACCATGAAGGTTGGAAAACAGAAGGCAAGAAGTATGAAAAGGTAGTCAAGGTGTGTATAGAAAAAGGTTTGTATGTTGGCAGCAACTTAAATAAATAAACAAAGTTCTTAAGTCAAATGTGTGAATTGTTAGAAGCTATCGTCAAGGGGGAGTCTGTTGGTACACGTTGTGTGACGATAGCAGTCTAAGTGATCCTACATTGTGATTTTAGCAAGTGTTTGTTATATATGTTTATATATGGATGATATTTATTATTGTTTGTATGTTTGAACTTGATGTAACGTATTACAAGAAGTTCAAACATAAAGTTCAAAGATAAAATCAATCATAAGGTAAAAACATAAGTTTCAATACTAAGTTGAGTATGTGAAATAGTAGATTCGAATTGTATAAGGTTTGACATTCGAATCTGCGATAGATTCGAACGTGAACCTAGATTCGAATGTAGGCAGATTCGAGAGTGTCAAGAGGACAAACTCGAATGGGCCTTGGGCCGGATTCGAGTTTGGCCCATAACAGACTCGAATCCGCCTCTATAATTAGGGATAGACTCGATTAATTATCAGACTTTTTGCACAATTCGAGAGTGATTAAGCATTAAGCGATCTCGAGTTTATCATCAGCGTGAGTTGTGTTTCGGAGAGAATCAGTTCGTAGGATCGTTCGTGTGTCGTTCGTTCAGCTTCTGATAGTCTCCGTGTTTCTAGGTGAGTGTTGTTACCGTCTACCCGTTAACGAGGATTCCGCACTCGTTGACGGTTCCGCGTCTAGATAGATCTGTGTTAGGTAGACCTTACAAACATCAGGCCATCCCAGGATTAATCTCGAGATGTTAACAACAGCTCTCCGTGCTGCTGGTGTTGTCACCCAGGCTGACTTGGACGCCCAAAAGGAGGCTGCCTAAGAGAGACATTCCGCCCTTCTATCATTCAGTAAGCGTAAGGGTGTTGCATTTGAGGATCTGCCACCACCAGGTGCCCGATCAGTCCAAGCTCAAATTTCTGAGTTATCTGACAAGATGGATGCGCTTACAAGGCGAATCTTACAAGTCCAGGAGCAGATCAACACAAGAATGGACCGTTTAGAATCTGCGGTCATTGATCTACAGTGTCGTCCTCAGGCTGACTCTCACAAAAGAAAACATGACGATCAGGACGACCCTGATCGCCATGAGGGGGAGAAGCGCCAAAGAGTTCAGTATGAGGACCTGATGATGATTGTAGGGGGATCAGAATCATAGGGAGTAGATATTCAAGGATTGGGGGAACAGAGTTATGGGGCTCAAGAAATGTTAGAGTATGAGCTTATGGTTGAAGGCCCGACTCCTTTAGATCCTATGACAGCCATGGTGGAGTATGACCCTATCTTTGAAAAGGTCGAAATCATATTAGAGTCTGATACAGACTCTGATGTTGATGAAGACTATCCTCTGCTTACTCCAAAGCCAGAACCCGAGTCGCCACAAAAATCTTCTTCATCCTTTGAATTTCCCACCCCAAGTGCCATAACAAGAAATATTATCTAGCTATCCAAGCTCCCTCCCCTACACTCAAAGAAACCCCTCTAATCCAAAGTCCTCCCAAAGTCGAAATAATACCCCAACCTCAAGCCCAGGAACCAGAGTCTTCAGGCGCTAGAATTGTGGATTCTTTTGATGCTAGGCCTGAAGAACCTGACTTCCACGATGAAATTTATTTAAATTGGGTTAGCTGGTATTCAAAAGGTGGGGTACATGCTCTACCAAAAGAATTGAAAGAAGAGATAAGGCAAGAACGAAGGGGGAAAACTTTTAAACTACTTGAAGCCCCTCCGGCAGAAATAGAAGAACCCCCTGTTCAAGGCCTAAAGGATTTTTTGAAGAAGTTCCCGGTAGAGCAGTTTCAGAATCCATTTTTGGAAGAAAGGTTTAAAATGGTATTCAGGAAGAAGCCTGGGTCATTCAGCAGGCGTTTACTGATGGAGCTAACTAATGTATCAAAAGCTGAACAGGCTGAGTATAACCAGATGATGCTCAGGGAGAAAAGGCCAAATGATAAATATTGGTCAAAGTCAAAGATCAAAAAGCTTGTCAGTATCCACATCTACAAGAGAGCTCGAGTGTTCACTCCTGCTTTTGAGGTTTTCAGAGAAGATAGAATAGTACAGGAACTTCATGAAAGTGATCTAGACTACGTGAACGTGGACGACGTTGAGTATCTACACGATAGATTGAAAAACAGAATCAAAAAACGTCTAACTCACATGACAGCAGTTGTCGCCCTTACCAGAAGCATGAACCACCACTCCATCATCATGTGCTTAAGGGACTTTCAAATGGAAATTGAGAGTGCGTTAGTTAAAGTCGGTCTGAAAGCCCCTGAGCAAGACATATTTCTACTAGACCACTACCCAACGTTCAAAGTTTTATTGGGAGGGCAGCCGAGAATCATATTTTTGAATCAAAGAGGAATGAAAAGATTTATGCACTTTGGGATTTACCTTGTTACTCCGACGGGACTATCAGATTAGTCAGAGCCGAGCTTACCAAAAGAATACAAGAAAATGATGTTCAGAAAAATCCTGAACTTAGACGCAAACCTAAGGAGATTCAAGAGATTCTCAACGGCATAGAAATACTGAACGAGAGGCTACATGTAAGGCAAGTGACTAGACGGTTCGACGTCGTCCTTGGCCTCCGAGAAACTACGGCCCGAGTTCACCCACAATGATCGAAAAGGGGGTGATTGTTAGATATTTAATTTCGATTTGTGGCTTTCTTTTGTAATAAATATTATTAGTTTATTTCCTTGTAATTTAATTAAAGACTTTGTTTAGTTATTTCTTTATTTTACAAGTAGAGGGGGCTGTTATGTAATAGTTGGAAAGTTGAATTAATTCCCTAGTAAAAGGTTGACCGCCTAGGGTTTATAAATTGTATAAAACGAAACTGTGAAATATACAGCCACCGCTTTTGAGAAAAACATTCTCTGACAATTTCATAATCATTCTTGCAATCATTGAGTTCTTATTCTTTTTGCTTGATTATTTGTGTGATTAACATACACGAGTGCTAAATATTCTGGGAAATCATTTATAACAAACTTAAATGAAAATTTCATTGCATTTAATATAATTAAATTACATTTAACGTACTGATTTACGTTAAACTTGCTAATTAATGCTAAGCACGTTTCAGGTTGTTACACATAGATTACAAGAAACTGAACATTGTTACATCTAAAGATCATTTTCCACTACCATTCGTTTATCAAATAGTGGAACAATTAGCAGGTCATAAGTTCTATTGTTTCCTAGATGGCTACTCTGGATACAACCAAATCCCAATCCATCCAGAAGATCAAGAGAAAACGACATTTACACGTCCATATGGAACCTTTGCGTACCGAAGGATGCCTTTTGGACTATGTAATGCACCCGCCACGTTTCAGTGATGTATGATGGCTATCTTTTCAGACATAATGGGTGGTTCTCTTGGAATTTTCATGGATGACTTCTCAAGTTTTGATAAGTCATTTGAAGAATGTATAGGACATCTAGAAAATGTCCTAAAGAGATGCACTGAGACCAACTTATTTTTAAGTTGGGAGAAAAGCCACTTCATGGTTAAGGAAGGGGTGATCCTGGAACACATTGTGTCTGAAAAAGGTATGGAAGTTGACAAAGCAAAGGTCCAATTGATATCATCACTTCCACCCCCTGCCAATGTTAAGGGAGTGAGATTCTTTTAAGGTCATGATGGCTTCTATCGACGATCTATAAAGGATTTTAGTGCAATCTCAGGACCATTATGTAATCTCATGGCAAAAGACACAGAATTTAACTTCAATGAGGCATGCTTGCAAGCATTCGAGATATTGAAAACGAAGTTAATAGTAGCACCAATTCTACAATCACAGATTGGTCTCAACCCTTTGAGATCATGTGTGATGTGAGTAACTATGCAGTAGGTGCGGTGCTTGGCTAGAGAGTTGAAAGAAACTTGTGGTCATTTATTACGCAGGCAAAGCGTTCAATGAGGCACAGATGAACTACACCACTACGGGAAAATAATTGTTAGCCCTAGTATTTGCCCTTGATAAATTTAGATCATATATTTGGCAGGATAAAGTAATTATGTTCTCAGACCACAGTGCTTTAAGGCATTTATTAGCAAATAAGGATGCTAAACCTCGATTAATTCAGAGGATCCTTCTATTACAAGAATTCAATATAGAAATAAGGGACAAGAAAGGCACCGAGAATGTTGTTGCTGAACACCTATCTAGGCTCCCAATTCTTCCATTAGACTTAACTGATCATATTAGGGACTCTTTCCCTGATGAACATTTACTTTTAATTTCCAAAATACCCTGGTTTGCAAATTTAGTTAACTATTTTGTATCTGGAAGGTAAGCATAGCATTGAGAAGTACTTTTATGATTAGGCAAGGCAATATCTTTGGGATGAGCCTGATTTTTTCAAAATAGGTGCAGATCAAATTATAAGACGGTGTGTCCCTTATTCAGAGCATGAAGATATTTTGAGACGTTGCCATGCATATGCATGTGATGGTATTTCAGCGCCAAAAAAACTGGTCACCGAATATTGCAATGTGGGTTTTTATGGCCCAGAATATTTAAAGATGTATATGAATTTGTCAAAGCATGCACTAGATGTCAGCAAGTAGGTGGCATCGCAAAAAGGGATGAAATGCTCACGACCCCAATACTAATCGTTGAGATATTTGATGTCTGGAGGATCGACTTTATGGGTCCATTCCCTAAGTCGTTCGGATATAAGTATATCTTAGTTGCAGTGGACTATGTTTCCAAATCGGTGGGGGTAGAAGCCACCAGGACTAATGATAATAGAGTGGTATGAAAATTCGTGAAAAGAAATATCTTTGCACGTCATGGAATTCCAAGGGTAATAATTAGTGATGGGGGGTCACAGTTTAGAAATCAGCATTTTACAAGACTCCTTAAACATTATGGACTCCCTCACAGAATTTTAACCCCCTTTTATCCACAAACTAGCGGACAGGTCGAGATTTCAAATAGAGATATCAAGAGAATCCTCAAAAAAATAGTGAGCCCGGATCGTAAGGATTGGTCGCAGGAAGCTGGAGGATGCTCTGTGGGCATATTGTACTGCATTTAAAACACCTATTGGTATGTCCCCATATGGACTTGTATATGGAAGTTGTTTCACCTCCCTGTTGAATTAGAACACCGAGCTTTGTGGGCAATTAAGAACACTAACTTTAATTTGCATGATGCGGGTGTTGAAAGAAAATTCCAACTAATAGAGATGGAGGAAATTCGTAAAGAAACCTATGTGAGTGCAAGAATTTATACAGAAAAAACAAAGGCTTTTCACGATAGAATGTTGAGAAACAAAACATTTACCAAAGGAAATAAAGTTTGGTTATTTAATGCAAGACTTAAAATATTCCCAGGTAAATTAAAAAGCAAATGGACAGGTCCATACATAGTAACAGAGGTCTACCCACACGGTGTGGTAGAAATTAAGGACCTAAAAGGTGGCATGTCATTTAAAGTATATGGACATAGGTTAAAGCTATATGTTCAATGGGCCACCAATAATATGCTCGTCTCTAAATTAAACAGGTTAGAGGAACCCAAACATAGTTAGACTAGTATAGGAGTAGTATGTCTGGCTGAATACGTAAAACTTAGCTCTTCCTGGGAGGCAATACAGAGAACTTTGTGGGTGTATTATTTTGGAAACCCTCACGAGATAACACTCATCTACTCGGGATACCGAGAGGTTTAACTGCTTGTTGCATCTGCTAAGTGCAATCGTGATTCCCTACGAAAAGGCGGATTATTTTAATTTTTTTTCAGTTAAATGTTAGTGTCACCAACTAAGTTGGGGAGGGTTTCCAATCCAATCTTAGTTGTTTCTAGGCTTAACTTTATTGTGGAAAATATCACATTAGAAAATTAAAGTTTAGGCCTGCACAGTAATTTATTTAACCCAATTTAATAGACTAAGTTGGGGAGAGTTCGTTTAAAAATTCTAAAATCTGAGAAATAGGATCATGGGCCCACATGCGCTTCAAATTAAAAATCTGGAGGCCCAGTGGGCATACCAAGGCGCAGGGCTACGCCTAAGCGTACGCCTGGTCGTACAGAATCGCTTATTTACTCTCCCCATTCTTCATCGTTAGTTCCTATGTAAGTTTTAAGGTAGAAGCATGATTTATGCATGTAACTAATTCTAGGATTGCATTAACTTTGTTAAAGGGTTATGTATAATTACGTGCATTATGAGAAAAAGTTAGGATAATTTAGTGTGCGGCCTTACATATTAGTTGTCTAATTTTTCTAGTGTGATAATGTTTTTATTGTTTATTTTTACTCATATTTATGAAATTGTGCTAGTTTAATGAATTTTAATTTGTATCTTAGTAGTTTATCTATCCCAAATAAGCAAAGAATCTTTTTCTAATAATGTGATTACGTTCGTTGTCAAATCATCATAAAGTATATTTTATGTGACGAGGAAGTCACAATGGTCTAAGTTGGAAAGGGTAGGTTCCAATAAATATTTAATATGATCTTACAAGCCTCCATAAATTTTTTTTTGAGACCAAAAGTTTGACCACCCAGTCAGAGAAGTGTCAACCTTTTAGGGCCAAGGTAATGATGATGCAGATGATAACTGCATCATGAGACGGTTATACAAGCTGGTGGTGAGTCATAGTGATTTCCTGCCGATCAAGAATCATACGGTAATTTCTTCAGTATTATCTTCGATCCTTCTCCTCCTTGCCAGTGATCAGGTACTATCATTCATTTATCTTTTCATTAGTCAAATTCAGGTTTGCTTGTTTGGATTAGAATTTTTATTTTTGCAATTTTATTTCAGAATTTGAGTGTGCTTTTGTAGGGTCCCAAAAGGTTTCCCAAGTGTATAGTTCTAAGCTATAGAGGGGGGGGGGGTGAATACACCTATTTATAACTTAACAATCTTTTTCTCAATGTTTGTGTATATTATTAACAAGTGTTAATTACAAACAAGCTTGAATGCGGAAAGGTTCAAGCTGAGATGACAGATACAACAGTTGTTCAACTAATCTAAGACTCACTCAGACTAGATACAATGACTATGCTCACTTAGATGCACTCACTGTTTTTACAAGACTCAGATGGACAGCTTACACAAGAACAACTTAGACACACTCTAATGTTTTATATAAGCAGACTTGCATGCATGGAATAACACACTTCAATGCACGTTCTGATTTCACACTCTTGATGTCTCATTATCCTTAGAAGCTTCCTTTTATACTCAAAAGGAGAATCTCAGTGAAGCTTCTTCATTGGACAGATGAGATAGTGGAGAGTCTTTCCAAAAGGACAAAACATCTTTCTGCACGTTCTGATAAAGTATCTTTGTCTTCACATGTAAGAATCTTTGTCTTTTCCTTTTTGTCACTGTTGCATACGGCTTTAACCTAAAGAGGAATGTCAACTTTGCATCTTTCTTATTTTGCTAATGCCATTTTGATATAAGAAAAGGTCTGTCACCCTTTTCGAATATCTATTTGTCTTCATGTAATCAGAACAGCGTGGGCAGGCTGTGCAGTTCTGTTTTCCACTTTGTCTTCGACTTGTAAACTGATCTTGTAGCCAAAAACAATACACGAGGACTTGGAAACATATTCCATAAAGTGTTTAACCTATTCACAAAGAGCAGGTTCTGTTCACAAAGAATAGAACACTTGTAAACTGTCCAAGCTGCTTAATAGAACAGAGCAGCGTAGACAGTTTATGTCCAACCTGTTCAGCAGATTGAACAGTTTGGACAAACTGCCTTTGTTGCAACTAATGCAACATGGTAAACAGCTTTGAGCTGATATTGCAAATCACTTTCAGGTTTCAATAAGGCATATAACAGGCCTTAAATTCAACCTTCAAGTGCATCAACAAGTTTGATTAAAAATCTCCCCCTCAGATGTACAGCAGGTTTGACTGAGGCCTTTTTGTGCCTAACAATCTCCCCCTCTTTGCAATAATCAGTCTAAGCTGATCTAATCAATAATCACTATATATTTTTTACAATACATCTTGTTGAAAAGAAATTACCACATCTAAGTAAAGTAAATGATCAGTTTATATATACTGATTTTGATAAACAACACATGCTTTTTACAGAAGTACAACTAATGTACTAATGTATATAACAACTAATGTAAATAAGAAAAGTTACAACATATGTAACAGGGTACAACTAATGTACAAACAAAAAGTTCAACACTTTGGACTGTTGATCTTGGGAGCCGATAACGGCAAGCCTGTCCAACAGATGGACAACTTCCATTCTTCACCTACGCTGATGGTAGATGGACTTCACTCCAGTGGTGGTGGTCTTACAAACATCTTTTCAAGCTCATCCCTTGTTTCCTCCAGATCTTGGATTTCAACTCTAAGGATCATAAACTTGGGATCTTGAAGTTCACCTCTCTCATAAAAGCCTCTGAGCTGGTCCCAGATGGCTGCTCTCCACCTGCCTGATTGCCTGAATGAAGCTGCAAGTCTGAAAGCTGCAAGCTGTCTCAGATCCACCTTATATAGATATGAAGCTCTCTGAAAGCACTTCTTCTGTGTTAGGGGATCTACAAAAAATTCCCCCAACTCAGGTTCTTCAATGATTTTGCCTTCTTCAAACTCAACTCCACTGGGCAGGCTGTAATCAATTCCTTTCATCTCAACAGCATAATCACCTTGCTCTATTAAGATGAGGAGTTCCTCCAGCTCAGAATCTTTTCTTGTCCTCCTGGCCTTTATTTTGGGTTATGTCACAGAGACACCCTCACTTACTTCTTTTGAGATCAGGCCAAGATCCTTTACTCTCTCCATCAGCTTCTTAACATATGCCCTGACAGTCTTAGCCGTTTCTGACTTAGACTGGCTCAGGGCAACTGCCAGCTCAACCCATTCCCTGTACCCCATCTGTGCAACATCAGTGTAGTCATAAGTTTCCAGTTCTGGGCCTATTGCACCCATCTGGTAATTTGCAATTTCCACTGTTTGCCTTTTCTTGATGTGGCGACAGCTTTGACAATTGCTTCCTTGGCAAGCCTTCTATCAGCAACATCATGAAACTTTTTCCTTTCCAGGTTGTCAAAATGGAATTGGGCTCTTGCAGAGGATGCTTGCTTTGGTTTGGTCACAGAGACCAGAGCACCCATTTCCTTTTCAACTTCCTTCTCACCAGCTGATCCCTTAGCAGCTTCCATTAGTTTCTTTTGCACATCCAGAGAGGGCATTTTGATTTTGCTTGCCTTTTAAAGTGCAAAAGTTCTGGTAGCTTTGGCAGAGGCTTCTTCTTCTCTTAGTGCTTCCAGGGCTTTAAGCTGTTCATCTCTGAACTCATAGTATTTATCCATGGAAAGACCCATTTCCTTTGCCCTCGCTTAGTGAAACTTTAATTCTGCTGCTTTCTGCTGTTCAGGATCAAATACTGCATTTTCTTTTCCTTTAGCTGTTGTAGTGATAACAGCTTCAGGAATGTCTTCTTCTTCTTCTTCCTCCAGTATGAGGTGCCTCCTTCTGCTGCTTGGCCTGTCCCCAGAAATGAATTCCTCCCCCCTTAGACTGTGCAAGGTTTGGAGATTCAGCCTGAGTAGGCTGAGCAGCTTCAGGTAGATGAGAAGCACCCTCAGCTGGACCAGTACCTGTTTCAAATGCACCTGCTGTTTGACCAGTAGGAGCTGATGTCTCCTTAGGAGATGAAGTTTTCTTCCCCTTAGACTTAGTCTTAGAGGCAGACAACTTCTCCCCCTTTGAAGGAGATGGACCAGCACCTTCAACAACCGGTCTGCCTGAAGAAACAAATTCAGCAGGCTTTGAAGCAGTTTTGGCAGCAGGCTTGGAACCAACCAGGCTATGCACTAAGAAAGCCAAATTATCCTTTACCTCCGCAATTTGGGAAAGATAGGTTTGAAGAGAAGAGGATTGGGAATCAGCAAGAGTGGTCAGCTTAAGAATGTTTTCCCTATCAGAAGCTGTGAACAACAAAGTTTGGAGCTGTGCAAGATGCAACTCAAGAGAGTCCTGCACATCAGCAAGGTTTGCTGACACAGAGTTTGATAGAGAAACAATGAGAGTGTTTAGGCTGGCCAAGGTGGTGGGAAGTGTATCATTGCAAGTGGTGAGGAGAGTGGACAGCTGTTGCGTAATGCCTGTCATAGAGGACACAGAGTCCTGTTGGTGGGAAAGAATTGAGGAGAGGGAAGTGGAGACATTTTGCAGCTGTGCAATGAGTGAAAGCAGCTGAGAGGAGGTGTCAGTTTGAGGAGCGGGTGGAAAGGAATTCTTGAACACATCAAAGAATCCTTTAAGCTGTTCAGACACAGAGTCTGAAATGAGAGAGGGTAGAGAAGACATGGAAGTTTCTAAAGAACCAACTTTGTTGGTCAGCAAGGAAAGCTGATCCTTCAAAGGCAGGTCTTTAGGGGATGGAGGTGTATGGGTGGATTGTTTGGAGTGTGTAGATGGAGATGAAGAGGATGAGGCTGGTGTATGGGGATGTGATGTAGAGGGAGAGGGTATTTTGGAAAGAAGCTCCATAACTTGGGCAAAAGTAATGTTGCACAGCTTGGAGGGATCAATAGGACCTTCAGCAGTGGCTGTAACTGCATCAGCAGGAGAGTGGGTAGAGGATGGTAGCCTTTCAGACACGGCTTGTTTTGCAGCACCTTCATTAAGGCCAGTGGTGGTTCCCTCTGCAGTACCTTGGTTCAAAGGTACCTCATCATGGGGAGATGGTATTTGCATTTCAACATCAGCAGTGGTGAAACCTGCTGATGGAGTTTGCATAATGGGAGTAGCCTCACCAAAGGGATGTTCTATTCCCTGAGGTTCATCAGCTTGAGTGGTTGGACCTTCAGCAGGTGTTTGGTATAGAACAGCTGCATCATGAGGAACAGAAGATTGAGGCTGAGCTGCTGGTTGGTCTAAGCCAGCAGTGTGGACACCTCGTGCAGACTCAGGGTGTAGAGAAGTATGAGGTGGGGACAGTGTGGACTCAGTATGGAGTGGATAGAACTCCTGTCTTTCAATATTCTAAGCCCGTTGGGAGGCTGGAGTAGTTGATGTGGCTGTCTCCATTTGTAAAACTGGCTCCTGTTGGGAGGAACCAGAGGGTCTAGGCTGACTTGGTGTTGACACAAGGTGGAGTGAAGCAGGCTCCAATTGTGCTGATCCTTCTCCCAAAATAGGAGAGGCAGCAGGGGTTGCTTCTTTTTCAACTGAACCCTGTTGAGAGGGAATAGAAGGGCTAGTTTGGCTGTTTGGGTTGTTGGTTTCTTTTTGGCTGTGGATTTGCGTTGGTATAATATGTGAGATGAGGTGGGGGGTTTTGGAGAGGAGATGAGAGGTTCAGATTGGACAGGTTTGGAGACTGGGTCAAAAACAGGTGGGTTGGCCTGTTCCATAGTCTCAGGTGCCATAGAGGCACCAGCCAGAGAGGCTTCAGGTCCAACAAATGAACCAGGGTGAGGAGCCTACTCCCCCTCAGCCACAGAGGCTAAGGGTGCAGACTTAGACTGAGCTGTTTTGGCCTTCTTGTGGACAGTCTAAACTTCAGTGATGTCCAGGGTCCTTTTAAGAAGTTTAGCCCTGGATTTGGATTTTCTTCTGGGAGCAGCTTCTAGATCCACCCTCACATCAGAGGGTCCTTCCACCAATCCTAGCAGCCTCTTCATTGGAGTAGAGAGAGGAGGCTCATTTGGGAGACCAGAGTATAGAAAACTCTATTCCCTATTACATGGAATGCAGCAGTACGAAGTAAAGGCTGAGAGTTATACAAGTGCTCACCACAAATATGCTTGAAGATGAGGCTCAGAAACCTGGGATATCGAACAGCAGCTGGACGTGTCTCTTGCTGCACCAGGCCTCTCAAATTCAGAAAAATCCATTTTGCCATGTCGATTGTAGTTCTATCCACAAGCTGCGGAACTACATGGATTTCATCACGGCTCAGTTGGTCAAAGGAACCAACTTTGCTGCTGAAGCACATTACCACATAGGCAAATAAGAAGCTGTAAGTAGGAAACAAATCCTTTCTGAACAGCGTAGCTCCAACTTTTGGTTCTGATACACCACAGAAGTGCAGCAGATTCTTCATCTGTTCATCTTCAGCCTGTGGCTGATCATATGTTTCAGCCACAGGGAGTCTAAGAGCTTCCCTGATCAGACGAATGTTGATCTCAATGATCTGAGTCCCATTGAGTATTGTGCCCTTAATGACCTTGGTGTCTGGGTCGTAGGCACAAGTGTACCTAAACTCATACACCATCTCCTGGTACAGGACACCAGGAGTGGCAGTCATGGCATAGTTCAACGGATGAACTTTCAGGAACTCCACCACTTCTTCATAGCCTTTCCCCACATAGTTCTTGTGGATGGTTAGGTTAGCAAGGTAGTTGGTAGGTTTCAAGGTCAGCATTGTGGTGACTGATGGATGTTTCTGAACATCAGCATCCACAAACACTGGTAGAAAGGGGTTGTTTCTTTGAGCCATTTGGAAAGTAGTGAAAGTAGCAGAAGCACAGGACACTTAGTCGATTTTTTGGGTTCTTAGGAGGTTTATGGAAGTAGTGAGGAAGACGAAGATGAAACAGTAGGGGTTATTTATAGGATTTGAATGTGAGTAGGTATGAGAGAGAAACATTTGGGCGGTTGATTTGAAAAGGTCGTTAACGGAAAACGGAACGGTTGTCCATGTCAGACCGTTTGTTAGACCACTTGAGCCCTTTTTAATCACTAACACACGAAACCCACATTATCCGCAGTAATTAAGTTAAATAAAAACAAATTTTAAGTAACTTAATTGCGAAGAAAGGTAATTAAAACTGATGGTCTAAGCTGATGGTCAAACCTGTGATGAGCAGGGTCATCACAAGCTATTCACTCTTCAAGCTGTTCCTTCAACCTGTTCAGCTATGTAAGAGCAGGTTGTGTTCAATAGTTGATCAGGTTACAAGACAATGTCTTGAATGACAGATTGAGAGAGTGAGCAGGGTGGGGGTTTGATCATCAGA
This sequence comes from Centrapalus pauciflorus, assembly GCA_020465985.1. Classification (NCBI taxonomy): domain Eukaryota; kingdom Viridiplantae; phylum Streptophyta; class Magnoliopsida; order Asterales; family Asteraceae; genus Centrapalus; species Centrapalus pauciflorus. The sequence goes on along the minus strand of JAANYP010004961.1, from coordinate 110,250 downwards.
TCAGGCTTGACATATAAGCTGTTATTTGTCAAACTTGTTATACGCTCAAGCTGTTCAAGTTTTGCAGAAAGCGTCTAAGTATAGAACATGCATAGGCTGTTCTGTCAAAGCTGTTTTGTGAAAGTTGAGCAGTGTGAGACATATAATGACTTAGAACATTTTTGGACACTTAGTCACTTTTGTTTAACATGCGCACTTGCTTACAAGATAGTTAAATTTGTTTTCATCAAGAGGTTTGATGAAAATGTCTGCAAGCTATTCATCTATGGAAATAAAACTTACCTCCACATTACCTTTCTGAATGTGATCCCTGATGAAGTGATGTCTGACCTCTATATGCTTTGTTCTGGAGTGCAACACTGGATTGTTGGAGATAGCTATGGCACTTGTATTATCACATAGAATAGGAGATTTTCTATATACAAGTCCATAGTATTCAAGCTGATGCTGCATCCACAGAATCTGCCCACAGCAGCTTCCAGCAGCAATATACTCAGCTTCAGCAGTAGAAGTAGAAACTGAGTTCTGCTTCTAGCTACACCAACTGATCAACTTTCCACCAAGGAGTTGACATCCACCTGTTGTGCTTTTCCTATCTAACCTGCAGCCTGCAAAGTCAGAATCTGAATAACCTGTTAGTTCCAGGCTTGAGTCTTTGGGATACCAAAGACCCAAACCTGGTGTACCCTTAAGGTATCTGAATATTCTTTTCACAGCAGCTAGATGTGATTCTTTTGGATCAGCTTGGATTCTAGCACATAAACAAGTAGCAAACATAATATCAGGTCTACTAGCAGTTAAATACAGCAAGCTCCCAATCATGCCTCTGTAAGCTGTTACTGAAACAACTTTGCCACTGGCATCTGCATCCAATTTTATATTGGTTGCCATTGGGGTTTTAATAGGAGAACTTTGATCAAATTTAAACTTTTACAATAGATCTTAAGTATACTTTCTTTGATTTATAAAAATTCCAGTTGAGGTTTGTTTAACCTGTAATCATAAAAAGAAAGTAAGTTCTCCCATCATACTCATTTCATATTTGGATTTCATGAGTAATGAAAAGTTCTTGCACAATTGTTCATTAGTAGAACCAAATATTATGTCATCCACATTGATTTAAACAAGCATAATATCAGACTTCACCTTCTTTATGAACAGTGTGGTATCCACTTTACCTCTGGAATACCCATTGCTCATAAGGAAATCAGTAAGAGTGTCATACCATGCTCTAGGGGCTTGTTTTAGACCATAGAGGGCTTTGTCCAACTTATAGACAAAACCTGGATGATGTTCATTTTCAAAACCTGGAGGCTGCATGACATAAACTTCATCTTGCAGCTTCCCATTCAGAAATGCACTCTTCACATCCATTTTAAATACCTTCATGCTCTTATGAGCAGCGTAGGCTAAAAACAAACGAATTGCCTCTAGCCTGGCCACAGGAGCAAATGTTTCATCATAGTTGATACCTTCCTCCTGTCTATAGCCCTGAGCAACAAGTCTTGCCTTATTCCTAATGACATGACCTTGCTCATCCATCTTGTTCCTGTAAACCCATTTGGTTCCAATTATAGTTTCACCTTTAGGAGCAGGGACTAACTTCCGTACCTTGTTTCTCTCAAACTGATTGAGTTCTTCTTGCATAGCAGTGATCTAATTGGCATCTTTAAGTGCTTCATCCACTTTCTTTGGCTCCATGAGGGACACAAAGCTAGAGAACATACAGAAGTTCCCTAAGCTGTCCCATCTTGTTTGTACCCCTTTGTTGATCTCACTAATTATTTGATCATTGGGGTGACACCTGATCCACTTAGGATCATTTTTCAATGAGGATTCTCTTGAGTTGCTTGCATCTTCAACAGGTCCTGTTGAACAGCTTTCAAGGTTTTCAGACACACTGATGTCTTGAGCCTGTTCACTTGTTGAGCATGACTCTCCATTGTTGAACACATCAGCAGAGGATCCAGGAAAATCAGCATTGATTGGTTCAGGACATGAAGTTGTAATTAAGTCAGTACACTTATTCACACATGGTGTATCAACATAATCAGCATCATGTCCATCATGGTTAGCAGGTTCCACTCTGGGTGTAGTGGAATCTTTTGAGTCCCCTTCACTGTTTGAATGCATGAGATCATCAAAGTTGAATTATTCTGAAACTGATTCAGGAACAGCTTTGGTGGAAGCATTCCTGGACTCTTCAAAGGTGACATTGATAGATTCATCTATCACCTTTCTTTTGTTGTTGTACACTCTGTAGGCTTTGGAGATAGCAGAATATCCAACAAACACACCTTCATCAGCTTCGGGTTAAAACTTTTGCCAGTTGGTCCCTTTGATTCAGAATAAAACAGGGACATCCAAACACATGGAAGTAGCTAATATTTGGCCTTCTCCCTTTGAGTAGCTCATAGGGAGTCTTGTTGAACCTTTTCACCACTAAGGATCTGTTTTGGGTGAAGCAGGCAGTGTTGATAGCTTCAGCCCAGAATGATGAAGGTAAACCAGATGCACACAGCATGGTTCTAGCAGCTTCAATAAGGGTTCTATTTCTCCTTTCAGCAACTCCATTTCGTTGTGGAGTTCTTACTCCTGAAAAATTTTGTTAGATCCCTTTTTCTTCACAGAAGTCTTCAAGAGTACTGTTTTTGAACTCAGTACCATGATCACTTCTAAGCTACTTCACTTGAGCAGAGTTCAGCATTTCCATCTTTTTGACAAATCCAATGATTTCTCTAGCAGCCTCTCCTTTTCTCTTCAAGAAGATTACCCATGTAAACCTGGAGAACTCATCAACCATTACTAGAGTGTATCTTCTGCCTCCTAGACTTGGGACATTGACTGGTCCAAACAAGTCCATGTGGATTAAGAAGAGAGGAGTATCAATAGAAAAATTATGCTTGGATTTAAAAGATGATTTCCTCTGCTTGCCTTTCTCACAAGCTGTGCAGAGTCTGTCCTTAATAAAGGTCATAGAAGGCAAACGTTGTTACCAACTCTTTCTTATAGAGTTTGTTGATATTCTTGAAGTTCAGGTGTGACAGCCTTTTGTGCCATAACCAGTTTAGGTCTGCATTAGTTCTTGTGAGAAAGCAGGTTTTAGTTGTGGGGTCAGCAGATTTCATGTCCACAACATATACACCTTTCTTTCGTTGAGCACACAACACAACTTTGCCTTGGGGATCCAATATGTAACCCAGGTGCTCATCAAAGTTAACCTTGTAGCCACCATCACACAGTTGACTTATGCTAACAAGGTTATGTTTTAGCCCAACCACATAGGCTACTTTTTGAACACTACAGCACCAGCTTTAAGAGTTCCATATCCCTCAGTGGATCCCTGTACATTGTCACCAAAAGTGACTTTTGGCCCTTTTTCAGGCCTTAGATCATTCAGCAGGTCCTTGCAACCTGTCATGTGCCCTAAGCAGCCACTGTCCAAGTACCAAACCTGGGATGGTTGTTTGTTCTACAGAATGTCATAGGAAAATATTAGTTACATTTAGGGGAACTCATCACAGAGATGAGTTCTCCTACTTCATCAACATTTGTTGATGGGCTAGTTATATCCACATTAATATTTCCTATTTGAATGGTATCAGTTTGGATACCACTCTCATTGACTAAGTTACTTCCAACATTGCTTGTTTTAGCAATGATGGAACTAGCAGAGTCAACATGCCTTATGTCCTCAGTTTCAGGACAGTCTTTGGCCATGTGTGTCTTCTTCCCACATTTGTAGCATTTTCTATTTTTAGCCTTTTTGGAAGAAGAGCTTTTAGAAACACATTCTGAATTATTTCTGTTGATTTTATCAGCAGGTTTAGCAAACTTATTACTATTTTTCGATGAATCAACAGTTTGGGTGGATGGTACAATAGCAACAGCTTTGCCTGTTTCTTCTTTCCTCTTTTTGGGATGACAGATGTCAAAAACACGAAGCTTGATTGGTTTTTGACCTTCCACAGGTTTGGGAAACTTATTCCCAGATTTCTCAGGCTGAGCAATGGCTTGCCTTTGCCCTTACTGAGATGTGATTGATGCTGCCTATCAACATAATCACTGTTTCTGGTTTTGAAAGACTTATTTTAGTTTTCCACTATGATTTGAAAACTTATTTGAAACCACAGCAGATTTGCTTTCAACATGAGACTTACCCTTGTTGAAACTAAGCTGCTTACCTCTTGAAAACTTTTTCTCAAAATGTTTAGCATCAAAAGGATTAACATGTTTCTTACCATCAGCTTTGGACCCAGAGCCTGTTTTGTCAACAGGTTTGGTATCCACCGCTGCCGCTTGGGCATGTTTTCCTTTCCTTTGCTTGTGTGAATCAGCAGAGCACTTAGCAGGCTGATTTGATGGAGAACACATTCCATCATCAGCTTTTGGGCCTTTTTCACACAAGCTGTTAGTATTTTGAGGCCTGACAAACCTGTTTGTTGAGACCAGCTTTCCATTAACTTTCTGGATGAAAGTATTAGGAAGCTCACCAAGAGTGGATAAGTCATCTTTCAGATTATTGATCTCAACAATAGAAGCTGCTGTGTCAAGATCCCCTCCAAGATAGGCTTGGATTTGTGCAGGGATCTGCTGACTTATGCAATGGTTGACTTTTTGTGATGATTGGCACCAAGAGTCAACTATTTTTTGAAGCTTTGAATGTTTTACATCTGTTTCTCTCTTTTCTTCCAGTAAAATGGAGTTGATGTTTTTTAGTTCAACAAGCTCAGTTTCCAACTTATAGAAACTGTCCAGTTTACCAGATTTAATTTCAAGATTAGTTTTAAGCTTAGGGATTTCAGATAATAAAACATTATGCTTCTCAACAGCAGCTTTTAAATCAACCAGCATATACTCAAACATCTTTACTTTTTCATCAGAACTGTAAGCCATAAAATTTTGTACCTTGTACATCATTGTAGGGTTCCAGTTCTCCAAGCTGCTGAAGGCTTCAGCTTCAGCCAAGTCCTGTTTGAAATTGCTAGTTGATAGGACATCAGTATTGGCCATCAGACAATTGTTGTCTTCTTCATCTGAGGATGAATCAGACTCCTCCCAGTCACATGTCTCTGCCATCAGTCCCTATTGCTTGTTGGAAGCCACAGAGTTTTCCAACTTTTTCAGCTTAGCCATGGCAATAAGGTACTTAACCCTATAGTCATCGTCCCTGTTAGTCTTGTATGGTTTGGAAGACTGTCCAACAGCTTTTGACACACAGTCAGCAGCAATATGGCCAGTTTTGCTACATTTGAAGCACTCAGCTTTAGATTTATCAAATGCCTTCTTCTTGACAGCACTTGAGTTCCCCTGCAGCATATTTCTTCAAAACCTCTTCTTGTTGAACCTTTTGACAAGCATGGCTATCATCTACTCATCATCAAGCTCAGCAAGATCTGCACTGTCTTCCTCATCTGACATTTCATCTCTTTCATCATCAGCCTATTGATCAGGTTGTGTGAACACATCACATGCCTGCCCAACAGGTTGTCTCACGCTAGCCACTAAGGCAGCACCTCTCTTGGACATTTCCAAGGCATTTCTATTCTGCTGCCTTGACTGCTCATCATTTAGTAAGGATCCATATAAGTTTAGAAGATCCATACCTTTGATGGTACCTGAATTTCTCAAGATGGTAGAAAAGTAGTTCCACTCTTCAGGCAAGATGTCCATGAACTTGTTCACCAGGGTCAGGCTGTCCTTTGTGATCCCAACAACTTTGAGATCATTAACAAGAGCAGTAAACCTGGTGTAGGTTTCTGTGCGTGTCTCTTTTGGTTTTGCAAAGAAGAGTTCATACTGTCTAACAAGATTGTTAATCATGTTGTCCAGTGTGATTGTGGGTCCATCATAGACGGTACACAAAGTATCCCACATCTCCTTTGCAGTCTTCATCTTCTCAACCTGTTTGAACACATCATCAAGCAGAGAGATACCCAGGTTATTCCTGGCCTTTGCATCCAGAGCAACCAATCTTTTGTCTTCATCAGACCATTGAGCTTTAGCCTTCTCAAAGGTTCTGATTTCATGGGCAGCTCCTTCAACAGCAGGAGTTATGGTAGTAACAGAGGTTGGCACATAGGGACCTTCCATTACTATCTCTGGTAGTTGTACATCCAGATTCTCTAAGTAGAGTATCATTCTGCACTTCCAACCAGAGAAGTTCTGATGATTGAATTTTGGAGGTTTGGCCATTGACCCATTGTCATAGTAGGATGAGGAATTGCAGCACTGTTGTCCATGGAAAATTTGGGAGAATAAGAGATCTAGAGATGACACACACTCTATCTGCTCTGATACCAGTTGTAGGTCCCAAAAGGTTTCCCAAGTGTATAGTTCTAAGCTGTAGAGGGGGGGTGAATACAGCTATTTAAAACTTAACAATCTTTTTCTCAATGTTTGTGTATATTATTAACAAGTGTTAATTACAAACAAGCTTGGATGAGGAAAGGTTCAAGATGAGATGACAGATACAACTAATCTAAGTCACACTCAGACTAGATACAATGACTATGCTCACTTAGATGACCTCTCTGTTTTTACAAGACTCAGATGGACAACTTACACAAGAACAGCTTAGACACACTCTACTGTTTTATGTAAGCAGACTTGCATGCATGGAATAACACACTTCAATGCACGTTCTGATTTCACACTCTTGATGTCTCATTATCCTTAGAAGCTTCCTTTTATACTCAAAAGGAGAATCTCAGTGAAGCTTCTTCATTGGACAGATGAGATAGTGGAGAGTCTTTCCAAAAGGACAAAACACCTTTCTACACTGTTGCATACGGCTTTAACCATAAGAGGAATGTCAACTTTGCATCTTTCTTCTTTTGCTAATGCCATTTTGATATAAGAAAAGGTCTGTCACCCTTTTCAAATATCTGTTTGTCTTCATGTAATCAGAATAGCGTGGGCAGGCTGTGCAGTTCTGTTTTCCACTTTGTCTTCGACTTGTAAACTGATCTTGTAGCCAAAAACAATACATGAGGACTTGGAAACATATTCCTTAAAGTGTTTAACCTATTCACAAAGAACAGGTTCTGTTCACAAAGAACAGAACACTTCTAAACTGCCCAAGCTGCTCAATAGAACAGAGCAGCGTAGACAGTTTATGTCCAGCCTGTTCAGCAGATTGAACAGTTTGGACAAACTGCCTTTGTTGTAACTTATGCAACATGGTAAACAACTTTGGGCTGATATTGCAAATCACTTTCAGGTTTCAATAAGGCATATAACAAGCCTTAAATTCAACCTTCAAGTGCATCAACAGGTTTGATTAAAAATCTCCCCCTCAGATGTACAGCATGTTTGACTGAGGCCTTTTTGTGCCTAACGGCTTTGTTTTTATTTGTCGAGTCCTGCTAAATGTGAATGCTTAGTGTTAATGCAGTCTTTCTAATTTCCCTAATGGTTCTTTTTTGCCGATCAGGCAGTGGAAAATGATGACATATAGAAAAAATGTACCCGGAATTAGTTAGTGTTAGTAAGGAATTCTAAAATTATGTTAAAAGTCGTTTTAATAATTAACATTTTCATATAAGTTGAGTTCAAGTAGGTTAAGATACATTTGAACTTAAATGAAAATAAAGTGTCAAAAGATTTTGGAAAACACATGCTATAAGGGGGAGAGCTTAATCATGTTTTTAGCCTAAAAAGATTCGAAGGTAGCCTAGTTGGTTCGGAAAATTAAGTCCTACGGGGTACCATTCATGCATAATCTCCTAAAACTGTCTGGTTTGGGAACGATTGACCCAAATCCCGCTAGATGGATCAATTAGAAAAGCTATGATAAAAACTCGAGTTAAAAAAATCATCAAAGCATGGTAATCAAAAGTAATATTTGTTGTATACATGAATAAAAGGAAAAGATGGTCAAAAGACCCACATGTTTAAGCTTGTTACCTTGAGCTAAAAAAGTAATTTCCAAGAGTGAGATACATTTTAATTACTAAAAGAAAATGTGTTTAACAAAAAATGTTCTTCAGCTTACATTCAAAATTTTAATGCATTATTGCGAAGGCTGACTTAATCTGGACTTACTAAACACACTGCTAATACAGTCGGTACATAGTTAGATCTATTTTAAGGCTTGTTCGGGGACGATCAAGAGTTAAGTTGGGGAGCTTTAATGAGATTGTATTATTGCGTGTTTTTAGTAGCTTTAAAGGCTTATATATGCATTTTTACTTTGTAATTTTCGGTACTTTGACATAGTATTTGTTTTTCAGGGTTAGAAAGTCATTTAGAAGCAGCTTGGAAAAATTCAACTCAAGAGGTGCAGGTAGGGGTGTAGGCCTACGCCACCCTACACTGCTAAAACAGATTTATTTAGAGCTAGAAAGCAGTTCCAGCGCAAGAGTATACCCCAGCATACCGGGGGCGGGGCTACGCCCGTGCGGCGTAAAAACCATGGGGACGCTTTTGGATGTCTGAAACCCTAAAAATCACCGACCTCCCTACTAATCGGATTCGAAGTCACACATTAATAAAAACACTGGTGGTGCCCTATTGCGGTCGACTCACGGATCAAGTACGAAGTCCCGGAGTGCTGATCTTTCACTGTCTACAAGCCTGAAGATGATTTCCAAATTCATTGTCGGTCAAGAATACATGATGGAAGGCTAAACACCCCATAATCATTTGCGAAGGAACTACGACTAAGTTTTTACTATATTGAACATTTGTATTTGTATTGATGTGCTTATGTTCATTGGATATTTTATTATGCACAAATGATGTACTTGTGATTGTTAATATGAATGAATGACTTGATGGGTAAAAGCAAGATAGTTCATAGTAGTGTTATTGTTTGTGTCAAGTCCATAGCTTAGGGATTAAGACAAGTAATGAACATTGCATGCGCTATACCTAGATTTATTGATTATAGTTATTCACGATTATTATGATTGGGAAATTGGTTATGTCTATGAGACCATTGTACTATGTTCAATTAGTAACAACTTGCCCGTAGGGAATCCATAAATTGTTATCTTCCCAACTTGATTTGTTAATTATTCGTTATTTGCTACGCTATTGTTTTAGAATTAATTTAGTTTCAATCACTTCGCCAAACAACCAATTCAACCTTTTCCTAGCTTTTTAGTTTACAAACTTAAATAGCCCATTAACCCTAATAAACCTCCAAGCTCCCTGTAGATTCGACCCTTACTTCCCTACACTAGTAGGTCTTAGGTCTATTTCTGCGAGCTATAATGACGTCTCGTCATGAGGCCAAGAAGGCCATGGACTTCGGCCTTGAATCTAATTCATTCTAATGTTGATTGTTGATCATTTGAGCACTTTACATCCTCTCCTCATCTTAGTTTTTGAGAGTTGCATGTGTGCATGAGACATATATAGGTCCGAGACTTATATTTCTTTAGTGAGGCTGTGAGTTCAAGTAGTGAGTGCATGTGCATATGTCCCAGAGTTTGGACATTTATGAGTCTAGGAGTTGTCTAGAAACATATCATTAGAAATAAAACATTGACCATTAAAATATATTGTGTGTATAGGAGTATGTTAATCAACTCCGAGATTTGTAAATCTCAGAGTGGTTGGCGCTGGAAAACAGGGAGAACCAAAATAGCAGTAGCATCATGGCAGTAACAACAACCCTCAACAATTGACATGAAAATTAAAATAACACTAGTACAAAATATGTCATTCGTCACGCTAAAAAACCGTGGCCATAGACCTTTGGCCACAGTTTTATTTTTCATTCAAATCGTGACCAAAGGTCGCATCACTTTTGGTACCTTATGGCTACATTTAATTTTCGTGACTAAATCGTGTGTAAAACCGTGGCCATTGCCTAAAACCGTGGCTATATGGTAACAATTTCTATATAGTTGTGGTCTATATTTTTTAGTAACCGTGACCATAAAATATTTTTAGTCACGACCTCTTTTAACACCATGACAGTTGGATACATTTAGACACGTAAAAAATTTAACCCATGGCGCTAACATTCTTACAGACACGCATAAATAAATAAACTGTGGCCACCTGGTATATTTAAAGACGCACAAATATTTAATCGTGACCATTGGATAAATTAATACACACATAATCAGCTAAATAGTAACTATTTGAGACATTTAATCACACCCCATGAATGAAACCGTGACAATTGATTATGGCCACCTGGTATATTTAAAGACGCACAAATATTTAATCGTGACCATTGGATAAATTAAAACACACAAAATCAGCTAAACCGTAACTATTTGAGACATTTAATCACACCCCATGAATGAAACCGTGACAATTGGTTATATTTTGACGCGCATAAACTATTAAATGTGGCCATTGGTACATTTAGACATGTATAAACAATTAAACTGTGACCGTCGGTACATTTAGACACACATACTTAATTAAAATGTGACCATTAGTTGCAATTGGACATACATAAAGTATTAAAGCGTGACAAATGGTACATTTTGACACACAAAAATAAATACACTGTGACCATACCATTATTTTAGTCACAGAATAATTCATTGATTCATGACAATTGCTTACTTTTAGACACATATAATAAACAAAACCGTGACCATAATGTATTTATAGTTACTTTTTTCTTCCTAATCGTGGCAATTGGTAACTTTTAGACACATACGACATAACAATCTGTGACCATTAAATACTTATAGTCACATTATATTTCTTTTAAAATCACTATTGTTCCTTTTAGACACGTGTAAAAAATTAAACTGTGACAATAAGTTACTTACAGCAACATGTGTTTTCTTTTATCATGATTGTTGTTTACTTTTAGACACACATAACATTTATAATAGTGACCGTAAAATATTCAGTGTCTAGTTGTTTCGTAAACGGTGATCGTTGATTCCTTTTAGTCATGCAAAATAAAATAAAGTGTGACCATGAAATACATATAGTCACATTCTTTTCCTTTAATTATTACAATTAATTACTTTTAGCCACATATATTAAAATAAGACGTGACCATAAACTATTACTAAGGGATTAACAAGGGATATTCACTGAGGGATTACCGCCAGATATTTATCGAGGGATTACCGAGGAAATATTGACGGATATATTTTATTTTTCCCTCATAAATCCCTCGGTAATCTACATACACACAACAACATTACATTGTATTTGTTGTATATCCTGTAATTAATTTATGCATTTAAAGATGTAATAAAATTTGAAAATGTTTTAAAAACAAAATTAAACATTAAATTCGATAACATTTTTTACAACAAAAATTATGACAATCGTTGTTCAATGCGTTGATCACGCTCAAAATCCTAACGAGGGGGGTGAGGTTGCGTTAAACAAGTTCTCACGAGGGGGGCGGGGTGGGGGGGGGGGGAGGATGCGTTAAACTTCACCATCATAATATCATTTAGTCCTTTGAAGTGTTGTTCCATGTGTTGATCATGCTCAACTTCCTTTTCTTTCAAGCGTTGATCAATTTCAATTTCTCTCTCCTTTAAACGTTGCTCGAACTCAATTTCCATCCCCTTCAACCGATTTGCCATTTCCTCATTCATACGATCTTGAATTTCTTTTTCATGATCCGCCAACAACTTTTATACCTGCAAACAATAAACATATATCAATCAATTATAATCCATTACAAACTGTTATGAAATCTTAAAAGCTTGATATACACAGATTCGTGCTATTTATTCGTTTTATAGATGTAAGTAAATATAGTTTTTTCATTGAAAAAAAATATGAAACAAGCATTATATGTACTTTCACTATTTCCAACAATTTTATATACTTACAACTAACATACTCCTAGTTTACAATGTCTATCATGCATTCATTACGAATATGTACCTTACTAATATGTGCACTTTAAGTCATAAAAAGGTCAAATTGAGACTACAACATAATGCTAAGTTGCTAACTAATATTCAAGTACAATGCTGAACATATTTCCTTTTGAGTGTCTATTTTCCTATCAACACCCCAAACATATGTAAACATATGCAATAACAGAAGAAGTTAATGTGAAGTAATATTGATCACCTGAAGCAAAACAAGTGCATTGCAAACTCTTGTCGATTCTGCCATACTAAGCCAAGGAGGTGACAACAGTTTGTATGGTGAACAAAGTTCCTGAAAGTAATAGAAAATTCTAAATATTAGCCACAAGTTTAAAAGAAGAGTCTTTCTTGTCCAATAAATAAAGAAGATCATGTTAATGAATTGTTTATTAGTAGAAATATCCTCAGAGTAAACACCTTATAATAGTGATCAATTCCAACTGTACCATGTTAATCATGACAATACCTATGGTGTATATATAATTGGGGAAAAACCTTTACACAAACGAAACTTAAGTTGTTTGAATTGAGATATATGGTTATGTGTATTCGATCTATTGCTAACCTCAACCTCAAAAACAAGTTACACCTCATAGAACCAAACTTCCTCAAACAAAGGATGTTGTGAAAATGTAGTTTAAGCCCTGATCATTCAAACTTCAACATTTTTTCCCAGGGACCAATTACCTTAATCTCAATATTGCATTACGTCTGCAAAATGTAACACAAAACCTAAAAAGACTTCGATTAACAAGCAATAAGTAAAAAAGTTTTGTAATAAGCCAACAATATTATATAATTGCACCAAGATAATACGTGATATAAAACAAAATAAATCAGAATTTCAATAAGTAAAAAGTTTTGTAATAAGCCAACACATAATTAAGTGGTTAAAAAAAATCCATTCACATAAGTGTTCCGAAGCAAACAAATTGGTAACGAAATTACTTCGAGGGATAGACGTGACAAATCTATGAAACCTGAAATCACAAAACATGAAAAAGTTGAAGTCAGAAAAGTACCTTGGGTTAGGGCAGCCGAGAAATAGACGAGACAGAGTGCAGCCAAGAGATGAGCTACTTAGACAGAGCCAAAGCCACCGAGAAAGAGCGCCACCGAGACAGAGCAAGAGCCACCGAAACAGCGAGTTAGGGTTTTAACCAAGTCAAGACTACCTAGAGATGAGAGATTGAGAGAGGAACCGATCGTATGAAGCAGAACCGAGACCTGCTCCTACGTGGCTGCGTCCAGGCGAGTGTGAGAGCGAGAGAAGGAGAACCAACCGAGACCTTCTCCTGCATGGTTGTGTCCAGGCGAGAGTGAGAAAAAGAGCGTCCAGGTGGCCTTCGCAGAGGAGAAGAGAAGAAGGAGAAGGTGGTCAGCGGTGGCTGGGTGGTCGGCGGTGGCTGGAGAGGAGAAGAGAAGAGGAGAAGTAACCCTTTGTTTGGTTTGGTCAATTAGGGTTTTAGTTTTGGGGGAAACCAAAAATGGGTATAAAGTTTCTTAAAGAAAATAAATAAAAAGGCAATTACCTTTAGCTTTTTTTTTTTTTGTCATCCATAGAATTTAAAAATTATTATTTTAATTAGAACATTTTATAAGTTTAATTTTTTCTTAGATAAAAAATATTGTTAACTTAAATGATAAAAAATAATATTAGTTACATTTTTTTTATGAAAGAACCTTATTTTTAATTTTAGTTATGAGCAAACTCTTTAATACTTTTAGTAAATGATTATAAAAAAAAAGTCGAATCAGATACAATACTTAGATAATATGTTTGTGGGTCAAAAGGATCATTGTTGTTTTAATGAGCTATGTCATATTAATTAGGACTAAAGAAATACTTATTAATTATTTAATATCATAAGAGGTTATAACAGACTCTATTGAATCTTAACATGTTATGTTAGGTCATATTAGCTCTCAACATTTTACTGAACTATATTGAGTGTAACATCCCTAATTTGAGCCTGGTACGTGGATTTAATTTATTGGCTCATTATTTTAATTATTATTGCGTTGTTCCAATTAAATTCCGTTTCGTGGATTTAACGTGTCAAGATTGAGTGATACGTGTCTCCGAGCTAATAATTAGTGGATAATTATTATCATTGTGATCGTGGATTTAATTGGGTCAATTTGATATTAATATTGAAAAAGTGATATCGGGTCCGGGTTAATGGGTTCGGAACCGGTTTAAGGATAGAGACGTACATATGTTGAGTCCCTTTCATTCTTTTCCCTTATCCTCTTCCATTTCTTCCTATCCCAAAACCCAGAGAAAGCTTAAAAGTGTGAGTGTGTGTACTTTGTGTGGGAGTTTCAGCTGAAGGAATTTGATTCCAGCTTTGGATTGTGTTGAGGAGCTTTGACCATCTTCATCTTGTTGGAGTTCTTGAAGATTTTGAGGTATGAATTCATGATTTTGGGTAGCTAGTTCTTGAGATATGTATGGATTATATGTGGAATTGGTTTCTGTAAGTGTATGGGTTGTTTATGTATGAGTTTTGTTTATTTTTGTTGCTAAAATCGGGTGAGGAGGGGTTAAATCCCTTGGTTCAGCTATGGAGGTCGAAGGGCAAAAGCTGGAAGCAGGCGCCTGGTCGCGGCGCGACGCGCAGGGGGGGCGCGGCGCGACGCGCAGAATGGGACGGGCGCGGCGCGACTGCAGAGGGGCGCGGCGCAGATTACAGCCTGCAGGAGAATTTCAGTTTAATCCATATGAGGGGTTGTGGGTCGTTAATAGGTCGAGTCCCTTCGGGATATTGTTGAATTGAATTGTTTGGGATATTGGGTCTCGATAAGAATCTCTTAAAAGAGTTTCGGGGATCGGTTATCCGTCCGGAGATGTGTTTCGGATTTATGTTGATTGTGATAGTTATATTTGACTTGAGTTACGTGGTCATTGATGTAACATCCTCGGATTTAAATTATTATATATTTGAAGTTTATTAAGTTTAAATTTGTAATTTAAGTTGAATTATGAAAGTTGGTACGGAATTTGGATTAATTATAAAGTTTGTTGAATTATTTGGAAATTTAGAATTTTAAATTATTAAGTGAAAATAATTATTTAATTATTAAGGATAATAAATAAAGATGGATTCTTTATTTATATAATCATAATCAGTATTTATGGAACCGGATGAGTTGAGGGGTTAGATGTGTCAAAAGATGGAAATAGATAATAAAAAGGGGGAAATGTCTTTAATTTAATTCATTTGAATTTTCCCACTCTCTCTCTAAACCTCTATCTCTCTCGGCTCTCTCTCTCTCTCTCTAAGATTTAAGATCATCAAAGCTTGGATTTGGAAGCTGGAAATCTGGATTAAGGTTGTTTGGGAGGAACTATATCGTCTACAATCAACAAATTAAGGTAAACAATCTTTAAAATTCGAATTTAGAAGCATTCTTTGTTCGGTTTTGTTAAAATCCGAATTCATAGATTTGGGGATTAAATGTTGATGCATGTATGATATTGTTATGGAATCATTAAAATCGAGTGTTAAGATTGATATATATTGAATTTCAGCTTCTGATTCGCACTATAAGTATGATTTCTGGAAATTAGTGTGTGTTCTAGTGTGTGTGGTCGAAAATGATGAAAAATGGTTAAAAAGGGGTTCAATTTGATATGTAAATATGTTATAAATTAGTGTTTAAGTGGTTAGAAGTAAGAATATTTATGTTGGCATAAATTATTTCGAGCATTGAATTAGTACCAAAAATGACTTGGATTAAATCTGGAAAATATCAAGACTGCACCAATAAGAACTCGGATGTCCGAATTCGGATCTGGCAGGAACTCGGATCCGGACCGAAATCGGACAGGATCCGAAATGTTGATGTTCAAATGGCAAAAATATTCTAAGTGCTTGAATTTCGGATGGAGTCCGAATTCGGTTGGGGATCGAATTCGGATATGGTCCGAAGTTAGCATGTGGTTCGAATCTAATATATGGTTCGAATCTAGTATGCTTCGAATCAGGATGTGGTCCGAATTAGCTTGGGTCCGAAATTAAAGGGGACCGAGTTTGGATTTATGTGGGATCCGAATTGGGATGCATGTGGGATCCGAACTGGGGTCCGAATTCGGGTGGGGACCGAATTCGGACATAGATCCAAAATTGGGACCAAAACTTTGCAATTATTATAAAATTAAGTTTTATGAGATTAAACAAGTTATTGACACAATGTGTTGTTACAACTGAATTAACAGGTCCCTTGTGGTGTTGTTTAACCCACAGTGGGGTACTTTGTGATCCGGTTGAAATTTCGAGGAGAAATAATATTAGTCTGAAGTTTAATAACGCACCCACTGTGAGTACCTTTGATTTTAACATTGCTGCATCTGCATTATGTTTGCATTGCCTGCTGAGGCATGTTGTTTCATATTCGTTTGGCACTCTACTAACATGCGTAAATGTTGATGCACATTCATACTTGTTGCATGTCCGTTCATTTGTTGTGCATCCTTTCGATGGACCTGCGTGGTCGCATCTGTACTCTGATGTTACTGTGCTATATGACCAAGAGTTTGACACCTCTGTGGTCAGGATAGACAGTAGGTCATCCCCGATGTAATGTCTGCCTCAGATGGTTTGTCAGCTCGAAGGAGCTGCGGCTCGGGTTTGCGTACCTGGGGTACGTGTGGAGTATACGGTATGTGTTACCGCGGTTACTCTGGGTGGCATCATAATGATTTGTTGAATGTGTAAAATCATATGGTATTCACTAAGCTTTAGCTTACCCCTTCAGTTGTTGAATTTTTACAGGAAAAGGGAAGTCTACAGCTGGACCGTCTAGCTAGGACGTTTATTGAAGTGTTTGAAGATTTCCACTGTTTTAACTTGGTATTTGTTCTATGGAAACAATGTTGTAATATATTTGGGGATGATGTAATACATTTGGATTTGTAGACTTAGATGTGTAACCTATGTAGCACCGTAGGGTGTTTGACACATAATTTGTATTATTTTATTATGTATTTTGCTTCCGCACTTTAATTAAGCTATCAGATCATTATATATCTGTTTGTTGGTGAATAATCCTGGGTGAATCGTAATTGGTGGTTAATGTGGCAAGGGTGTCACAGCTTATGGTATTAGAGCAGTAGTTTGAGATTCAAGTGTCTGTGAGGTCTTGGTCTCAAACATTAAGTGTTGACATGTAGTGATTCTAAGTAATAATCTGAACTAAGATAGGTTACGATCTAGTAATCGTAAGAATATTGACTATCATACGGGACAACTGGGTGGTGTCTATAAATAAATGACATGTTACTAAATAAGTTATATGTTTCATGTTTCAGAACATGTCTGGAGGAGGAATGACACCAGAAGAGACGAGGGAAATGAAGCTAGCCATGATGGCTGAGCAAAATCGGATGATACAAGACCAGTTTCGGGCTCGAGATGAGGCCGAAGCTAAGCGAAGAGAAGACAAAAGGAAGAATAAGGAAAGAGAGGGAAACAATGACGAGCAAGATGACAACACTGGGTCATCTAATAAGCCCAGGGGCTGTCGGTTTAAGGACTTCAAGGGAAATGGAGCAGTCGAATTCAATGGACTGGGTGACGCTGTTGCCGCTCTGGAATGGATAACAGCCACTGAACGGACATTCCGAATCAGCGATTGTGCTGAGAAGGATATGGTCCGGTTCGCTACTGCAATGTTCACCAAGGATGCAGTAATGTGGTGGAACTCGATGGTGAATGCGTTAACTTTGGCGAAAGTATCCGTTATGTCGTGGGCTGAGTTCACTGAAGTTTTCACTCAACAATACTGCCCGGCCGATGAGTGCCGAAGATTGGAGGCCAAGTTCATGACGTTGGTACAGGGGACTAAGTCTGTGTCCCAGTACGCTGTAGAGTTCACGAGGCTGAGTTTGTTCGCGCCTCATCAAGTGGATACCGAGGAGAGGAAAGTGACCAGGTTTGAGGCTGGTCTTGATTTGGAGATTCGAAGGGTGATGAGCAATGTACGCTACCCCACATTTGCTGGTCTACTGGAAGCCGCCAGAAATGTGGAACAGATTCTAAGTATGTCTGGATACGTGATGGGGACCGCTGCTGCTTCAGCTAACCCGACTCAACCTTCACCACCGAAACGACAATGTGAAGGAGGTTATTCTGGTTCTTCACGATCATCGCAGTACTCGCCGCAACAGTCCTTCCGTCGACAGTCTAGTTCTTCTGGTCGCGCACATGCTTACTCTATCAACACCGAGCCGCAGTATTGTAATAAGTGCCATCTAGAACACTTCGGCAAGTGCACCAACGGGCGTGCGTGTTTTTGCTGCGGAGAGTTGGGCCACTTTCAGAATGAATGCCCACGGAGATCTGATGCTTGCCATAAGTGTGGAGTATGGGGGCACTATAGTCGGAATTGTCGAAAGAATGCTCCAGCAGCTGCTGCTCCATCGACGACACGATCATCTGGGGGATCTAGTGGTGGTTCAGTCAACCGCCGGAACCAGCCACAAAGGGCACCGGCTCGTGCTTTTCAGATAACGGCAGAAGAGGCTAGGGAAAACCCGGAGGTGGTCACGGGTATGTTTATTGTAAACTCTTTACCTGCAAGAGTATTATTTGACTCGGGTGCCAATAGATCGTTTGTATCTACTATGTTTGCACAACAACTTGCCATGCCTTTGTCTAAGCTATCTGCTGTACTAGATATTGAAACTGCTAGTAATACTCTAGTTAAAGTAGATCATGTATACCGAAACTGCACCTTAGTGATTGAAGATGTAGTCTTCAATTTGGACTTGATTCCGATCGAGTTTAGTGAATTTGATGTAATTATCGGGATGGATTGGTTGATAGAGAATGAAGCCCACATAGTATGTAAGAAGCGAATGATAAAGATAACTACTCCAGAGGGGCGTGAGATTTGCATTTATGGGGATAGGAGAAGTGGGGATCTGTGTTTGTTGACTGTTGCAAAAGCTCGAAAGCTTGTTGCAAAGGGATGTGACGCCTACCTGGCATATGCTATAGATGCCAAGGCTGAGAAGAAGACGTTGGCCGATGTGCCTGTTGTTTCACTATTCCCGGATGTGTTTCCGGAAGACTTGTCTGGCGTGCCGCCTGAGAGACAAGTGGAATTTAGAATTGATCTGATCCCTGGAGCTGCACCGGTAGCTCGTTCTCCTTATCGCCTTGCCCCAACCGAGATGAAAGAGATGATGACACAACTCCAGGAGTTGTTGGACAAGGGCTTTATTCGACCAAGTTTATCGCCGTGGGGAGCCCCTGTTTTGTTTGTGAAAAAGAAGGATGACACAATGCGAATGTGCATTGATTACCGGGAGTTGAATAAACTGACGGTTAAGAACAAGTATCCGCTGCCGCGGATAGATGACTTATTTGATCAGTTACATGGAGCTTCTGATTTTTCTAAGATCGACTTGAGGTCGGGGTATCATCAGTTAAAAGTTCGAGAGGAAGATGTGCCTAAGACAGCTTTCAGGACTCGGTATGGGCATTACGAGTTTCTGGTGATGCCTTTCAGTTTAACCAATGCCCCGGCAGTGTTTATGGATTTAATGAATAGAGTATGTAGATCGATGTTGGATAAATCGGTAATTGTGTTTATCGATGATATTTTAGTATACTCTAAGTCGGAAGCCGAACATGCTGATCATTTAAGGGAATTGCTGGAATTGCTAAGAAAAGAGAAGCTGTATGCCAAGTTCTCAAAATGTGAGTTTTGGCTGCAACAGATTCAGTTTTTAGGGCATGTAATTTCGGGGGCCGGAATTTCAGTAGATCCGGCTAAGGTAGAAGCGGTAAGAAACTGGGAGCCGCCTCGTTCAGCTACTGAAGTCAGAAGTTTTCTGGGGCTGGCGGGCTATTATCGGAGGTTCATTAAGGACTTTTCAAAGATTGCAGTCCCTTTAACTGTGTTAACGAAGAAGAATGCACCTTTTGTCTGGGAAACCGTGCAGCAAGAGGCGTTTGATGTTTCGAAGAAAACGTTAAGTGAAGCACCGATACTTGCCCTACCAGAGGGCAATGACGATTTTGTGGTATACACGGATGCTTCGAGGTTGGGACTTGGTGCGGTATTGATGCAACGTGGAAAATTTATAGCTTATGCCTCAAGACAACTTAAGCAGCACGAAAAGAACTACTCGACTCATGACTTGGAGTTGACTGCAGTTACTTTTGCACTGAAACTGTGGAGACACTATCTCTATGGAACTAAGTGTCAGTTATATACGGATCATAAGAGCCTGAAATACATTTTCAGCCAGAAAGAACTTAACATGAGACAGAGACGTTCGATGGAACTAATAAAGGATTATGACTGTGAAATCCTTTACCATCCTGGAAAGGCTAACGTGGTAGCCGATGCTTTGAGTCGCAAAGCATATGCCAAGGATTGCTGTTACATGTTGACATCTACTATGTTAACATCCACTATTATTGATGATGTCAAGGCCGCTCAGGAGGAAGCCTTGAAAGACGAAAATGTTGGTGCTGAGGATATAAGAGCACAGATTAAGGATATGGAAACAAGTGAATCGGGTTTGAAAGGTATATATGGGAGAATCTGGGTGCCAAAGTATGGAGGCATGAGAAATGTGATAATAGAAGAAGCTCATCAGTCTAAGTTTTCTGTACATCCCGGGAGCACAAAGATGTACAACGAGCTTAAAGCAGATTTTTGGTGGCCGGGATTAAAGAAAGACATAGGCCAGTACGTGGAGAGATGCAGAACTTGTCGGTTAGTGAAAGCCGAACATCAGCAACCATATGGTAGTCTGCAACCGCTTCCCATTCCGGAATGGAAGTGGGAGCATATCACGATGGACTTTGTCACAAAATTGTCGAAAACTAGGCGTCAACACGATGCGGTATGGGTAATCGTTGATAGATTAACCAAGTCGGCACACTTCATTCCAATAAGAGAGAGTTATTCACTGGAGAAGTTAGCTCAGATTTACTTGGATGAGATTGTTTCGAGACATGGAGTACCTAAGTCTATAGTGTCTGATCGGGACAGCCGATTTACTTCCAACTTTTGGTCAGCTTTACAAGAAGGATTGGGAACGAGAATAACAATGAGTACTGCTTACCGCCCGCAAACCGATGGTCAAAGTGAAAGGACCATCCTAACACTCGAAGATATGATGCGGTCGTGTGTGTTAGACCTCGGTGGCAATTGGGACGATCATTTGCCACTGATCGAGTTTTCGTATAACAACAGTTACCACACGACGATCAAGAAAGTGCCGTTTGAGGCATTGTATGGGAGAAGATGTAGGACTCCTACGTGTTGGAGGGAAACCGGTGAAACGCCGATTGCTGGGCCAGCATTATTGCAGGAGACAAATGAGAAGATACAATTGGTAAGACAGAATATGAAGGCGGCCCAGGATCGCCAGAAAAGTTATTACGATAGAAGGCACAAACCAATCAGCTTTGAGGTAAATGATTGGGTTTATTTGAAGGTGTCACCTATGAGAGGTGTTACACGTTTTGTAAAGAGAGGAAAGCTGGCTCCGAGATTTGTCGGGCCATTTAAGATAGTAGAAAAAGTAGGAAATCAGTCGTATCGGTTGGAGTTGCCTGAAGAAATGTCGGGCATACATCCGGTGTTCCATGTGGGGAACCTTAGAAAGTCATTCACAACCGAAAATGAAGATTGGGCAGATCACACGGAGTTGCAGATTGATGAAAGGCTCCGGTATGTTGAAGAACCGGAATGTGTGTTAGATACGAAAGTGAAGAAATTAAGAAGCAAGGAAATTGAAATGGTGCTTGTACGTTGGAAGCATCATAAAGGAGCGAATCATACATGGGAGCCTAAGTCTGAAATGTCGAAGAAGTATCCGCAACTGTTCGAATCCGAGTAACTTCGAGGACGAAGTTGAGCGTGGTGGAGCCCATGCTGTAACATCCTCGGATTTAAATTATTATATATTTGAAGTTTATTAAGTTTAAATTTGTAATTTAAGTTGAATTATGAAAGTTGGTACGGAATTTGGATTAATTATAAAGTTTGTTGAATTATTTGGAAATTTAGAATTTTAAATTATGAAGTGAAAATAATTATTTAATTATTAAGGATAATAAATAAAGATGGATTCTTTATTTATATAATCATAATCAGTATTTATGGAACCGGATGAGTTGAGGGGTTAGATGTGTCAAAAGATGGAAATGGATAATAAAAAGGGGGAAATGTCTTTAATTTAATTCATTTGAATTTTCCCACTCTCTCTCTAAACCTCTATCTCTCTCGGCTCTCTCTCTCTCTAAGATTTAAGATCATCAAAGCTTGGATTTGGAAGCTGGAAATCTGGATTAAGGTTGTTTGGGAGGAACTATATCGTCTACAATCAGCAAATTAAGGTAAACAATCTTTAAAATTCGAATTTAGAAGCATTCTTTGTTCGGTTTTGTTAAAATCCGAATTCATAGATTTGGGGATTAAATGTTGATGCATGTATGATATTGTTATGGAATCATTAAAATCGAGTGTTATGGTTGATATATATTGAATTTCAGCTTCTGATTCGCACTATAAGTATGATTTCTGGAAATTAGTGTGTGTTCTAGTGTGTGTGGTCGAAAATGATGAAAAATGGTTAAAAAGGGGTTCAATTTGATATGTAAATATGTTATAAATTAGTGTTTAAGTGGTTAGAAGTAAGAATATTTATGTTGGCATAAATTATTTCGAGCATTGAATTAGTACCAAAAATGACTTGGATTAAATCTGGAAAATATCAAGACTGCACCAATATGAACTCGGATGTCCGAATTCGGATCTGGCAGGAACTCGGATCCGGACCGAAATCGGACAGGATCCGAAATGTTGATGTTCAAATGGCAAAAATATTCTAAGTGCTTGAATTTCGGATGGAGTCCGAATTCGGTTGGGGATCGAATTCGGATATGGTCCGAAGTTAGCATGTGGTTCGAATTTAATAAGTGGTTCGAATCTAGTATGCTTCGAATCAGGATGTGGTCCGAATTAGCTTGGGTCCGAAATTAAAGGGGACCGAGTTTGGATTTATGTGGGATCCGAATTGGGATGCATGTGGGATCCGAACTGGAGTCCGAATTCGGGTGGGGGCCGAATTCGGACATAGATCCGAAATTGGGACCAAAACTTTGCAATTATTATAAAATTAAGTTTTATGAGATTAAACAAGTTATTGACACAATGTGTTGTTACAACTGAATTAACAGGTCCCTTGTGGTGTTGTTTAACCCACAGTGGGGTACTTTGTGATCCGGTTGAAATTCCGAGGAGAAATAATATTAATCTGAAGTTTAATAACGCACCCACTGTGAGTACCTTTGATTTTAACATTGCTGCATCTGCATTATGTTTGCATTGCCTGCTGAGGCATGTTGTTTCATATTCGTTTGGCACTCTACTAACATGCGTAAATGTTGATGCACATTCATACTTGTTGCATGTCCGTTCATTTGTTGTGCATCCTTTCGATGGACCTGCGTGGTCGCATCTGTACTCTGATGTTACTGTGCTATATGACCAAGAGTTTGACACCTCTGTGGTCAGGATAGACAGTAGGTCATCCCCGATGTAATGTCTGCCTCAGATGGTTGGTTTTTCTTATGCCGAGTGTTAGCTCGAAGGAGCTGCGGCTCGGGTTTGCGTACCTGGGGTACGTGTGGAGTATACGGTATGTGTTACCGCGGTTACTCTGTGTGGCATCATAATGATTTGTAGAATGTGTAAAATCATATGGTATTCACTAAGCTTTAGCTTACCCCTTCAGTTGTTGAATTTTTACAGGAAAAGGGAAGTCTACAGCTGGACCGTCTAGCTAGGACGTTTATTGAAGTGTTTGAAGATTTCCACTGTTTTAACTTGGTATTTGTTCTATGGAAACAATGTTGTAATAAATTTGTGGATGATGTAATACATTTGGATTTGTAGACTTAGATGTGTAACCTATGTAGCACCGTAGGGTGTTTGACACATAATTTGTATTATTTTATTATGTATTTTGCTTCCGCACTTTAATTAAGCTATCAGATCATTATATATCTGTTTGTTGGTGAATAATCCTGGGTGAATGTTAATTGGTGGTTAATGTGGCAAGGGTGTCACAATTGAGTTGTGTTAATATGTGGAATTCGTGACGATTACAGGTTCTAGCCGATCACGTGCCGAGCCGCGTTGAGAGTTCCGGGTTTCAAGTCGGAATCGGGTAGTCGGTGAGTACTCGAGTCCTTTTCAAAACGCACGTGCACTCTTTCGAGTCATTTACGTGATTGTGATATATATGTGTATGAGACTGTGACAGCGCGCAGGTATGAGTTTCTCTACCCTATACATGCTATGTGTGTTTGAATTGCAGGTATCCGCGATATGTGGTCGCGCAGGCTGACTGTCCCTAACCAGTCACGAGATATGAGGTTGGATATATACAGCAGTGATATTGCCAGGTTGCTCCTGTGCCTATTGAGTAGCTAACCGCTGCTGTGTGCGGCTTGTTAGCTGGGGAACGGCGTCCCCTTTTGAGCAGAAATATGTGTTATGCATCGAGTTGCATATATGTGACGAGATATATGTGTTGTGTATGTTTTATGTGCTTACCTGCAGTGTCTAACCCTCGCGTACTCACGAGCTATGCAGCTTATGTTTTCGAGTCTTCCGTGTCTCAGGCAGTCATACTGTGGGATCGCATTCACAGCCGCAGCAGCCGAAGTAGAGATCGGGCAGTTTAGAGTTGTGTATGCTAACTGTATTTTTTATGTTAG
This sequence comes from Centrapalus pauciflorus, assembly GCA_020465985.1. Taxonomy (NCBI): domain Eukaryota; kingdom Viridiplantae; phylum Streptophyta; class Magnoliopsida; order Asterales; family Asteraceae; genus Centrapalus; species Centrapalus pauciflorus. The sequence continues at coordinate 85,673 of JAANYP010004961.1, read as the reverse complement.
AATTCAGAACTGTTATCTGTATTTTGTATTTGATCAGCCATGTGTTAGCTATTAGTAGTTGGTGTTAATCAGATAATCCAGTTGTGTATGTATCTGTATCAGCATATGACATGATGTGTGATGACTCCTGTTTTAAAGTTTTAATTAATAGTGTTTTCCGCTAATCCTGTGACATGTGTACTTTGAGATGCTTGCGTTATTGCCACTTACGATTGATTAATGACGTGGCATTTATGTGAGAATTGTGGGTGTTACAGCTTGGTATCAGAGCTTGTGGTTTCAGTATTGAGTATCAGTGTATGCTTGTGCTCTTACCGTGTTCAGATCCGTGGGATTCTTCCCTGAGACTGAGTTTAGCGGAATTAACTGACCTAGCCTATTGTATAACGCTGGGTGGTCGATCAGTTATCTTACCTTTGTGATATGTGCAGGTGATTATGGCAGATCATGGTGAGGGTTCAGGGCCAGAGAGACCAGCGGGAGACGAGTATGTCCGCCGGTCAGAGATGTTGGCGGTTTTGACTGAGTTCTACAGAGAGAGGGATAGAGAGAGAGATCAGCAGCGACAGAGATCTGATCCGCCGCCAGTTACGTGTGTTGAGACGGGGGTTGGGGCATCTTCTTCTTCTGCTCCGCGAGGTGGGTCCTTTAAGGACTTTATGGCGGGAGCCCCACCTCAGTTCCGAGGCGGTGGTGAGCCGGGTGCGGCTATGGCTTGGGAGAGAGAGATAGAGGCGGCATTCCGAGTTGCCCATGTCGATCCTCGTGATATGGTAGGCTATGCGGCTTACCAGCTGAAAGGAGGGGCTTCACAGTGGTGGAAGTCCATTGAGTCGTCTATGACTACAGCTGCAGCGTAGCTATGTCGTGGGATCAGTTTCGTGCGATCTTCGAGCTTCAGTATATTCCCCGGGATGAGCGTCGGGAAATGGAGCGCCGGTTTCTACATCTCCAGCAGGGTAGTATGTCAGTCCAGCAGTATGTAGACCGTTTTAATGAGTATGCTCAGTTTGCACCCCAGCATGTGGATACAGAGGTTCGTAAGGCTGATGCCTTTATTGACGGTTTGAGATCTGATATTCGGGAGTTCGTTGGGCTTCATGATACCCCGACATTTGCGAGAGCCTTGGAGTTGGCTCGTGTCAGGGAGAGAGAGATTGAGAGACAGAGGGGTCAGCCTCCATCTCAGAGACAGAGGACAGAGACGTCCGAGCAGTCCCGTAGCTATTATCGAGAGCCCCAAGAGTTTCAGAGAGAGAGACAGCCTGAGCAGCAGCAGGTTCAGGGGCAGGGTTCGGGATTTCGTAGAGACAGAGACAGAGGTAGAGATCGTAGGTCCAGGAGGTCGGGACAGTATCCGGGGTCCGGGCCGGCCAGTCAGAGTCAGGGGCAGACTTCCCGATATAGTGCTCCCAGTCAGAGTCAGAGCAGCGTGGGACAGGGGTCCCAGCCGTCAGGGAGCCGGGCAGACAGTTCAGCCGGAGAGAGAGACTGTCCGAGGTGTCGCCGTCGCCATTCCGGTCCTTGCATACCGGAGCAGCCCAGATGTTACCGCTGTGGTCAGTACGGCCACACATCTTTTACGTGTACCTCGAGAGATTCCCTGTGCTTCCGCTGTGGGAGGCCATGTCATATAGTCAGAGATTGCCCGGATGCGCCGCCGGCTGTATAGGGAGCGAGTACCAGCAGTGCTAGAGCCGAGCCGTCATCTTCGAGCCGTCGTGAGTCAGCACCTCGAGGCCGAGGTAGAGTGTTTCAGGCTACGGCAGAGGAGGCCCGCGAGTCTACCGACGTGGTTTCCGGTACGTATATCCTGAACGGGCTTAGTGCTCGTGTTTTATTTGATTATGGAGCGGATCGCTCGTATGAGTCTGTGATAGTTTGTGCATACTTTTCTGTCCCTCCTACTGTTTTATCTGTGCCGATAGTTGTTGAGAGGGTAGACGGTAGTACAGCTTTAGTGAGTCGAGTATTCTAAGATTGTGTTCTTGAGATAGATGCTCACCGGTTTTTGATCGATCTACTGCCGATAGAGATCAGCAGTTTTAACATGATAGTGGGTATGGACTGGATGACAGCCAGGCAGGCCGACATTTTGTGCGCGAAGAAGATGATCCGGTTACCCATTTCAGACAGTGAGACGGTGACAGTGTACGGCGAGAGGCGCCGAGCTGAGATTGGCATTGTTTCGATGGCCCGAGCCCTGAGATATGTTGCGAAGGGGTGTGAGACCTTTTTGGGCTTATGTTGTTGACGCCAGGTTAGAAAAGAAGACCCTAGCGGATATACCCGTGATTCGAGAGTTCCTTGAGGTATTCCCAGAGGAGTTGCCTGGGTTACCGCCAGATCGTCAGGTCGAGTTCCGTATCGACCTTATCCTTGGAGCGGTGCCTATTGCGAAGACGCCTTATAGGCTGGCACCTACCGAGATGAGAGAAATGATGTCGCAGCTTCAGGAGTTGCTCGATCGTGGATTTATCCGTCCGAGTTCGTCCCCGTGGGGAGCTCCCGTACTGTTTGTGAAGAAGAAGGACGGTTCCATGCGGATGTGTATCGACTATCGAGAGTTAAATAAAGTGACGGTGAAGAACCGTTATCCGCTTCCACGTATCGACGATCTGTTCGACCAGTTGCAGGGTTCGAGTTTCTTCTCGAAGATTGACTTGAGATCGGGTTATCATCAGCTGAGAGTTAGAGACGAAGACGTGCCGAAAACTGCGTTTCGGACGAGATACGGCCATTATGAGTTCCTAGTCATGCCTTTCGGATTGACTAACGCACCCGCGGCATTCATGGATTTGATGAACATGGTGTGTAGATCTATGTTGGATCGATTTGTGATTGTCTTTATCGACGACATCCTGATATACTCGAGGAATGCTGAGGACCACGAGCAGCACTTGCGAGAGGTTTTGACCGTGCTGCGAGCGGAGAGACTGTATGCGAAGTTCTCCAAGTGCGAGTTATGGTTGCGCGAGGTCCAGTTTTTGGGGCATGTTGTGAGCGCCGAGGGTATTTCAGTGGATCCGGCGAAGATTGAGGCCGTTATGAGTTGGGAGCCGCCGAAGACTGTGCCTGAGGTCCGCAGGTTTTTGGGACTAGCCGGGTATTATCGTCGCTTCATTCAGGACTTTTCGAGGATTGCCAGGCCGTTGACGAGATTGACACGGCAGTCTGTTCCTTTCGTGTGGTCCGATGAGCAGGAGTCAGTCTTCAGAGAGCTGAAGTCCCGGTTATGTCAGGCTCCAGTGTTAGCATTGCCCGAGGGTACCGAGGATTTCGTGGTCTACTGTGATGCGTCAGGTACCGGGTTGGGTTGTGTTCTGATGCAGCGAGGTAAGGTGGTTGCATATGCGTCGCAACAGCTGAAGACTTACGAGGAAAATCATACCGTGCATGATCTTGAATTAGACGCGATAGTGTTTGCGTTGAAGATATGGCGTCATTATCTGTACTGTTCGCGATTTGTAGTGTATACCGATCATAAGAGTCTTCAGTATCTGTTCAGTCAGAAGGAGCTGAATATGAGACAGCGGCGCAGCCTCGAGTTATTGAAAGACTATGACTGCGAGATTCAGTACCATCCGGGTAGGGCCAATGTGGTGGCCGATGCGTTGAGCCGCAAGGCGTGCGGCCAAACGGTAGTTTCGCGAGCAGCGAGGCTCGAGGTCACATCGACTCTTGTGGAGAGTCTGAGGCATGCTCAGTTAGAGGGATTGCGAGCAGAGAATATGAAGAGAGAGCGTCTTGCGGGGCAGCTTGAGATGTTGTGCAGAGATAGCAGAGGTTTATGGGTGTTTCATGATCGGGTTTGGGTTCCGAGAGTCGGTAATCTGCGGCAGCTGATTTTTGATGAGTCGCATCGTTCGAGATTGTCTATCCACCCCGGGAGCACCAAAATGTATAGAGATCTGCGCGAGTTCTATTGGTGGCCAGGGATGCAGACAGATGCGTGTCGATATGTCGAGGAGTGCATGACTTGTCTGCGTGTTAAAGCCGAGCATCAGAAGCCTCACGGGCATATGCAGCCTTTAGAGATCCCTGAGTGGAAGTGGTATCATATCACGATGGACTTCATCGTTAGACTTCCGCGCACCGTTCGAGGCAATGACATGATCTGGGTGATTGTAGATCGGTTGACTAAGAGTGCTCATTTCTTGGCGGTGAGAGGCACCATCACTATGGATCAGTTAGCTCGGTTATACATCAGTGAGATAGTGTCGAGGCACGGCGTTCCGATGTCGATTACGTCCGATAGAGATACGCGGTTTACTTCGAGGTTCTGGCAGAGCTTTCAGCGCGAGCTGGGAACGAGAGTTCAGTTGAGTACAGCGTACAGACCTCAGACAGACGGGCAGACAGAGCGGACGAATCAGACTCTCGAGGATATGCTCCGAGCTTGTGCGATCGATTTTAGTGGTAGTTGGGACGTTCACTTGCCGTTAGTCGAGTTTGCATACAGCAACAACTACCATTCTTCCATCAAGATGGCTCCGTTCGAGGCACTGTATGGGCGTAAGTGCGTAACCCCGATGTGTTGGGGCGAGGTCGGCGAGCGACCTATCAGTGGGCCTGAGTTGTTACAGGAGACGAGCGATAAAGTGGCGGTTTTCCGCGAGCATATGAGAGTAGCACAGAGCCGGCAAAAGAGTTATGCCGATCGTCGTCTGACTGAGCTCGAGTTCAGTGTTGGGGACCGTGTGATGCTGAAAGTATCGCCGTGGAAGGGAGTTATCAGATTCAGGCATCGAGGTAAGCTGAGTCCGCGGTACATCGGTCCGTTTGAGATCATCGCCAGAGTCCGAGATCAGGCGTATAGATTGAGGTTACCTCCCGAGTTGGCTGGAGTCCACGATACATTTCATGTAAGACATCTGAGAAAGTGTCTGGCCAAGGACGATCAGTTCGTGCCGTTATCCGAGATCACCGTGGATAATCATCTGAGATATGTTGAGCAGCCTGAGGCGATTACCGATCGAAAGGTGAAGAGATTGCGAAATAAAGAGATCGCGCTAATACTCGTTCAGTGGAGGCGTCATAAGGGTACTAGTGCCACCTGGGAGCCCGAAGCCGAGATGAGGAGTCGTTATCCGCAGCTGTTCCCGAATCCGAGCTAGATTCCGAGACGGAATCTTTTTAAGAGGAGAGGATTTGTAACATCCCTAATTTGAGCCTGGTACGTGGAAGGAGAACCAACCGAGACCTGCTCCTACGTGGCTGCGTCCAGGCGAGTGTGAGAGCGAGAGAAGGAGAACCAACCGAGACCTTCTACTGCATGGTTGTGTCCAGGCGAGAGTGAGAAAGAGAGCGTCCAGGTGGCCTTCGCAGAGGAGAAGAGAAGAAGGAGAAGGTGGTCAGCGGTGGCTGGGTGGTCGGCGGTGGCTGGAGAGGAGAAGAGAAGCGATGGCTAGAGGGGAGAAGGAGTGGCGGTGGCCTTCGCAGAGGAGAAGAGGAGAAGTAACCCTTTGTTTGGTTTGGTCAATTAGGGTTTTAGTTTTGGGGGTAACCAAAAATGGGTATAAAGTTTCTTATAGAAAATAAATAAAAAGGCAATTACCTTTAGCTTTTTTTTTTGTCATCCATAGAATTTAAAAATTATTATTTTAATTAGAACATTTTAAAAGTTTAATTTTTTCTTAGATAAAAAATATTGTTAACTTAAATGATAAAAAATAATATTAGTTACATTTTTTTATGAAAGAACCTTATTTTTAATTTTAGTTATGAGCAAACGCTTTAATACTTTTAGTAAATGATTATAAAAAAAAAAAGTCGAATCAGATACAATACTTAGATAATATGTTTGTGGGTCAAAAGGATCATTGTTGTTTTAATGAGCTATGTCATATTAATTAGGACTAAAGAAATACTTATTAATTATTTAATATCATAAGAGGTTATAACAGACTCTATTGAATCTTAACATGTTATGTTAGGTCATATTAGCTCTCAACATTTTACTGAACTATATTGAGTGTAACATCCCTAATTTGAGTCTGGTACGTGGATTTAATTTATTGGCTCATTATTTTAATTATTATTGCGTTGTTCCAATTAAATTCCGTTTCGTGGATTTAACGTGTCAAGATTGAGTGATACGTGTCTCCGAGCTAATAATTAGTGGATAATTATTATCATTGAGATCGTGGATTTAATTGGGTCAATTTGATATTAATGTTGAAAAAATGATATCGGGTCCGGGTTAATGGGTTCGGAACCGGTTTAAGGATAGAGACGTACATATGTTGAGTCCCTTTCATTCTTTTCCCTTATCCTCTTCCATTTCTTCTTATCCCAAAACCCAGAGAAAGCTTAAAAGTGTGAGTGTGTGTACTTTGTGTGGGAGTTTCAGCTGAAGGAATTTGATTACAGCTTTGGATTGTGTTGAGGAGCTTTGACCATCTTCATCTTGTTGGAGTTCTTGAAGATTTTGAGGTATGAATTCATGATTTTGGGTAGCTAGTTCTTGAGATATGTATGGATTATATGTGGAATTGGTTTCTGTAAGTGTATGGGTTGTTTATGTATGAGTTTTGTGTATTTTTGTTGCTAAAATCGGGTGAGGAGGGGTTGAATCCCTTGGTTCAGCTATGGAGGTCGAAGAGCAAAAGCTTGAAGCAGGCGCCTGGTCGCGGTGCGACGCGCAGAAAGGGACGGGCGCGGCGCGACTGCAGGGGGGCGCGGCGCGGATTACAGCCTGCAGGAGAATTTCAGTTTAATCAATATGAGGGGTTATGGGTCATTAATAGGTCGAGTCCCTTCGGGATATTGTTGAATTGAATTGTTTGGGATATTGGGTCTCGATAAGAATCTCGTAAAAGAGTTTCGGGGATCGTTTATCCGTCCGGAGATGTGTTTCGGATTTATGTTGATTGCGATAGTTATGTTTGACTTGAGTTACGTGGTCATTGAGTTGTGTTAATATGTGGAATTCGTGACGATTACAGGTTCTAGCCGATCACGTGCCGAGCCGCGTTGAGAGTTCCGGGTTTCAAGTCGGAATCGGGTAGTCGGTGAGTACTCGAGCCCTTTTCAAAAGGCATGTGCATTCTTTCGAGTCATTTACGTGATTGTGATATATATGTGTATGAGACTGTGACAGCGCGCAGGTATGAGTTTCTCTACCCGATACGTGCTATGTGTGTTTGAATTGCAGGTATCCGCGATATGTGGTCGCGCAGGCTGACTGTCCCTAACCAGTCACGAGATATGAGGTTGTATATATACAGTAGTGATATTGCAAGGTCGCTCATGTGCCTATTGAGTAGCTAACCGCTGCTGTGTGCGGCCTGTTAGCTGGGGAACGGCGTCCCCTTTTGAGCAGAGATATGTGTTATGCATCGAGTTGCATATATGTGACGAGATATATGTGTTGTGTATGTTTTATGTGCTTACCTGCAGTGTCTAACCCTCGCGTACTCATGAGCTGTCCAGCTTATGTTTTCGAGTCTTCCGTGTCTCAGGCAGTCATACTGTGGGATCGCATTCACAGCCGCAGCAGCCGAAGTAGAGATCGGGCAGTTTAGAGTTGTGTATGCTGACTGTATTTTTGATGTTATAATTCAGAACTGTTATCTGTATTTTGTATTTGATCAGCCATGTGTTAGCTATCGGTAGTTGGTGTTAATCAGATAATCCCGTTGTGTATGTATCTGTATCAGCATATGACATGATGTGTGATGACTCCTGTGTTAAAGTTTTAATTAATAGTGTTTTCCGCTAATCCTGTGACATTTATACTTTGAGATGCTTGCGTTATTGCCACTTACGATTGATTCATGACGTGGCATTTGTGTGAGAATTGTGGGTGTTACATTGTGCATCAACAATCATTTATTGTGTAATATACTATAATAATATGTTATAGTTAACCATATGAGTTTCAAATCCTAATGAACTACATTGAGCCTTAAACATATTAGTTAATCTCATATAATGTTACAACAAATAAAAATACTAATATTATATTGTTAAAAAGATTGGGTGGAACGGAAGATAATAATTATAAAAATAATTTAAAAAATGTTTACTTTAGTTTAGTCAGTCATTTCCCACTATCGATCTATTTTAACAAAAAAAATGTTTGATAAAAATATTGATTCATCGTTGAAAATTTAATTAAGCTATCACCGTATTTGCACCTTCACTATTCTTCAACCGCCCGATTCCTTGGAGCTCGATCGATCATGGCGTCTCCCATAAAACAGTTTGAACACCTCAAAATACAATTACAAGCTATAATATCCGCAACTAATGACTTTAGCGACGCTAATTGCATCGGGAGAGGAGGATTCGGGAAAGTGTACAAGGGTGAAATCGAGCAGACCAACACCATTGTTGCTTTAAAACATTTAAATCGCACATTTGGCCAAGGAGATCCTGAATTCTGGAAGGAGATCATGTGGTGTTTGTTCAAACTAGGATGGATTGATGTATTTTTAATAGAATTTGAATGATGATAAATATAATTGATTTTTGTCATAATTGTGGTTAAACAAGTAAATAATTGAGATGATGTAAAAGTAAATGAGTTATGCCAGTTTTTTTTTAAATAGTATAAACATTTTATAATTTTTCATATAAAAAACTATTAATTGCTATATATGTATTTTCTTAAATTTATTCGTTTGATGACATAAAGTAAAAATTGTTAAATAAAAAGATCAAACATTATTAAATTATTAACTTTAAGATAAATATAACAAATTACAAATTACTTATAAATACTAATTTTCACATGTTTATTTTTCTTATATCGTGACAAAAAATACTTATAGTGATATGTTTTTTTAAACTGTGAACTATAATTACTTTTAGCTACCCAAAACAAATTATAACGTGACCATATGATGATTATAGTTACATTTTTTCTTTGTGATGAATGTTGTTTACTTTTAGACATTCATAAGAAACTATATTATTCTAGTCATAATGTTTTTCTTTTACCATGACTATTGTTTACTTTTAGAGATTTCAAAATTTTAATTTGTAACCATTGAATACTAGTAGTCATGTACACTTTTTTTAACCGTGACAAAAAAAACTACTTATAGTGACATGCTTTTTTAAAAGTGTAACCATTTATTATGTTTAACCACACAAAACAAATTAAGTCGTAGGCATAAAATACTTATTGTCACATATTCTTTTTTTTTTTACCATGACTATTGTTTACCTTTAGATACATATAATAAATCTAGTCGTCATGTTTAATTGTTTAACTATTAATAGTCACTTGTTTGCTTTTTATAAACCGTGACAAAAAAAAAAATTATAGGGACATTTTTTTTACTTAAACCGTGACCACTGATTACTTTTAGTCACACAAACCAATTCTTCGTGTGACCATAAAAACTTATAGTCACTGTTTTTTCCTTTTATCATGAAAACTGTTACTTTTACACACTAATAAGAAATTAACTAAACCATCATTAAAAAAATATAGTCACAACATTTTTTACCATGACTATTGTTTACTTTTAGTTACATAAAAAAAAATAAACTGTCACCATTAAATATTAATTGTCACAAATTTCTTTAATCCGTGACAAAAAAAAACTCCTTATATTGAAATTTTTATAATGTGTGAGATTGATAGCTTTTAGTCACAAAACAAATTTAATCGTGACTTGAATATACTTATAATCATATCTTTTTCATTTTACTATTACTATTGTTTACATTTAGACAAACATAAAAACTTAATCTGTCATCTTTAAATATTAATAGTCACATGCTTGTGTGTCTTAAAACTGTGACCAAAACATAATTATGGTTATATGTTTTTTTTCTTAAACCGTGATTATTGTGTGTCTTAAAACTGTGACCAAAACATAATTATGGTGATATGTTTTTTTTCTTAAACCGTGACTATTAATTACTTTTATATACATAAAAGAAATTAAATCGTGACAAAAAAAAATACTTAATTACATTTTTCTCTTTTATCATGAATTTTGTTTACTCTTAGACACACATAGAAACTAAACTGTGACTGTAAAATACTTATAGTCACAATAATTTTCTTATTTCATGACAATTGTTTACTTTTGGACACACTTAATCAACTAAATCATGACCATTAAACACTCATAGTCACAATGTTTTTCTTAAACCATAAGTGGCTAATGAACTCCACCCTTTGGTCACACAAAGCGATTTCGTGACCATATAAGTTAGCCTTCTGTCACAGTTTATTCATGTGACTAATTCCACCATATAATTTAGACTCATACATTTAGACTTCAGGGTGTCCCTTTGGTCACCGAAAGAGATTTCCGTGACCATATACATATTTATCATCACAGTTAATAACCATCACAATATTATTATAGACATCAAACAAATAACCGTGACGAACGATGACATTTGGTAACAATGTGGCAACCGTGACAAGTCTTTGTCACGATCCGAATGTTAAACCGTGGCTTTTAGGTTTGAATGTGATTTGCAATGGTCACAGTTATCGAGATAAAGTGTGGGTATCATAATAATACGAGTTCATATATGACCCTTTAGCCACGTCAATAACAAAAACTGTGGCTAGGCAGTTTGGACAAAACCGTGACAATAGGTCATTTTTGTACTAGTGTAAGTGATGTGTAATGTGTTTGGAAATCCGAGATTCAGTAGAAAGTTGAGTCTCAAACCGGAGTCTAGCTCTTTGTTTCCGTTTTTGACGGTAAGCATGACCATTTTATTTATATATACATACATATACTATATTGGTGTCAAGATTAGTAGTAGCAACAATAAAGTAATTAGCCACTTCGATTGAGTTGTGTGGGTGAGTTTGTGACTGAAAGCATAATGAATAACATCAACGAAAACCATGTATTAATGTGTGTTGTATTTGCATGCTAATTGAATAAAAAACAGAATGAGGAATAACAGCAAAGCAACAGCCCTATAATCGCAAAATAAAATTGAGTCTTGTGTGTTTTGTGTGCTGGAAAACAACAGCCCTAAAAGATAAGTGCAGGGTGTGTGCAGTGACGTTTCAGTGATTAAATTACAACTATATCAAAACATATGTGTGTGTTTCAATTAAGCATCAACAACAAAAATGGAGTGAATATTGTGTTTCTTATATTCAACAGAACCCGTAGGTCCAATATATATGTCTGATCAGTGTGTGTGTGTGTGTGTGTGTGTGTGTGTGTGCATTTTAAGCTCAACCAGGAACATCAACATGAATATTTGTGTGTGCAGGTTCTATATTAGCAATGTACATAATAGCACCATCCCTCCGTTTCTAACCTCAAGCATGTCCACGTTTGTAAATAATTTTTTTAAAGCTAATCAATTCTACTTCGATCTCAAAATCATATGGTAATGTAAAGAGGTAAATGATTATTACAAATTAACATAAGAAAATTAATAACCGTACAAAGGATTGAAAAGAAAGAGAAGTACGAAAAGTCTAGTGAAAGCAGTGGTAGGAAAGCTGAAAAATATGAAAAATCCGATAAATCAGCCAAGAAAGAAACAGAGCAAAAATGCTACAATTGTGGCAAGCCAGGACACTTTGCTCGAGAGTACAGAATGCCAGTAGTCAAAAACTCTGATTACTACAAGAGAAAGGCACTTCTAGCCAAAGAAAAGGAAGCTGGCAAAGCTCTTATGGCTAAGGATGATCATTGGCTACAGCTGTCAGAAGATGAAGACATATTAGATGAGGATGCTCATATCTGCTTGAAATCAGAAGTCTTCAATGAATCAGAACTGAGTGAGTCAGCAATGATAGCAGAATATGAGGTATGGGTTGGGTTAACGGATGAAGAAAATGAGAACAAGGAAGAGTCTGATGAGGAAGTGACTGAGGAATTCGCGATGATGGCAACAGGAAATGCTGGCTGCAGCAAAGACAAAGAGACTGATGAATCAGAGTCAGAAAAATCAGACAGTTCAGAAACTCCAGAGGTAAATTCTAATTCTGACTCTGAAAATGATGATTCTTGTTTGCTTGAAGAAAAATTAACACAAATGGCCTTTATGCTAAAGAAATTTGAGAAATCATTAAAGGCTGAAAAGAAACATGCTCATTCTTTGGAAAACAAGCTACATGATGAATATGCGTTAGTATTGGATTTTTCCAAGGATAAAGCATTAGCATTACGAGCAGTTTCAGATTTGCAAGACAAAGAAATGAACTTCAAAGCAAAATCCAAGAACTAAATAACAATATATATATACATATATATATATATATATATATATATATATATACATATATATATATATATATATATATATATATATATATATATATATATATATATATATATATATATATATATATATATATATACATATATATATATATATATATATATATATATATCTGACCTACAAGAAAAACTGAATTTAGCAGAATTAGAGGCTTCAAATTTTTCTGTAAAATATCATGCCATTTTTGAATAAAGAACAAAACTTTATGAGAAAATAAAGACAATGGAAGATGAGTTTATTAAAAGAGGTCAAACAGATCAAACTTTCTATTTTAAATCAACCAAAAGATACTGAATTTTACAATTCTAAATCTGGTATTGGTTGGGATAATCCTAATATCTGACAAAGGCTATTTCAAATTCACCAACTTTATATGATGTCAAATATATGAATCTAGGATTAAAAATGACTTTTATGAAAGCATCAGATGAGATAGAATCCAGTGAAGATTCAAAAAGACTAAAATCTGATAAAATGCAAAATTCTGTTGATTATAATAGATAAATGAATTAAATAATAATATTGGCATTAAAGAGGAATATATTCAGACATATTCTGAAAAGGATTTATTTGAATCTACTACTCAATCTCAAAAGTTATATTTACCATTTTCAATTCTTGAAAAGATAAACTCTGATCTCGAATTGAAAATCAAAAATTTTGAGACTATAAATCAAACTCTTAAGGCTGAACTTAAAATTCTGGAACAAAAGTTACAATAACAGCCAAAGAACAAAACATTATCAGATCCATTATCTTCAATTTCACTTGATTCTATCAACTCTGAAACGGAATTTGATCTATATATGAACTTTGATTTTAACTCATTAGAAGATATGTTTGTAAAAATAGATGAGTTTGTAAAACCTTTACACAACAAACAACCTGATGATCTTAAAGAACCTGTTAGAATTCTGCAAAGAATATCTACAGATTCAAAGAAATCATCTGAAAATTCACCAAGTTTACAACAAAAGAAGGAGAAAACAAAAGTTACTTTTGAGACTCTTAAATATGAAAAAGGTGAATCATCTTCCCCAAAGGACTCTATTGCACTCAAGGTCCAAAATTCAAAAGGTAAGAGACATTTACAGAAGAAACAAGTTTCTAAGATCACTAATTCTTGTGTTTCTTTTATGTCAGATTATATTGTGAAAAGTTCTCCGAAGCAAGAATGGCGAAAGAAGCATAGAGAAAAGAAAATAAGATTATAAAACAAGAGTGGAGAGTGAAGGAAAATGTTGTTACAGATAGAAATAGACAAGTTGAGAAATTTGTCTGTAATAATAAATTTACTGATAAATCTTGTATTAAATACTCCCAAACTGCTTTAATTGCTTTGAATTCTATTTCATATAAATCACTGCATGCAAAATCTGATAAGCTTGTATGGCAACCAAAGAAAAAGGACCCATCTTTCAAAAACAGTTCCACCGCGAATTGTACAAAAGTGGATACCAAAAAGAACTTTTAAAAAGTGGGTACCTAAAATAAAAGACATATCTGATGAGAAAGAGCATATTCAACTGCATGATATACCAAAATCAAAAGTACCCAACTATAAGTGGGTACCTTGACTCCGGATGCTCAAAGCACATGACCGGACAGAGAGAAACACTCACTAACTTTGTAGAAAAGTACTGTGGGACGGTCAGATTCGGGAATGATCAATTCTGTCCGATCAAAGGTTATGGGAGTCTTACGTACGATAAGATTACTATTCAAAAAGTCTTCTATGTTGATGGTCTTGGTTACAACTTGTTCAGCATTGGACAGCTCTGCGATAAAGGATTAGAAGTCAACTTCAAAGCTAATCGGTGCAGCATACGCTTTGGAGAAGGAAAAGAAATCCTTGCAGGAAACAGGAAAACCAACTTGTACTCAACTGACCTATCCTCAATCAATCTGAAAAAGGATGTCTGCTTAATGTCAAAAGTAACATCTAAAACAGCTTGGCTATGGCATCATCGTCTTTCACATCTGAATTTTAACTAATTAACCAACCTAGCAAAAGGTGGGTTAGTTAAAGGGCTACCAACTCTCAAATTTCAAAAAGAGCAGTTGTGTGCCGCTTGCGAAAAAGGAAAGATGACTAGAGCTTCACACAAGTTCAAAACAGAACACTCTTTAACGAGAGCGCTGGAATTGCTACATATGGATCTGTGTGGACCAATGAGAGTACAAAGTATAAACAAGAAAATATATGTATTGGTAATAGTCGACGATTACTCCAGGTACACATGGGTTTTCTTCCTGCGGTCCAAATCTGATGCTACCGAAATCATTATAGACTTCATCTGAAGAATTCAAGTAAAGTTGCAACTTTTAGTTCAGACCATCAGATCAGATAACGACACAGAATTCAAGAACAAATCTCTCGAATCATTTCTGACTTCTGTGGGAATAACACATCAATTTTCAGCCGCTCTTACTCCACAACCAGAATGGTGTCGTTGAACGAAGAAATCAGACACTAGTGGAATCTGCAAGAACGATGCTGGCATATTCCAATCTTCCATTATTCTTATGGGCTGAAGCTGTTGCAACAGCTTGTTTCACGCAGAATCGATCAATTATCAATAAAAGATTCAGAAAGACACTGTATGAACTAATAAACAAATGGGTACCTAAAGTTAAATTTTTCCATGTCTTTGGATGCAGGTGCTTCATCTTAAATGACAAAGACAACCTAGGAAAATTTAATCAAAAAGCTGATGAAGGAATCTTCATTGGGTATTCGAAGGAGTCGGTAGCTTTCCGGGTCTACAACAAGCAGACCAAGACAGTCAATGAAAGCGTGAACGTAAAATTTGATGAAGGCGTGATTATGGCTTCTAAACATACCAGTTCACGACCCGAACATAACAAGCCGACTTCTATGGAGTCAACTGAACAGAGTGCAGATAATTCAGATTTACATAAACTGTTCGAGAATTTCTATGAAGACTACTTTGAAAAGCCCAAAACTAATGTTTTAAACTTGGTGCCTGACAGGATTACTAATGTGCACTTGCCTAATGAAAGTGTACAACCCATTCAACCTCCGGAGTCTTTTGAAACCCCCTTAACATCTGAACACTCAGAAACTCCTATCTCAGATAATATACCGTCTACATTTGAAGCTAACCCCCGACTTCCCTATTTAGACTTAAATCCCAATGAAGACCACATTCAACCGTATCCACATACTTTCAAGTGGACTAGCAATCACCCAACAGAAAATATCATTGGTGATCCTTCTGCATCAGTCCAAACCAGAAGAGCAACAATAAACTAATGCTTATTTTCCAACTTTCTCAGCAAAAATTGAGCCAAAGATGTGAAAGAAGCTCTTCTGGATGCTGATTAGATTGTCGCAATGCAAGAAGAACTGAATCAGTTTGAAAGGTTGAAGGTATGGATACTGGTAGAGCGACCTAAAGATAAATCAATCATTGGCACGAAGTGGATTTTCAAGAATAAGAAGGATGAACATGGTGTCATCATTCGTAACAAAGCACGACTCGTTGCCAAAGGATATAGTCAACAAGAAGGGATCGATTATGATGAGACGTTTGCTCCTGTTGCAAGAATAGAAGCAAATAGGATGTTTCTCGCATTTGCTGCTCATAAAAACTTCACAATTTACCAAATGGATGTTAAAACTGCGTTTTTAAACGGGGAATTTACAGATGAAGTATATACATATCAGCCCGAAGGGTTTACTGATCCTTCGAAGCCTGATCATTTATATATTTTAGATAAATCGCCGTATGGCCTTAAACAAGCACCTCGTGCTTGGCATGATGCACTTTCAACATACTTGTTGAAATGTGGATTTAACAAAGGTGCAGTGGATACTACCCTGTTTATAAAGCGTCAGCGGCCAGATATTATAGTAATTCAAATATATGTAGACAATATAATAATTGGGTCTACAAATCCTGAATTTGTAAGAAATTCGCTTTCTTAATGTCCCATAAATTTGAAATGAGCATGATGGGAGAAATAAATTTTTTCTTAGGTTTACAAGTTAAACAATTGACTGATGGTATTTTTATCAATCAGTCCAAATATATTCAAGACATGTTAAAGAAATTTAACATGGTCAACAGTACTCCTATGAAAACTCCCATGGCTCCGGATTCAAAATCCAAACTCGATGAGGACATTTCAGGGAAACCTTTAGATGTAACTCATTATCAATGAATAATTGGGTCATTAATGTATTTAACTGCTAGTAGACCTGATATTATTGTTGCTACATGTGTTTGTGCTAGATATTAGGCAAATCCAAAAGAATCACATTTAGCTGCGGCTAAAAGAATTCTAAGATATCTGAAGGCAACGCCAAACCTTGGTTTATGGTATCCCCGAGAATCTTCATTCAATTTAACTGCTTTTTCTGATGTTGATCACGCAGGTGATAAGATGGACAGAAAAAGTACATCAGGTGCAGTTCAATTCTTAGGTGACAAACCCGTCTGCTGGTCATCCAAGAAACAACACTGTGTTTCATTGTCTACAGCTGAAGCAGAATATGTGGCTGTATCATCATGTTGTTCTCAGGTGTTGTGGATGAAGAGCCAACTGCGAGACTACGGGTTTACACCACAGAAGATTCCGATATATTGTGATTCTCAGAGCGCAATTGCTATAGCATCTAATCCAGTACAACACTTAAAAACAAAACATATCGACATTCGGTATCACTTTATTAAGGATCATGTTGAAAATGGTAATATAGAATTATACTTTGTTCCTACTGAATATCAATCAGCTGACTTGTTTACCAAAGCATTAGATGAAAAAATGTTTAATTTTTTGGTATACAAGTTGGGTATGTTAAATCATTAGATTTAATAATTCAGTAGTTACAAATTATAATTTTAAATTTACATTTTTCATTTGATCTTCATTTGATGTTAAATTCATGAATTATAAAAGTTTAAATTTTTCGGAATTTAACAGATCTGGATTGTCATGTGCAGGGGGAGCAGAAATATGATTTTATCTGTTTTTGAGAAAGTCTGATAAATTTTATTTGATATTTTGTAGGGGGAGCTGACATGCAAAATATAGAATACATCTGAGGGGGAGCTGAATAGCAAACATCAATGGGGAGCATTTTATGTTTTATATTTTTTTATGTTTTATGTTTTGTGATTTTTAATTTTCAATTTTTTTTAACTAGTTAAAATTTGGTTTGAATTTAGTTCAAATTTTTTTTTTTGTTTGTTTTGGTTTGTGATGTCTACATTTTTTTAATGTTATAAATTTTTTTGGTTTGTTTTAATTTTTTTTTTTAATTCTGAATTTGTGTTAGGAATTTTTTTTTTTTTGGTTTGTGTGAAATGGGCTTGATAAAAATCGAAATAATGGGAGGAAGTGGGCCGGGTAAGTTACTTTTTGAATTTTTGAAATATTTCAACTATAAAGTTGAAATTCAAATATCATTTACATTTTTTTGAAACTACTCACTGTTCACCTTCTTCCTTCCGAAAGTTCTTTCCTCACAAAGAAACCTTCAAAAAGTCAATAGATTTCGATTATTTCATCAAGCTCATTCCTTAGTTGTGAGTATACTACTTACTTTCATGTATTTTTTTATATCTAGGTTCTATTTCTCAGTTTGTATTAGTTCATATGCAAATCTGTTCGTATATATATATATTTTTTTTTTGTATTTGTGTTCATGGGTTTTAATCATTTGGGGTTGTTATACTGAAATTAAGAGTGTGTTGGTTTGCAGTTTATCATTGTGAACTTGAAACTTAAACTTCAAAGTTCAATTTAAAACACATTAACAGAAATTTGAATTTTTAGTTCAAATTTTGTCGAGTTCTTGGTTTACTGAAATTTGGATTTTTAACAAATATGTTGTTGTTTCTGATCAACGTTCAGTAAACAAAATTTGTTTGAAATCATTTTTCGAGTGGGGGTCAATTTTTAAAGCAGTATTAGAGTCCCTGGAATCAAAATCTTGAAAATCAGTGTGTAGGGACTTCTAAAAATTTTTAAAAGATAATTTCTCGAATAAAGGTTTGATTAAGAATACCTTTAGTTTTATTCGAGTTGCATGATACATCACCAGAGAAATGTGATGTTTCAGTCGAGTTGGTCACTAAGTTATTCGCATAATGTCAAGTGTTAATCGAGTTGGACTTATCATATACTCGAGTCCATTCATGACTCATTCGAGTTGAAAGAATTCCAGTCCTTAGGATTAATATGTTATTCGAGTTGGGGCTATCCTTATTTCGAGGACTTTTATTTGATGTTCGAGTTATTTTGGGACAAGGACTTTGAAAATGTTCAAAATCATTCTCGATAAGTCTTTCATTCGAGAAGAATTGTGAATACTTCGAGAAACTTACATATTCATTCGAGTTGAGTTGTGAACCATTCGAGATTTCTCTATTCCATTCGAGTTGGGTCTTAGACATAATCGAGAAATATTGAATGTCATTCGAGTTTGTACATAGACTAATTCGAGATTCATTCCATGTCATTCGAGTTTGTACATAGACTCATTCGAGATTCATTCCATGTCATTCGAGTTTGATCAAGAGCCATTCGAGAAGTGTTAAGAGTCATTCGAGATTTCTTCTTAATTTTTTTCTAAGTGTTGGGATTTTATTTTATTTTTTTAAGAAAAATGTAACATTTTTTCAAGATATTGTTTAAATTTGTGATTTTCAAACATTGATCTCTGAAAAATTGACTTTGGAATCCTGTCAATAATATTTTCATATTATTGTTTGGAATCCCGATGCTTAAAACAGAAAAGCACATATTTTTATAATTTCTGACAAAATGTTCTATTTTTCTATTCTGCAGGATTTCATTTGTTTATCTTCTAAATCTCACATGATCATTAATTTACACAGGTTACAAATGGCTTCTCAAGGTCAATCCTAACCTTCAAATTCCTCTGACTCTCATTCTTCATCTAACCATACCCTTGTATCCAAACCAGTTCGTTCCGCATCTGTTACCAGACCTTCACACTCTACCCTTATACCTGACTATCAGTTGGTCAAACCCAAGTATTGTTTACCATTCAAAGATAATAATCACCGCCTGGATACCAAAGTTATCAAAGTCAGCCACCTAATCATTGTTGATATTCTCATAGGCCATCCTTTGGGATACCTTCTCCAATACAAACCTTCCATTCCTCAAGTATATCTTCAACAATTCTGGCACACCGTTAAATTTGTTCCTACAGATGGTAACCATCACTTCAAGGTTACCATCGATCAATTTAAACCAAGATCACTCTTGCCAGACTCAGACACAATCTATTTCTACCCCGTAGAATTGATACCGTAAACTTCCCAGAGTTAGCTGACTTTGAGGATTTTGTATCAGACGAGGAGTTGGTACATGACCTAATTTGTTTGGGATATTCAAAGCCTCTACCCAAAAGTTCAAAATTCCACCGCAACGGCCTGAATGGTGAATGGTACACTTTATTTGGAATCATCAATCGATGCATGACATCTAAACATACTGGCATAGACAGATGCAGTGTTCACTGTCTCCGGATCTTCCATGGCATAGCATTCAACAAACATTATGATTTTGCACAGTGTATATAGGAGGATCTCAAGGAAATTGTGCTTGCTAAGACTACGAATAGGTCAAGGAAATTTGTTCCTTTGCAAAGGTTCGTCCAAATCTTAATCAGAGGCATTCTCAGGGCAAATGAAAATATACCGAAAAGATCCAACTCTCAAAGATGCCCTGATTATGTAATGATGAGCTTACATGAAGTACCTGATTCTTCGAATGCCAACATCATGCCTATACCGGAAGCTTTGTTAAAGTACGCATGTAACATCCTCGAATTCATTTACGGTGATTTAAGAAATATTTAGACAGGTAATTTATAAATAAGTTCAATTATGAGCAAAGATTATGTATTTGGGGATAGTTAAAACTTAGTTGTTGTTTTATGAAAATTAAAAAGTTTAAGAACTTTGAAATGATTATTATGAATTATAAAAGTTAGTAATGATAAATTTAAGAATAAATCAGTATTTTATGGAACCGGTTAAGTTGAGGGGTGAAATGTGCAAAATGGGAAAGATGGGAATAAAAAGGCCAAATACCTTTTCATTCTCCAAATGCTCTCTCTCTCTCTACACACTCTCTCTAGAAAAACACTCTCTACTTCTCTCTAAGATATCTCGCAAACCGACCGGCCGATTATCGAGATTTATACGTCATCGGAAAGATCTCGAGGAGTACAACAACAATCTACGGTTGGATTTTTGATTTTGTACGGATTAAGGTAAGAATCGACTCTTTTAAGATTTTGTGTTTCGGTTTTGAAGAACATAAGTTCGAATCTGTCATTTTTATGCGATTTAAAGCCGATTTTGCTTGAAATCTTGCAAGAATGAGATAGTATATGTGTAATAGAATCAAACCTAGGTATAATACTTGATATATTCATGATTTTAGGCTTTGAAATGAAGGATTTAAGTTGTAAAGATGAACAAACTCGAAAATACCAAGAACACAGTCGAAATGCAAGAACAAACTCGATTTTTGTACTAAATTCGAGCAGGAATTCGAGTTTGACACCATAGATTCGAATCTAAGGGCCTAGATTCGAATATGGTTCGAATCTATCATTAGGATTTCGAGTTTAGTCATTAAATTCGAAGGAAATTCGAATTTAACACCCCAAATTCGAATTTGATGCCTAAAATTGAGAATCCTACTCTCTAAACTCGAGTATTATGAATGAAACTCATAAACAACACATAAAATGATAAGAGTTATTCAAAGGACAAGGTGTGAACTTGAAATGGGTTCAAATTTAGTTGTAGTTCGAATTTGGACATAGACCCGAAATGGGGAAAAATATTGCAAAACTTACGAAACTTGGTTTTATGGATTTAAACGGTTTTTGACTCGAAATATTGTTGTAATTAATATAACAGGTCCCTTGTGGTGTTGTTTAACCCACAGTGGGGTACTGGGTGGATCCGGTTGAAAGCCGCGAAGAAATAATATTGGTTAACGTTTAATTACGCACCCACTGTGAGTACATATGATTTCGCATGTTTATATCTGCTCTATGATTGCTTTTGCTTACTGAGACATGTTGCTTCATTTTTCCTTTGGAATTCTACTAACTTGCGTAGATTTAGATGCACATTCTTATTTGATGCATGTCCGTTCGTTTGTTGTGCATCTACGATGGACCGGTGGGTCGCATCTGTTACTCTGATGTTACTGCTCTATATGATGCTGGAGCTGATCCCTCCAGGTCCGGTAGGCAGTATGTCATCCCCGATGTTATGTCTGTCTCAGTAGTATGTTTTAAAGGCCGAGCTTTGGGCTCGTAAGAGCGACGGCTCATGTGTGGTCGTACTTTGTGTACGTGGAGAGTGCACGACGTGTGTCGTCGGTGCTACTCTTGTGGGCATCATAAGGATTTATAAAATGTGTAAATCTGTGTATTCACTAAGCATTCGCTTACCCCTCAGTTGTTTTCATTTTTTTTACAGGAGAGGGTAAATCAGCTGCCGGACCTTCTAGTTAGGTCATTTGGGAAGATTTGGAAGACTTGGTACTATTAAATCGGTAATTATGTTATGAGACAATGTTGTAATATATTCTGGATGATTGTAATAATTGTAATGGGTGTGTAGACTTAGACTTGGTACCTTATAGCACTGTAGGGTGTTTGACACTATTGCACTACTTTATTTATGTATTTAATGCTTCCGCACTTAATTTAGGTTATCAGATCATTATGTTAGTGCATGTTGATGTTTAATTCTGGGTGTTTGTAATTGGTGGTTGTTGTGGCAAGGGTGTCACACGAGATGGTATCAGAGCAGTTGTTTGAGATTCAAGTGTCCGTGAGGTCTTGATCTCAAACATTAGGTAATGATATGTAGTGGTTTAAGTAATGATCTGAACTAAGATAGGTTATGATCTAGTAATTATAAGAGATTGACTATCATACGGGACAAATGAGTGGTGTCTTTAAACTGATGACATGTTACTAAACAAGTTATATGTTTATATTTTCAGAACATGTCTGGAGGAATGACACCTGAATAAACAAGAGAGATGATGCTAGCCATGATGGCTGAGCAAAATCGAATGATTCAAGATCAGTTTCGGGCGTGAGATGAGGCCAAAGCCAAAAGAAAAGAAGACAAGAGAAAAGAAAAGAGGGAATATGAAAGGGATTATGTTGTGGTAGACATAAACCTTAGGAATGAAGCGAAACGCAAAGACAAGGGCAAGGAAAAGATTGATTATGAAACTGGGATTGATGAGAATTACATGAATTATGTAATTAGATCATTCAAGGACTGGCAACCACCCACATTCTCAGGATCTCTGAGAATTGAGGAAGCAGAAATGTGGATTACAATTATGGAACAAATCTTTAGGGAGATGAATTGTAAAGATGAGCATAAAGTATTTTTAGCTAAGGATCAATTGATTGGACAAGCTAAGGAATGGTGGGACCGTTGGGAAAAAGAATTGGGATCCAAGTTGATTGCTTCCTTTAGTTGGGAACAATTCAAGTTGTTGTTTAGTAGGCAATATGGTGAGCCTGATATCGTACCACATGTTAATCATGAAGAAAGAGCTATTGGAAAGATTGTAAAGTCTGGAGAAGGTGAACTAAATGGACTATACTTGAGGTCAAGAACAAATAAACGTGATAGAAGTAAGAGATGTTGCCATTATAATCAATTTGGACATAAGGCTAACAAATGTCCAATGAAGGCCGATGCTTGTTATAATTGTGGAAAAGTGGGCCATTTTAGCAGAAATTGCAAATTTCGACCAAAGAATTAGCATGTAATGATATTACATGATGAAACTATGAATGAAAAGTTCAACAAAGAGATGATATCTCTAAGATTGTGGTTATAACTTTTGGACGTTAATCCATAGAGTTAGAAGTGTACTTTAAAGATTCCATATGTAATATTTCATCGAAGTTCTATGATGCTGAAGTTAACATGAAATCAAGTGATATAAAGTTTTATTATTAATATAAGTATAATCATGTTTGTGAATGAGAATATTCGAGTATATAAATAGGCAGTAGATGAATAGCCAAGATGGACTTGGAAGCTTTGAATTGGAAGAGATGTTATAGATTTCTTAGAAACTTATGAATGAGTTGAGAAGTTGTAATAAAGTCTAAGTTTGACCATGATGGGTTAAAGAATTGGAACTAATCATATTAGTATCATATGTGATATGTTTGAAGGATGGATCACAACTTGTAGTGTTTATCATAAAACAAAATAGCATCAACTTGTTTTAAAAGAAAACGGTAAGGTACATTGTATTGAATAATTTAAGTTTACAAAGGTTGTGGCTGAGAACACATGACACGAACTGTTCATGAGAATTTGATGTAGTTGGAGTCAAATAGGCTATTTCAATATTTGAAATATGTAAATTTTATAACAGAAAGGAAAGTAATTCAAGCATTTCTGAGAAAGCGAACAAAGGTACGAGAATACGTGACTTGTGTTAATATTGAAAGGGATTTGGAATATGCAATGCGAAGTATAAATTAAGAAATATATGTGAATTATAATTGATCGGAAGAGGGATATAATATTTAATGAAATGGAAATTTGATTAAACAATAAAAAGTTTAAAGAGACTTTGGACACTAGGGAAATTGCTTATACAGCAAAGAAAAGTCTAGTACTACGATTCGGAATCTAAGGATGATTCGAAGGTGATCATGAGTTCTGTTTGATTTTGGGTGTCGATCAATTATTTGTATCTACTGCTTTTGCTCAACAAGTGTAAATACCTTGATCTAAGTTGTCTATTGTGATTGATGTTGAAATTGCTAAGTAACACATTAGTTAGCGTAGATCATGTGTATCATGATTGTACTTTAGTGATTGAGGAGGTAGTACTCAATCCTGACTTGATTTCAATAGAGATCGGTGATTTGATACGATAATTAGAAAGAACTTATTAAATATATGTGACAAGACGCATGTAGTTTGCAATGAAGGAATAATAAAGATAACTACGCCGAAAGCAGGCGAGAGAATTGTATATATGAGTATTGGAGAAGTGGGGATCAATGTCTAATGATGATTGTTAGGTCCCGAAAGCTGATTGCTTAGGGTTGTGAGTTTTGTTTGGTATAGGCTATTGATACCAAGACTGAAGAGAAAACTGTGGCCGATGCGCCTGTTGTCCCAAATGTTTCCATATGTGTTTCTGGAAGACTTGTCTGATGTGCCACTTGAAAGACAAGTGAAATTTTGTGTTGACTTGATCCCTGGAGTTTCTCCAATAGCTTGTTGTTCGTATCGGTATGCATCTACTGAAAGGTAAGATATGATGAAGCAACTTCAGAAGTTGTCAGATAGGGGCTTTGTAGATTGAGTTCTCTGCCATGTGGAGCCCGATAGTGTTTATGAATCAAAAGATGTCACAATGAGAATGTGCATAGATTCACATGATTTGAACAAATTGACTATAAGTATCCGCTGCCGGGAATTGATGATTATTTCGATTAGCTGCATGAGAGCTAATTATTTTTCTAAGATTGATCTACGAATGGGATATGATTAGTTGAGGTCCGAAGAAGGAATGTACTGAAAATGGCTTTCAGGGATAATTATGAGCACTACGAGTAATTAGTTATGGGCATTATGAATATGGATTTGTATATCAATGTTGGAGGAATCAGTAATTGTAATTATTGATGATATTTTGGTGTAAGTCTAAAGCTGAATATGTCAAATCGTGAGTTTTGATTACAATAGGTTATATTTTGTAGTATGTGATTCTGGAGTTGAGATCTCGGAGGATTCCGCTAAAAGTGGAGGGATTGAGAATTTGGAAGCTGTTTCGCGGTATTACAGTTTTGTACGTGAAGAAATGTAGAACGCCTACGTGTTGGAATGAAATTGAAAGGACTCTGATTGCTGAGTCTGTGATATGAAAGAAGAGTTATAATGATGAGACACCTAAACCAATCAGTTTTGAGGGAAACGATGTAGTATATTTGTTAGTATCACCAATGTGGTGTACTACTTGTTTTGAAAAAGGGATAAATTAGCACTGAGGTGAGTTGGTTCATTTAGAATAACAGAAAAGTTAGGAATCTGTTATCTCATTTGGAATTATCTAAGGAAATATCGAAATAACACTTGGTGTTTCACGTGGAAAGCTTTATGAAATCTTCACAACTAGTAATGAAGATTAGACTGATTATACCGAATTCGAAATGTTGAAAATCCAGAATATATTATGGATATGAAAGTAAGGAAGTTAAGGAACAGTATTGATACGTTGGAAGCATCACAAAGGAGTAAACCATACTTGGGAGACAAAAGTCGATACGTTGAAAAAGTATAAGTATGTATTCGAATCCAAATAAACTTCGAGGACGAAGTTTGAGCGTGGTGGAGCCCATGTTGTAACATCCTCGAATTCATTTACGGTGATTTAAGAAATATTTAGACAGGTAATTTATAAATAAGTTGAATTATGAGCAAAGATTATGTATTTGGGGATAGTTAAAACTTAGTTGTTGTTTTAAGAAAATTAAAAAGTTTAAGAACTTTGAAATGATTATTATGAATTATAAAAGTTAGTAATGATAAATTTAAGAATAAATCAGTATTTTATGGAACCGGTTAAGTTGAGGGGTGAAATGTGCAAAATGGGAAAGATGGGAATAAAAAGGCCAAATACCTTTTCATTCTCCAAATGCTCTCTCTCTCTACTACTCTCTCTAGAAAAACACTCTCTACTTCTCTCTAAGATATCTCGCAAACCGACCGGCCGATTATCGAGATTTATACGTCATCGGAAAGATCTCGAGGAGTACAACAACAATCTACGGTTGGATTTTTGATTTCGTACGGATTAAGGTAAGAATCGACTCTTTTAAGATTTTGTGTTTCGGTTTTGAAGAACATAAGTTCGAATCTGTCATTTTTATGCGATTTAAAGCCGATTTTGCTTGAAATCTTGCAAGAATGAGATAGTATATGTGTAATAGAATCAAACCTAGGTATAATACTTGATATATTCATGATTTTAGGCTTTGAAATGAAGGATTTAAGTTGTAAAGATGAACAAACTCGAAAATACCAAGAACACAGTCGAAATGCAAGAACAAACTCGATTTTTGTACTAAATTCGAGCAGGAATTCGAGTTTGACACCATAGATTCGAATCTAAGGGCCTAGATTCGAATATGGTTCGAATCTATCATTAGGATTTCGAGTTTAGTCATTAAATTCGAAGGAAATTCGAATTTAACACCCCAAATTCGAATTTGATGCCTAAAATTGAGAATCCTACTCTCTAAACTCGAGTATTATGAATGAAACTCATAAACAACACATAAAATGATAAGAGTTATTCAAAGGACAAGGTGTGAACTTGAAATGGGTTCAAATTTAGTTGTAGTTCGAATTTGGACATAGACCCGAAATGGGGAAAAATATTGCAAAACTTACGAAACTTGGTTTTATGGATTTAAACGGTTTTTGACTCGAAATATTGTTGTAATTAATATAACAGGTCCCTTGTGGTGTTGTTTAACCCACAGTGGGGTACTGGGTGGATCCGGTTGAAAGCCGCGAAGAAATAATATTGGTTAACGTTTAATTACGCACCCACTGTGAGTACATATGATTTCGCATGTTTATATCTGCTTTATGATTGCTTTTGCTTACTGAGACATGTTGCTTCATTTTTCGTTTGGAATTCTACTAACTTGCGTAGATTTAGATGCACATTCTTATTTGATGCATGTCCGTTCGTTTGTTGTGCATCTACGATGGACCGGTGGGTCGCATCTGTTACTCTGATGTTACTGCTCTATATGATGCTGGAGCTGATCCCTCCAGGTCCGGTAGGCAGTATGTCATCCCCGATGTTATGTCTGTCTCAGTAGTATGTTTTAAAGGCCGAGCTTTGGGCTCGTAAGAGCGACGGCTCATGTGTGGTCGTACTTTGTGTACGTGGAGAGTGCACGACGTGTGTCGTCGGTGCTACTCTTGTGGGCATCATAAGGATTTATAAAATGTGTAAATCTGTGTATTCACTAAGCATTCGCTTACCCCTCAGTTGTTTTCATTTTTTTTACAGGAGAGGGTAAATCAGCTGCCGGACCTTCTAGTTAGGTCATTTGGGAAGATTTGGAAGACTTGGTACTATTAAATCGGTAATTATGTTATGAGACAATGTTGTAATATATTCTGGATGATTGTAATAATTGTAATGGGTGTGTAGACTTAGACTTGGTACCTTATAGCACTGTAGGGTGTTTGACACTATTGCACTACTTTATTTATGTATTTAATGCTTCCGCACTTAATTTAGGTTATCAGATCATTATGTTAGTGCATGATGTTTAATTCTGGGTGTTTGTAATTGGTGGTTGTTGTGCTAAGGGTGTCACAACGCAGATTAGGAGAGTGAGAATGTGAGGCTGTATAGAATAGATCATGCTCCCATAGAGACCCAAGAACCGGGTTCTCTAAACCAAGGAGTTGTAGGACAAGAGGAACTTCAGCAAGGGCTGAAGTTCAGGGAAGCCTTCAAGTGTCTGAGGGAGAAACGGGTGAAGTAAGGGGTGGTGAAGGAGATGTGAGTAGTTCTGATTCTGAACGTACATTATCGAATATTAATGAGGGAGCAGCGGAAGGTGAGGATGATGATGATGAAGGTGGACCAGACCATGATGAGGGATGAGCTGCTTTAATGGATATTGTTCATATAGCTCGACAGACTGTGAGGGATGCCCAAAGCCTAGAAAGTCGGGACATAGCCACATTTGCTGTTAGCTCCCAACAGGGAGTTAGCAATGAAGAAGTCAGTATCCCACTGACGATTGGACACCCCCCATCCACTCAGTCTCCTCTCAACAGGAGACTGTTTCAATTGAACACTGGGATGAAGCTCATATGCTATCAGATAATCCTTTGGATTTGATGGATATTGAAATAAGTACAGATTTGCCCGAGTGTACGACTTCGTTTCTATCATAAAGTCTAGAACCGATACACACTAGGACACTTGTGTCTGCTTCCTTCGTTGAAGTAAGTACAGTTGAACTCAGTGTCACTGTTGGAACAACCTCAGTCACGGAAGCATTCGTTGCTCCGTCACATGAAGAGGTTGGAAGTCCAGTCAGAGCCACGACTATGCCAACTCTGAGTACTGGCCACACAGAGGTGCTTTTTACAAGGTCCACTGCTGTGTCAACTGGAAGTCTTAGTGACCCAGTAGTTACTCCCAATTTGTCACTGAATCCACTCTAAGTCAAGCATTCAATGCTGCTGTTGCTGGTGTGAACAGTCATGTTTCTGCTCAACTATCAGAAGTTATGGCTCAAATGACGAATATTCATAAATTTTTAAAAGGAAAATCTGTAGCAGAGGAGTCAGTGAAGCAACCAGATCCAAATCAAGCTATCGAAGAGCTAAGAGACTTAGTTTTTGAGCAGTTTGATGAGATGAGAGAGAGGATGATCGGGTTAGAGAGTATGATGATAACTGCCTTGGGCAATTTATCAGAACGTGTGGCAGCAGTTGAACAAACATGCAAGGCTCAAGCTTCTGCGTCTAAAAGAAAACATGATGAGCATGACAATGACTCCGATGATGCTCCTTATGAGGGGAAGAAGAGGAGGAAGCTTGATGAGCCGACACCGGGTCTGTTAATGATCACCTATCCAGAGAAAGAGCCTGAAGTTCAAGAGAGAGGAGAAGCATGAAGTTCAAAAGAACCTGTTGATGTTCAAAGGGGACAGGAATTGATTCTTTATGAAGATGTTCTTGTTCCATTGAACATACAGTCAGAGTTATAGAATTTTGATGAATATGAAGAGTCTGATGATGATGAACAAGAGAAAGCATCAATGATTGAAGATATTGCTGAAAAGGTTGTAGAGATAGAAGAATCTGAAGATGATGATGTTATAGAGCTGACAGATGTTGCCATAAGAGCTGAGAGAATAGAAGAGGAAGAAGTGTTGGTTCAAGAAATTTTAAAAGACGATATACCTATACCAACGGTTGAAAAGCCTGAGGTATATGGTACAAGTAAAAGAAGAAGACATAGAGCCATTTCCAGTTGAAAGTTTCATTCCTCAGATTGTGAAAGAAGTTATTGAATTTGAGGTTATGGAAAGATTTTTTGATGAGTATGTGTTAGCTGATGAGACTCAGAAGCAACATCAATTGAGATTTGAAGTTCAAAGATTAGTTCAGAAAGAAATTGATGATATGTTGTGCCTTCTGAATGAAGAAGAAGTTAGAAAGAAAAAGACGAAGGGTCTAGAGCTTACATCTACGAAATTGGCTGAATACATTAGAAAAAGAAATAAACTGCCGTATCTTGAAGACCATCTTTAGAAAAACATTTTCTGTAAAAAGCTAGCACCTTGTACATTTCTGAAGTTGCTTAGAGTGTTGGAGCTGAATAGACCAAATCTGGTGAATTATGCGTGTTTTCTTCAAAACAAGGCTCAAAGTGCTGACAAGGTTAGAAGTGAGTTTCCGATAGTTGATCTAATAAAGATTGAAAAGGATAGATTTGTTAAGATCTTTTATCCTACCTTCACTGTTACAAGATCGGATGGGAATACATACACTTTCACTGAAGCTGATATGTTTTGGATGAACTTAGTGGACATTGAAGATCCGTTTGATGAATTATGCAGAAACAAAAGAAATGGGCATTGCAGATTTGCTTTGAAAACTTTGTTTCACTTCATGCATATAAAGCTTGTTCTTATGTCAATACAAGATCTCCAAATTGGTGTTGAAAGGGGCATGCGGAAAATAAATGTGACTCCGCCAAATAGGGAATTCAAGTTTGCTGGGGAGCTGAAAGAGTTTCAAGTTATTATTGGCAAGCGTCCAGTTGTGATGTACAAAGATAAAAATCGAAAGCTGAGAGCTCTGAGGACCATTGAATTGAACAAGTTTTGTGGTGTAACTCTCCAGAAGGTTATGAGTGGGCTTAAAAGAAAGTTGGTTGCTGATCAGAAAAGAAAAACGAAAAAAGGAGCCCTCAGTACTAATGATAAGAAACTTATAGTTGAAGTCATATCAAAGATAAAGTGGAGGCTCGCAAACAGAAAGAGTGTGAGAAATTTTGAAATGAAGTTGGGGCTTACAAGATAAAGACTTTGCTTATTTCATCAAAGGGGGAGATTGTTAGAATATTGTTTTGTTGATGAAAAAGAAAGTCTAGGGTTTAATATGTAATTTGTACAAAGTTGTAAATAATATAAATAGGTTGTTGACTTTGTAATAGAAAATAGATCTGACATTGTAAATCATATTGCACGGATTTTGTGGAAGGAAATCTAGGTCAACAGTAACCGTTTCAACATTTCCAATCTGTAATCGTTTCTTCTTAATACAATCATTCGGTTAGTTGTTCTTGATCTGAATCTTTATTGTATTGTTTAATTGTTGATTGATAAGTAGGATTCACATCTGGCATTCAATTACATGTGACATAGTGGGCAGAAAATATTTTTGCCACGGGTCATGGAAGTGCAAAATGGAGGTAAAAAAAAGCAATTAATTGTATGTTTGGGCATGAAAGTAGCAGCAACAACATCTCAACAGCCCTCTAATTCGATTGCAAAATAGAATCTAATATGTGTGCGTGATATTGAGTCCGTGACTGGTTAAATTCCAGTAGCAGCATCCCCCAATAGTCTATTAAAATTAAGTAATTAGTATATTAGAAAGCAACATCAACAAAACAACAACCCATTAATCGAATTGTTGCTGTCCAAAATAGAAAGGAAATATCAGCAGCGACAACAGCCCTTTTATTGTTATATAAAAGCTAAATGCTTAAGTAATGTTTGTGTGTGACATTAAGGAAACTACAATAGCCTTAATGTATATGTTTATATGTTAAAAGCACCTGATTTAAAGTGTGCATGATCGAGGCAAAAAACAGTAAGAATATTAGTAGCCCTGATAGTGAAATAAAAATATGAGTTTTGTGTGTTTGTGTGCTAGCTGGAAAACAGAAGGAAATTGCAGCTGTAGCAGCCCCTTTTAATAAGGAATATATATAGTGTTGTGGTGTTTTTGCTGATTTAAAACAACAATAACAACACCAATAGTGTGTGTGTGTGTGTGTGTATGTACACAAACACACACACACACACACACACATACAAAGTTATCGGAGTTTAAATGTTGTTCCAAAACAGAAAAGAATAAGATCAACAACATGTAATATATATATATATATATATATATATATATATATATATATATATATATATATATATATATATATATATATATATATGTGTGTGTGTGCGCGCGCGTGCGTGCGCGCACATAAATAAGTGGTTAAGTGTGTGTATGACATCAACATTTCATTTATTAAAACAGAGAAGCGTAATGTGTGACATTGGGTCTCAATGAATATGAAGGATCAAGGATGAGTCATGAATATAAGAGATCAACTATCATTCTAATTAAAAGACACCTTAGACAGATGATAAAGATTTAATGACAAAGATGATAAAGATTTAATGACATTGATGCAAGTCAAAGAATTTATCACAAAATTAATCCATAATCTATTAAAAAAACATTTGGAACACAAAATGCAAGCAAAAACAAAGACCTGCTTTAAAACTCACACAAATACCTAGGGTTTTAACTTTTCACCAAAAGAATCCCACACCATGAGAGTGAGAGAGTAACTTTTTAAACAAACCTTATTACCTTAAACAATTATATAAATAAAGGTAAAGTTGGTTCATTTTTAAACAATTAACCCATTACATAATATATTAAGCATTTGTAAAACCTTTTTAAAATCAACAAAAGTGCTCACGGGTCATCTCAACATGATCCAAACTGTTTTGGCTCAAACACATTATTTCTAATTTACCAAACCCATATGTTTTACCACTTGTAAATTCAGAATGCTGAAGGCTCCAATTGAAGCATTGTTTGTTGACGATGAATTTAGGATGAGCCTCACTAACCCGGTCAACAAGGATGGTTCTTTGTCACATTTATAAGTCCTATAAATTATGTGATGTCTTAACTAAGCAAAGCCGTAGGATTTCATTTATATATAGTAGGACCTACTAATCCTGTTATTGAATAAATAAGCCTATAATGATGGAGGATTGCTTACTGTTAGATACTGGAATAGTCCATCAAGCTATTGCGGTTTCAGATATACACCTCAAGTAATATAAGAAGCCTATTACTCGTTTATGAATCATAAATGATCAGTTATATCATAATTTAGTGAAACATCCACAACCAACATTGAAATTCAAAACATATATATACAGAGAGATGTACTCGTTGCAGGAAAGCAGAATGTTGTGACCCAATGACGTAAGAATCTATAGGTACCCGTAGCATGAAGAGAATCAAAATCATCTAGTACAGACATGTTACTCAAGTTGATTATCACGTTGTAGATGAGTTTAAATTATCGATAAACATCTTTGACAGTGCAAAAATTATGAATCTTTTAAACATCATTACGCCTTTAGTGTATTTGAAAAAAAAAGGAAGTTGGACGCCTAAGACTGTTGTGACTGTTGTGTGCAACTATTAAGGCTCCTGTACGGCTGTCCATTTCCTCGGAATCAGTAGCAGCCCACCTATGTTGTACATAATTATAGCATATATATATATATATATATATATATATATATATATATATATATATATATATATATATATATATATATACTAAATATACAAGGCTTCATCAAGGTGCTAAATATTAATTTAGACTCAAAACAGATTGCTGTCCACCAATTTCTGCTCACATTTTACCAATTCGTGTTAAGTATAATTAAGGATTCATGTTAATTCAAATGGCTAAATGTGCGTTGAATCATTAGCAATTGTTTTAGGGATTAATATGAAAGTGCAGGAGTCCATATGAAGTTTGAACTTAGGCTACAAGGTGCATTTGTAGCACCCAAAACCCATAAAAAGGTTGTTATCCAAGATCATATTTACACTCTAGATTTGTATAATTCACAGAATCGTCGCAATTTCTCAACTTCTATTATTTCATGTCGAATAAAAGGCACATTTTTTATTTTAATATCCAAGTAGAAGAGAGAAACACCATGTACATTGATTGTTCAGCCTAAGCCAATAAATATCAATAGCAGTGAATAAAACAAAATGTAGCTCCACAAACACTAAGCTGCACATAATTTCTACCAAAAGGATACTCAACTTTAATTTTGTATAAATAGCACAATACCAAACACCCACATGCATCCTTGACTTAAGTGATAATAGCAGGTACCAAAATTATTTATTGATCAAACATAAAAATTGATTACAAGAAATGATTACCATGTTTAAATTCATCAATTTAAGAAGAAAAGGCAACTACCAAAACATATGAAATAGCCATAAGAACAAACATCAAAATATACTTTAAATATCAAGTACCCACCACAAAAATCAAGCATAGAAAAAACATATAGAGATTAGAAAAACAAAATGACCATTTAAGCCATAAAAAAAGGGGTAAAGAACTTTACATAGAAGAAAGGGTGTTATGTGAGCTAAAGGAGGGAGATTTCTTGATCACCACCATATGTTTTTTTTAAAAACTCAACATCATCATAAACATCAAAAAAAGAAGCAAAATTTTTAAGTAAAGAACAGCTTATATAGAAAAAACATACAGAATTAAGAGAGGGTGCAAAAGACAGTTTTAGGTTTCTTTCTTGTTACAAATCAACATGCCATACTGCCATGATTACAAGTTGTTTGAAAGTCAAGTTGTAAATAGCATCGCTTGAAAACTCGATATCATTAGTTCTGATGACAAATTTACGCAGAGCAAGGTTTGATCAGAATCACTAACTCCACCACCTATGACTTTCTAATTGCAAAAGTCATACAAAAAAATTCAGTATATGTACAGAAAGATCAGTAGCAGCAAAACAGAAAATGATAATTTCATCAGTAGCAACAACAATAATTTGTGTGTGTGATTGTGACAGCAAAACAGAAAGATCAGTAAGAACAACAACAATTTGATAATAATTGAAATAAGTAGCTAATTAAAGTGAGTACGGACTGGTTTAACTCTAGTAGCAGCAGCCCCAATAGTCGATTAAAATCAAGTAATTAGTGTGTGTTTGTGTTCTGCGAAACAGAAAGAAAGGAAGAAACATCAGGCAACAACAACAAGAATACATACATACATGAAAAGTTTAAGTGTGTGGACTGTGATATGGCATAACAACTCCGAGAATCAATCGTCGCTGATCTTCAATCTGTGCTTTTGTTCTTAGAATTAATGCCTTTAGGTCTGCAAGATAAAAATACAAGAGAATGAAACAGTTGTAACATCCTCAGAATTAAATTGCTGTAATTGAGGATAATTAGTTTAAACTTTTAATTTCATGAAATGGGTAGTTGAGATTTGAAATTGTTTTAGATGGATTGTTGTGGTAATTAAATAAATTTCATTTCATGTATTTAAAATAATGATGATGATGAGAAATCATCATCGTCGTCTTTTGAGCGAGCATAACAATAGGAAACCGACACAGATGCTTAAAAAGGTTAAAATGAGGATATATAAATTTGAGTGGTGTAATGTGTAATTAAGGGAAAATAACAATTAAAAAGAGGAGATGGCCTTTCATTTTTGCCATCTCTCTCTCTCTCTCTCTCTCTAAAACTCTCATCATCTCTCTAAATATACTGTTTTCTCATCCTCTCCAAATCAAGAACACCAGAAACATCAAATTAAAGGCTGAAAGTTTTGATTTAAGTTGATGAGGAGAATCTATAAACACTGCAACCAACGATCTGAGGTAACAATCCTTTATATTTACGGATTTTTGTGTTTTATGTTCGGTTTTCATAAAAAAAACGAATCGTAGATTTCAGTTGTGGATGGTTGCATGTTATAAAATCTTGTGGATTTGTTAAAATCGAGTATTATGGAAGCTGTATACTTCAATTCAGATTCTGATTTGACTCCTAAATGAAAAAGTTAGATTTCACTATGTGTTTTAGTGTGTGTGTTTGACAAGATGAATAAAATGGCCATAAAGGGGCCTGATTTGGTACAAAATATGCTATAGTTTATGTTAAAAGTGTTAAAAAGGAGTATACATAAGTTGGTATTAATAGTTTCAGTTATTGGATAAGGGAAAAAATGATCAAATTAAATCTGGAAAATAATAAAAATGATTATGTATAAAATTCAGGTATGATGAACACAACTCGGATCCATCCGAGTTTCGGATCTCATGAACTTCGGATGGAACTTAAAGAATTATTACAAGGCAGGACGCGAATTTTGGTTATATAGGCATCCGAGTTTTGGGTTAAGAAAGCCTCCGAATTTCGGATGGGTTTTTGTCCAGAATATATTCTAAGGATGGGAAAATCTCGGACCATCCGGATTTCGGGTCTATCCGAAATTCGGATTTGGTCCGAATTTCGGTTCATTTTAGTTAAATTCTAAAACAACTAAATTTCAAGAAATAAATAGTTATTAATATGGATGTTCTATTACATTGATTTAACAAGTCCCTTGTGGTGTTGTTTAACCCAAAGTGGGGTACTTTATGAATTACGGTTGAAAGCCCAAGGGGAAATGATATAACTTGAAGTTAATTAACGCACCCACTGTGAGTACTTATGATTTCACATGTCTACATTTGTTTTATGTTTGTTGTTGCCTGCTGAGGCATGTTGTTTCATTTCGTTTGGCACTCTACTAATTTGCGTATATGTTGATGCACATTGTTGCTTGTTGCATGTCCGTTTCTTTGTTGTGCATCTTTTGATGGACCTGCGAGTCGCGTCTGTTGATCTGGTGTTACCGAGGCTATATGACCTCGGTGTGAGGTCTCGAAGAGCATCATAACATCCCCGATGATATTTTGCCTCAGATGGTTGGTTTTACGCCGAGCGTCGTCTCGAAAGAGCTGCGGCTCAGTTCTGTACTTTGTGTATGAAGAGAGTATACATCATGTGTCACCGGTGTTACTATGGCTTCATAAAGACTTGTAGAATGGGTAAATCTTTGTACTTATAAGCTTTTCTTACCCCTCAATTTTTGATGTTTTCAGGAACGTGTAAATCTGCTGCTGGACCTCCTAGCTAGGTCATAATTTGAAGTATTTGAGGAACTCTACTACTCAATCGGTAATCGATTTGTGAGGACATCATTGTTTGATTTGGAATGGTTGTAATACATATTGAGTATGTAGAAACTAGACTAGAACCTTGTAGCACCATAGGCTGGTAGACTTTTATTTCATATTTATGTATTCTCAGTTTCCTGTAATTTGCTAAGTACTTTCAGATCATTAATGTATTGTGTGTTGTGATTAATCCTGGGTGTTGTGATTGTGGTTATTGTGGCAATGTTGTCATAGCAAATGATATCAGAGCACTAATTTGAGATTCAAATTTCCGGGAGGTCTTGATCTCAAACATAGGTGATGATATGTAGTGATTATAAGTGATGATCTGAACTAAGATAGGATATGATCTAGCAATTATAGGAAATTGACTTTCATATGAGAGAACAGGTGTTGTACTTAACTATGTGATGTGATCACTAAATGATTTATATGTTTAATTTTCAGAATATGTCTGGAGAAGGAATGACACCACAAGAGACAAGGGAAATGATGCTATCAATGATGGCAGAACAAAACGTAATGATTCAGGATCAATTTCGGGCTCGAGATGAGGCCAAAGCTAAAAGAAGGGAAGAAAAAAGAAAAGAATTGAAGGAATATGAAGGAATATACGTTGTGGATGATATATGTTTCGGAGATAAAACGGAACATAAAGGCAAGGACAAGGAAAAGGTTGAGTATGAAACCAAAATTGATGTGAATTATATGAACCATGTAATTTGATCATTCAAGGACTTGCAACCACCAACATTTTATGGATCTTTGAGAATTAAGAAATCAAAAAGATGGATTACAATTATGGAACGAATTTTTACGGAGATGAATTGCAAGGATGAATATAAAATATATTTGGCTAATGATCAATCGATTGGACAAGCCAAGAAATGGTGGAATTATTGGGAAAAAGAATTGGGATCAGAGTTGATTACTTCATTTAGTTGGGAACACTTCAAGCTGTTGTTTTGTCGGCAATGGGGAGCCTAATATTGTACCTCACGTTGATCTTGAAGAGAGAACTATCAGAAAGATCACAAACTATGGAGGATATGAACTTAACGGACCATATTCAATATCAAGGACAAATAAACGTGATGCTTGTAAAAGATGTGGTGAAAGACACGGTGGAAAATGTAATCACATTAAAATACTTTGCCGATGTTGCAACCAATCGGGACATGAGGATGATGGATGTTCAGGGAAGGTCGATGCTTTTTTTAAATGTGGAAAAATG
Organism: Centrapalus pauciflorus; assembly: GCA_020465985.1. NCBI lineage: Eukaryota > Viridiplantae > Streptophyta > Magnoliopsida > Asterales > Asteraceae > Centrapalus > Centrapalus pauciflorus. Next base: position 48,024 of record JAANYP010004961.1, on the reverse strand, counting down.
GGCCATTTTAGCAGGAATTGCAGATTGCCACCAAGGAATTAGCATGTACTAACATTACATGATGAAACTAAGAATAAAATTTTCAACAAAGGAAATGAGATTCCAGAGACTACGGTTATGACTTTTAAATCGTGATCGAAGGACTAGAATAGTACTTCAAATGTTTCTACGTGTATTATCTTATTGAAAGTCCTATAATTATGTATTCTATTACCAATGAAGTATAAAATATGTTTGCAAAAGAGAACAATTGAGCATATAAATAGGCATTAAATGAATGACCAAGGGGGATATCGATGTTGTGTATTGGAAACTATATTATTGATATCTTGGAATTTATGAATGATTATAATAGTGGTATTAAAGTTTGAGTCTGACCATGATAAATTTAAGACTTAGAATTAATTGTGTTAATATCATATATGATATGTTTGAGGGATTGATGATAATTAGTTATGGTTATCATAAAGCATATAGCATTAGCTTTTATTAAGAGAAGTTGTATGATAAAGTGTGTTGTTATTTTAACTTAAAAGGTTGTAGTTAAGAATAACAGGATATGATCTACCATGTGAATTGTGATAAAATTGAATTTAAAGAGATCGTTTCAAGATTTAAAAAAGTAATTTTTATAGGAGAGAAAGTAATTCAAGCATTATTGAGAAAGCAAATGAGGGTATGAGAATACATGACTCGTGTTAATCTTGAATGAGATTTGGAATATACAATGTGAGATGTGAATTTAAAATGTATCTGAGCAATGATAAATCGGAAGAGGAGCATAACAATTTGTGAGGATAATATATTTAATGGTATGGTGGTTTGATCAAACATAAAATGTTTAAAAGGACTTTGGACACTCATGAATCATACTTATAAAGCAAAGAAAGTCTTATATTACGATCAAGAACCTAAGGAAGACCTGGAGGTGGTCATGAGTTGTGTTTGATTTAAGTGCTGACCGATCATTTGTATCTACTGCTTTTGCTTAACAACTGTTGATGTCGTGGTCTAAGTTGTTTGCTGTGATTGATGTTCAAACTGCTGGTAACACATTAGTTAAAATAGATCAAGTATATCGTAATTGTGCTCTAGTGATTGAAGATGTATTCTTCAATCTTGACTTAATTTCAATAAAGTTCGGTGAATTTGATGTGATAGTTGGAATGGACTGGTTGATCGAGTATTATGGAAGCTGTATACTAAGTTTCAGTTTCTGATTTGGCTCCTAAATGCAAAAGTCAGATTTCACTATGTGTTTAGTGTGTGTGTGTTCGACAAGATGAATAAAATGGCCAAAAGGGGCCTGATTTGGTACAAAATATGCTATAATTGATGTTAAAAGTGTTAAATAGGAGTTTATTTAAGTTGGTATTACTAGTTTCAGTTATTGGATTAGTGCAAAAATGATCAATTTAAATCTGGAAAATATTAAAAATGATTAAGTATAAAATTCGGGTCTGTTCAACACAACTCGGATCCATCCGAGTTTCAAATCTGATGAACTTCGTATGGAACTTAAAGAATTATTACAAGGCTGGAAGCGAATTTCAGTTATATAGGCATCCGAGTTTCAGGTTAAGATAGCATCCGATTTGGATGGGTTTTTGTCCAGAAAAAATTCTAAGGATGGGAAAATCTCGGACCATCCGGATTTCGGGTCTATCCGAAATTCGGATGTGGTCTGAATTTCGGTTCATTTTAATTAAATTCTAAAACAACTAAATTTCAAGAAATAAATAGTTAGTAATATGGATGTTCTATTACATTGACTTAACAGGTCCTTGTGGTGTTGTTTAACCCACAGTGGGGTACTTTGTGAATTCCGGTTGAAAGCCCGATTAGAAATAATATAACTTGAAGTTCTTAACGCACCCACTGTGAGTACTTATGATTTAAGATGTCTAAATTCATTTTATGTATGTTGTTTCCTGATGAGGCATGTTATTTCCTTTCGTTGGCACTCTACTAATTTGCGTATATGTTGATGCACATTGTTGCTTGTTGCATGTCCAATTCTTTGTTGTGCATCTTTTGATGGACCTGCGAGTCATATCTGTTGATCTAGTGTTACCAAGGCTATATGACCTCGTTGTGAGATCCAGAAAAGCATCATAACATCCCCGATGATATTTCGCCTCAGATGGTTGATTTTATGCCGAGCGTCGTCTCGAAGGAGCTGCGGCTCAGTTTTGTACTTTGTGCATGAAGAGAGTATACGACATGTGTCGCTGGTGTTACTCTGGCTTCATAAAGACTTGTAGAATGTGTAAATATTTGTGCTCACTAAGCTTTGCTTACTCCAGTTGTTGATGTTTTCAGGAACGTGTAAATCTGTTGCTGGACGTCCTAGCTAGGTCATAATTTGAAGTATTTGAGGAACTCTACTACTCAATCGGTAATCGATTTGTGGGGACATCATTGTATGATTTGCAATGGTTGTAATACATATTGAGTATGTAGAAACTAGACTAGAACCTTGTAGCACCATAGGATGTTAGAGTTTCATTTCATATTTATGTATTCTCAGTTTCCTGTAATTTGCTAGGTACTTTCAGATCATTAATATATTGTGTGTTGTGATTAATCTTGGGTGTTGTGATTGTGGTTATTGTCGCAAGGGTGTCACAACAGTGCTTGAACTTTTCAATGTAGTTTGAAAACAACCAAAAGTGAAGTATACCATTTAGGTACCTTTTCTTGATTTAAAACACCACGAGTGACTGCAATTACTTTTTTTGCCAGACAATATAGTAGCACACAAATCATTCACGTTAATAAAAAAAACATATATTTTCAAATAAACTCCATTTTTGTAGGTAACTCAAATATGAACCATCCCAAATTGTGAAAAAATATTAAGAAATGTCTAAGGCTCCAAAGATGATTTGATGCACAAATTTCCATGAAACTGATAAGCAAAATGTGTTGATTATTTACAAATATCCCAAACACCCTAAACCGAGATGTAGATGTTGTGGACAAAAAACCAAAAGATATATTTATTTTTCGAAGAGTTTTATAGTGGTATAGCATATTCGGTTTACCCAAAAACACTCAAGCAAATTGATTTATGTGCAGTGACCTACATTGTGAGCATCACTCCTCTGCATGTTCTGGTTATTTCTCACAGCACACAATAAAATATCAAGTATGGCCACGAATAAACACATGAAATGCAACTGTAAACCAAAATTAAGAATGCTAGGTGATATTATGAAGTAAAATATTATAGCAACCTTTACCATGTCTTCAAAGAACTTACGATACAAATTTCATTTTGTAATTACCAAAAAGATAAGAAATAAAAAAAACTATACCAATGGATATAAAACAAACTTGAATTTGTTTCAATCCCACAAACATAATCAAAGCAGACCATTTTTCTATACTTACTTAGAAATCTTCAAAGTTTTTTTCCAGTGTTCTATCATTGTAGTGTCCCTCATCTTACTTGTTTTGTCCTTGTAGTGTCCCTCATCTCATCTGGGCTTGCAGAAGTTCATAAAGATTGAAATCATTGGAATGATGTCTCCCTGTTACTATCCAAGTGAGAAAACATAGGAAAAACATCGAAATAAGCATCTCAATAGCAAAATCAAATAGAACAACATCAAAAGAAGAACAATTGATGGATCTTCGACCAAACAAACTTTAACAACAGTAACAAATCAGTCTGTAACCTAGTATATGAAATCAAAATCAAATTAGTTCTAACATCAGGAACAAACCAAACCGGTTTTAACACCATAAACATATTTCTAATCAAATATTAAGACATGTGTTTGGGAAAACCCACCAAGAACATCAAGACTGACATTTAAACCAGAGATTAAAAAAATAGATGAGATGAGAGAGAACCTGATCGATGATATTGAAACCCACCTTCACACCATATCTCCCATTTGAATTGGAAACCAAAACCAACAAAAAACACCATCTCACAGATATTGAAACACATGGCATCGATGTTTGAATATGAGACCTAATGAGAGAGACGACTATGCTACGCCGGTTAAGGAGTGCTATGCCTGTGCTAGAGGGAGATGAGGGTGGCTTGGGTGGCGATGCTAGAGGCAGGGTGGGAGACGACAATGTTCAGCGAGCAGTGTGGACAGACTGATATTATGTACAAATCAAGCATTGGAAGGTTAACGTTGTGTTCCATTTAGTGGAAATGAAAGGATAGAAAGGAAAAGAATAGAAAATGAATGGAATGGAAAGGATAATAAACATTTCCATCCTTTTCTCTCCAATATTGGAAGAAAGAAATACTAAGAAAAGTTTATCTGATTTCCATCCTTTTCCTTCCTTAAATGAAGTTATGGAACACGACAGATTTTATATTTCATTATGATTCCATTCCTTTCTTTTATTAAGTGACGTTGTGGAAATCAGCATAAGAGTTAATAACATAGGGAAAGGAGAAGTTGGCTTAAGGAAGAGCAGAGGTGTCTTGGGATCATTGCAGAAGTCTTAAAATTCAAGATTGTGCATTTGAAAATTGTATCTTATGCAATACATATTGCATTAAAGGCCTTTAAACTAAATGATCTATTAGTCGTATATATGTATGTAACATCCCGGATTTGAGCCTGGTACGTGGATTTAATTTATTGGCTCTTTATTGTAATATTATTGCATTGTTCCAATTGAATCCTGTTTCGTGGATTAAACGTGTCGAGACCGGGTGATACGTGTCTCCGGATTAGTAATTAGTGGTTTTTATTATTTATGAGATCGTGGATTTAATTGGATCAAAATGATATTAATAGTGAAAAAGTGGTATCGGGGTCAGATTTATTGGGTCCGGAACTTTCTAAATATGGAAGGTACGTATATATGAGTTCTTTGACCTAAGACCCTTCCTTTCTTGCCTTCCAAAAATAGAGACAAAAGGATTGTGTGTGTGTCTGTACGTGAAGTGAGCAGCAAAGGGAATGAAGAAACCCAAGTTGGTTTCTGATTCGAATTCTTCTTCCTTCTTCTTTGAATTATTGAGCTTCAAGGTAAGAATTATCGGTTTAATTGCTAAAAATTCGTATGTATATGCTGCTGAAATTGTGGGGTTGGATCTGAATGTTGTAGAGTTGATGTATATATAAGTTATGTGTATTTTGCTGCTAAAAAATCGAGTTTTAGAGGTGAAGACACCTCTGGTTCTGCCATGGAAGTCGACCTGTGCAGCTGCTGTTGCAGCGTGAGCGCGGCTGCGATGGCCGGGGCACGACCGCGATCGCAGCGCGACCGCTTTGCCCGAGCGCTGGCCCGCGATGCGGCGGCTGCTGGTGAGGGTTTTTGGGCGTTGGTGGTTTACTTAGGGTGGTGCCGTGGGTCGTGTTTGCTTATGATAAATGTGTTCGGGTTTTGTTGTCTGTCGGCCAGGTTGTATTAATCTGTTGGGATCCATGATATTTACAGGTTCGATCCGACCGCGTTCTGAGTAGTGTTAGAGTTTTGGGTCTCGGTTGATTTGGGGTAATTGGTGAGTACTCGAGTCTTTTTGAAACGCGCGTAAACTTTTATGAGTCGTATATGTGTTGTGATATATTGTGTGAGACAGAGATGGCACGCAGGTATGATTCTATCTACCCTATACGTGCTACATGTGTTTGTGTTGCAGGTGTCCGCGACATGTGGCCTCGCAGGCTGACTGTTCCTAACCAGTCTTGAAGTATGAGACTGTATATATACAGCAGTGTTATCGCCAGGTCGCTCCTGTGCCTAATGTAGCTAACCGCTGCTGTGTGCTGCCTGTTAGCTGGGGAACGGCGTCCCCTTTTGAGTAGAGATATGTGTGTGCATTGAGCTTGCGTTATGTGCATTGAGATATATGTGTTGTGTATGTTATGTGTGCTTATCTTCAGAGTCTAACCCTCGCGTACTCACGAGCTTCCCAGCTTATGTATTCGAGTCTTCCGTGTCTCAGGCAGTCATACAGTGGGGTCACAGCAGCAGTAGCCGCCGAAGTAGGAGCCGGGGCAGTTCAGAGTGTGTGTGTGCTTGTTGGCTTTTGATATTAGACCTCGAAAACTATTATCTGTATTTTGTAATTTGTTAGCATTGTGTTAGCTATTAGTAGTCAGCGTTTAACAGTTAGTTCAGTTTTGTATGTATTGCATCAGCATGTGACATTATGTATGACGACATTTGTATTAAAGTTTTAATTAACAGTGTTTTATGCTAATCCAATGACATGTGTATTACGAGATGCTTGCGATATTGCCACTTATGATTATATATTGACGTGGCATTTGTGTGAGAAATGTGGGTGTTACAGCTTGGTATCAGAGCTTGTGGTTTCAGTATTGAGTATCAGTGGATGTTTGAGCTTTGACCGTGTTCAGATCCGTGGGATTCTTCCCTGAGACCGAGTTTAGCGGAATTAACTGACCTAGCTTATTGTATAATGATGAGTGGTCGATCTGTTATCTTACCTTTGTGATATGTGCAAGTAGTTATGGCAGATCATGGAGAGGGATCCGGGCCAGAGAGGCCAGCTGGGGATGAGTATATCCGTCGATCTGAGTTGCGAGAGGTCTTGGCTGAGTTTTACCGAGAGAGAGATCAGTGTCAGAGATCAGACCCTCCGCCAGTTACCAGTGTTGAGACGGGGGCCGGTGCATCATCTTCTTCTTCCTTGAGAGGCGGGTCCTTCAAGGACTTCATGATAGGAGTCCCGCCTTAGTTCAGGGGCGGCGGTGAGCCGAGTGCGGCAATGGCTTAGGAGAGGGAGATAGAGGCGGCTTTCCGAGTCACCCATGTTGATCCACGAGATATGGTCGGTTATGCGACCTATCTATTGAGAGGAGGGGCTTCACAGTGGTGGAAGTCCATTGAGTCATCGATGACTACAGCTGCAACATATGCCATCTCTTGGGAGCAGTTCCGTGCTATCTTTGAGCTGCAGTATATCCCCCGTGATGAGCGCCGGGAGCTGGAGCGCCGTTTTCTGCATCTCCAGCAGGGCAACATGTCTGTTCAGCAGTACGTGGATATGTTTAATGAGTATGCTCAGTTTGCACCCCAGCATGTTGCCACAGAGATCCGTAAGGCTGATGCCTTCATTGATGGTTTGAGATCTGACATTCAGGAGTTCGTCGGGCTTCACGACACTCCTACATTTGCATCTCCAGCAGGGCATCATGTCTGTTCAGCAGTACGTGGATAGGTTTAATGAGTATGCTCAGTTTGCACCCCAGCATGTTGCCACAGAGATCCGTACGGCTGATGCCTTCATTGATGGTTTGAGATCTGACATTCGGGAGTTCGTCGAGCTTCACGACACTCCTACATTTGCGATGGCCTTGGAGTTGGCTCGAGTTCGAGAGAGAGAGAGATTGAGAGACAGAGGGGTTAGCCTCCTGCGCAGAGACAGAGGACAGGGACATCCGAGCAGTCCCCTAGCTACAGGCAAGAGCCACAGGATACCCAGAGAGAGAGAGAGTCAGCCTGAGCAGCAGCAGAGTCAGGGACAGGGTTCGGGGTCCCGTAGAGACAAAGGCAGAGACCGCAGGTCCAGGAGGTCAGGTTAGTATCAGGGGTCAGGGTCGGCAGGACAGAGTCAGGGTCAGACTTCCCGTTTCAGTGCTCCTAGCCAGAGTCAGAGCAGCGTGGGGCAGGGGTCCCAGCCATCCGGGAGTCGGGCTGACAGTTCTTCTGGAGAGAGAGACTGCCAGAGATGCCACCGTCGTCATTCCGGTTCTTGTATGCTGGAGTAGCCTTGATGTTATCGCTGTGGACAGTATGGTCATATTTCCTTCACCTGTACCTCGAGGGATTCCCTGTGCTTTCGTTGTGGGAGGCCAGGTCATGTTTCTAGAGATTTCCAGACGCACCACCAGTTATACAGGGGGCGAGTACCAGTGGGGCTAGGGTAGAGCCTTCGTCATCGAGCCGCCGTGATTCGGCTCCCAGAGGTCGCGGTAGGGTATTTCAGGCTACGGCAGAGGAGGCCCGCGAGTCTACTGATGTAGTATCTGGTACGTACATCTTAAATGGGCTTAGTGCTTGCATCTTATTTGATTCTGGAGCAGATCGCTCGTATGTATCTGTTGTGTTTTGTGCATACTATTCTGTGTCTCCTACTGCTTTATCTGTTCCACTAGTTGTTGAGAGGGTTGATGGTAGGACGTCATTAGTGAGCCGGGTGTTTAGAGACTGTGTTCTTGAGATAGATGCACATCGATTTCTGATTGATCTATTGCCGATAGAGATCAGTAGTTTCGACGTGATAGTGGGTATGGACTGGATGACAGCCAGACAGGCCGACATTCTGTGCGCGAAGAAGATGGTCCGTATACCCATTTCAGACAGTGAGACTGTGACAGTGTATGGCGAGAGGCGCCGAGGCGAGATTGGTATAGTTTCGATGGCCAGAGCTCAGAGATATGTTGCTAAGGGGTGTGAGACCTCTTTGGCTTATGTGGTCGGCGCCTAGAGAGAGAAGAAGACCCTAGAGGATATACCCGTGATCAGGGAGTTCCCTGAGGTATTCCCAGAGGAGTTGCCTGGGTTACCGCCAGATCGTCAGGTTGAGTTCCGTATCGACCTTATCCATGGAGCGGTGCCTATTGCGAAGATGCCTTATAGGCTGGCACCTACTGAGATGAGAGAGATGATGTCACAGCTTCAGGGGTTGCTGGATCGTGGATTTATCCGTCCGAGTTCGTCCCCGTGGGGAGCTCCCGTGCTATTTGTGAAGAAGAAGGACGGCACTATGCGCATGTGTATCGATTACCTAGAGTTGAATAAAGTGACGGTGAAGAACCGATATCCGCTTCCACGCATCGGCGATCTGTTTGATCAGCCACAGTGTTCGAGTTTCTTCTCGAAGATAGATTTGAGATCGGGTTATCATTAGTTGCGAGTCAGAGACGAGGATGTTCCGAAGACTGCGTTTTGGACATGTTACGGCCACTATGAGTTCCTTGTGATGCCCTTCGGACTGACTAACGCACCCGCGGCATTCATGGATTTGATGAACAGGGTGTGTAGATCTATGGTGGATCGGTTTGTGATTGTCTTCATCGACGACATCCTGATCTATTCGAGGAGTGCCGAGGACCATGAGCAGCCCTTGTGAGAGGTTTTGACCGTGCTGCGAAAGGAGAGACTGTATGCGAAGTTCTCGAAGTGCGAGTTCTGGTTGCGAGAGGTCCAGTTTCTGGGGCATGTTGTAAGCACCGGGGGTATTGCAGTTGATCCGGAAAAGATAGAGGCCGTCATGAGTTGGGAGTCGCCGAAGACTGTGCCTGAGATCCGTAGCTTTTTGGGACTAGCCGGGTACTATTGCCGCTTCATCCAGGATTTTTCGAGGATTGCCATGCCGTTGACGAGATTGACACGGCAGTCCGTTCAACTTTTGTGTGGTCCGATGAGCAGGAGTCAGCATTCAGAGAATTGAAGTGCCGGTTATGTCAGGCTCCGGTATTAGCGTTTCCCGAGCGTACAAAGGATTTCGTGGTCTACTGTGATGCGTCGGGTACTGGTTTGGGTTGTAACCTGATGCAGCGAGGCAAGGTAATAGCGTATGCGTCGTGACAGTTGAAGACCTACGAGGAGAACCATACCGTGCATGTCTCGAGTTAGACGCGATAGTGTTTGCGTTGAGGATATGGTGTCATTATTTGTATGGTTCGCGGTTTGTGGTGTATACATATCATAAGAGTCTTCAGTACCTGTTCAGTCAGAAAGAGTTGAATATGAGACAACGGCGCTGCTTAGAGCTTCTGAAGGATTATGACTGCGAGATTCAGTACCATCCGGGTAGGGCCAATGTGGTGGCCGATGCGCTGAGCCGCAAGGCGTGCGGCCAGACAGTGGTCTCCTGAGCAGCGAGGCTCGAGGTCACTTCGACTCTGGTGGAGAGTTTGAGGCTTGCGCAGTTAGAGGGTCTTCGAGTAGAAAATGTGAAGAGAGAACGGCTTATAGGTCAGCTTGTTGTTCTGAGCAGAGACAGCAGAGGCTTGTATGTGTTCCATGATCAAGTTTGGGTTCCGAGAGTCGGTAATCTTCGGCAATTGATGTTAGATGAGTCGCACCGATGGAGACTGTTTATCCACCCCGGGAGGACCAAGATGTACAGAGATCTACGTGTGTTCTACTGGTGGCCTGGAATGAAGAGAGATGTGGGTCGTTATGTCGAGGAATGCATGACTTGTCTGCGTGTTAAGGCCGAACATCAGAAGCCTCACGGGCATCTGCAGCCTCTCGAGATCCCCGAGTGGAAGTGGTATCATATCACGATGGATTTTATCGTTAGACTTCCACGCACAGTTCGAGGCAATGATATGATATGGGTGATTGTGGATCGGTTGACAAAAAGTGCTCAATTTCTAGCGGTTCGGGGCACCATTACTATGGATCAGTTGGCTCACTTGTACATTAATGAGGTGGTTTCGAGGCACGGCGTTCCGATGTCGATTACGTCCTACAGAGATACGCGGTTCACATCGAGGTTCTGGCAGAGCTTTCAGCACGAGTTAGGGACGAGAGTTCAGTTGAGTACAGCGTACAAACCTCAGACAGAAGGGCAGACAGAGCGGACGAATCAGACTCTCGAAGATATGCTCCGAGCTTGTGCGATAGACTTCAGTGGTAGTTGGTACGTTCACTTGCTGTTATTCGAGTTTGCGTACAACAATAGCTACCATACCTCCATCAAGATGGCTCCATTTGTGGCGCTTTATGGGCGTAAGTGCCTAACCCCTGTGTGTTGGGGCGAGGTCGGCGAGCGACCTATCAGTGCGCCCGAGCTGCTACAGGAGACAAGCGACAAGGTAGAGGTCATTCGTGAGCATATGAGAGTAGCGCAGAGCCGGCAGAAGAGTTACGCCGATCGTCGTCTGACTGAGTTCGAGTTCAGTGTTGGAGGCCGTGTGATGTTGAACGTATCGCCGTGGAAGGGAGTTATCAGATTCAGACACAGAGGAAAGCTGAGTCCGCAATACCTCTGTCCGTTCGAGATTGTAGCCAGAGTCCGAGATCAGGCGTATAGACTGAGACTGCCTCCCGAGTTGGTCGGAGTTCATGATACATTCCATGTGAGTCACCTGAGGAAATGTCTGGCCAAAGAAGATCAGTATGTGCCGCTATCTGAGATCACCGTGGATGATCATTTGCGATGTGTCTAGTAGCCCGAGCCTATTACTGACCGAAAGATAAAGTGATTTCGAAATAAAGAGATTGCATTAGTACTCGTTCAGTGGAGACATCATAAGGGTACTAGTGCTACCTAGGAGCCCGAGGCCGAGATGAGAAGCCGGTATCCGCAGCTATTTCCGAGTCCGAGCTAGATTCCGGGACGGAATCTTATTAATAGGGGAGGATTTGTAACATCCCGGATTTGAGCCTGGTACGTGGATTTAATTTATTGGCTCTTTGTTATAATATTATTGCGTTGTTCCAATTGAATCCTGTTTCTTGGATTAAACGTGTCGAGACCGGGTGATACGTGTCTCCGGATTAGTAATTAGTGGATTATTATTATTTATGAGATCATGGATTTAATTTGATCAAAATGATATCAATAGTGAAAAAGTGGTATCGGGATCGGATTTATTGGGTCCGGAACATTCTAAATATGGAAGGTACATATATATGAGTTCTTTGACTTAAGACCCTTCCTTTCTTGCCTTCCAAAAATAGAAACAAAAGGATTGTGTGTGTGTGTGTGTGTGTGTACGTGAAGTGAGCAGCAAAGGGAATCAAGAAACCAAAGTTCGTTACTGATTCGAATTCTTCTTCCTTCTTCTTTGAATTATTGAGCTTCAAGGTAAGAATTATGGGTTTAATTGCTGAAAATTCGTATGTATATGCTGCTGAAATTGTGGGGTTGGATCTGAATGTTGTAGAGTTGATATATATATAAGTTATGTGTATTTTGCTGCTAAAAATCGAGTTTTAGAGGTGAAGACACCTCTGAATCTGCCATGGAAGTCGACCTGTGCAGCTGTAGTTCCAGCGTGAGCACGACCGCGATGGTCGGGGCACGACCGCGTTGCCCGAGCGCTGGCCCGCGATGCGGCGGCTGCTGGTGGGGGGTTTTGGGCGTTGGTGGTTTGCTTAGGGTGGTGCCGTTGGTCGTGTTTGCTTATGATAAATGTGTTCGGGTTTTGTTGTCTGTCGGCCAGGTTGTATTAATCTGTTGGGATCCGTGATATTCATATGTTCGAGCCGACCGCGTTCTGAGCAGTGTTAGAGTCTCGGGTCTCGGTTGATTTGGGGTAATTGGTGAGTACTCGAGTCTTTTTGAAACGCGCGTAAACTTTTAAGAGTCGTATATGTGTTGTGATATATTGTGTGAGACAGAGACGACACGCAGGTATGATTCTATCTACCCTATACATGCTACATGTGTTTGTGTTGCAGGTGTCCGCGACATGTGGTCACGTAGGCTGACTGTCCCTAACTAGTCATGAAGTATGAGACTGTATATATACAGCAGTGTTATCGCCAGATCGCTCCTGTGCCTATTGTAGCTAACCGCTGCTGTGTGCGGCCCTCTTTTGAGAAGAGATATGTGTGTGCATTGAGCCTGCGTTATATGCATTGAGATATATGTGTTGTGTATGTTATGTGTGCTTATCTGCAGAGTCTAACCCTCGCGTACTCACGAGATTCCCAGCTTATGTATTCGAGTCTTCCGTGTCTCAGGCAGTCATACAGTGGGGTCAAAGCAGCAGCAGCCGCCGAAGTAGAAGCCGGGGCAGTTCAGAGTCTGTGTGTGCTTGTTGGCTTATGATATTAGACCTCAGAAACAGTTATCTGTATTTTGTAATTTGTCAGCATTGTGTTAGCTATCAGTAGTCAACGTTTAACAGTTAGTTCAGTTGTGTACGTATTGCATCAGCATGTGACATGATGTATGACGACATGTGTATTAAAGTTTTAATTAACAGTGTTTTCCGCTAATCCTATGACATGTGTATTACGAGATGCTTGCGATATTGCCACTTATGATTATATATTGACGTGGAATTTGTGTGAGAAATGCGGGTGTTACAATGTATGTGTGTATGTGTGTGTGTGTGTATAGGGCTGGGATCATTGCAGAATCTTAATTTGGTGCAGAACTATAGAACTAGTCTACACCATAGGATTATAATATTACACTAAGGATAAGATGGTAAATATGGAATTAACATTAAATTAAAGGTAGCCCACCAAGTTTGACTACTAAATTTGATCATTATTTCGACTATTTTAATATTGAATGTATATGTAGTGTTGCATATATGATATATAGTATTACTTCGATATTGAATATGTGATATGAACTGTAATTTGACATGAATGATCTCGATATGATATGTTGAATGGTCGTCTGGGTAAAAAAAAATTTACGAAAAATAAACAAGTAAATTTTTTTCAAAAAATATATATCATGACAGGTCTCGTTAATTTAATACTAGTCCACCAAGTTTGACTACTAGTGTTGACCATTATTTTGACTCTTTTAATATTGAATGTATATATGCAGTGTTGCATATATGTTATATAGTATTATTTCAACGTTGAATATACGATACAAACTGTTACTTCGACATTGAATGATCTCGACATGCTATATTGCAGCGATGTCTATGCAATTTTTTTTCAACGAAAAATAAACACGTAAAATTTTTTGAAAAAAATATATCACCACCGGCTGGTTTTAAAAATAAAATATTCTCGTTTTTACGTATAATTTTTTTTATTTAAAAAGTAATCCTATTTAAATTTAAATAAATAAGATATTTTTTTTACTAATGTCAATCTTTTTGCTATCCAATCTTTTCCTTTTTTATCCTTGACTGAATTAAAATATCACCAATACCAATCTTCTTTTCACTAAATTTAGGTTCTGCAATGATCTAATCTCTCTCCCTCTTTATATATGTATATATATATATATATATATATATATATATATATATATATATATATATATATATATATATATATATATATATATATATATATATATATATATATATATATATATATATATGTATATATATATATATATAGATATATATGTATATACACACACACACACACAAATATATGGATTCAAAAAAGTACCATTGAGAATTAAGTGTACCAAAGGTACCTTTCCAAAGCCACAAGATTTAAAAAAAACAATGGCTGTGATCAAAATGTGCATGTGCGTCCCTCTTTTTTTAGCTGTAAGGATATTTTCGTAATTATAGCGACCATTCACAACACTTATAAGATGATCATTCACATTACTTAATTGATCATTCACATTACTTAAATAATCATTCACATTACTTAATTGACCATTCACATTACTTAATTGATCATTTACAACACTTATTTGATCATTCACATGAATTATTTGATCATTCACATTATTTATTTCATCATTCACAATAATTATTTAACTATTTACACTTCTTCTACACTTATTCGATCATTCACAATAACTATTTGACCATTCACACTTATTCTACACTTTTTATTCATTCACAACGTTTATTTGATCATTCACAACACTTATTTGACCATTCGTAATTCTTCTACGATCATTTGATCATTCACAACGCTTATTTGATCATTCACAATAATTATTTGACCATTCACAGTATTTATTTGATCATTCACAACACTTATTTGATCATTCACATGAATTATTTGACCATTCACATTATTTATTTCATCATTCACGATAATTATCTAACTATTTGCACTTCTTAAACACTTATTTGATCATTCACAAGAATTATTTGTTCATTCACACTTCTTCTACAGTTATTTGATCATTCACACAACATTTAACTGATCATTCACAAGAATTATTTCATCATTCACAGTTTTTATTTGATCATTCACATGAATTATTTGACCATTCATAATAAGTGTAGAAGAAGTGTGAATGATCAAATAATTATTGTGAATGATCAAATAAGTGTTGTGAATGATCAAATAAGTGTAGAAAAAGTATAAATAGTCAAATAATTATTTGTGAATGATGAAATAATACTGTTAATGGTCAAATCATTCATGTGAATGATCAAATAAGTGTAGAAGAATTGTGAATGCTCAAATAAGTGTTGTGACTGATCAAATGAGTGAAGAAGAATTGTGAATGGTCTAATAAGTGTTGTAAATGATCAAATAAGTGTTATGAATGATCAAATAAGTTCAAAAGGAATTATAAATAGTTCAATAATTTTAGTGAATGATCAAATAAGTGTTGTGAATGGTCAAATAAGTGTCGTGAATGATCAATTAAGTAATGTGAATGATCAATTAAGTAATTGAATGGTCAAATAAGTGTTGTGAATGATCAAGTAAGTGTAGAAGAATTATAAATAGTTATATAATTATTGTGAATGATCAAATAAGTGTTGTGAATGATCAATTAACTAGTGTGAATGATTAATTAAGTAATGTGAATGGTCGCTGTAATTACAAAAATATCATTGCCTATGTCGGGTACGTTGGATACGCGGGATTTTCCTTGGTACGCAGGGGAACTTTATCTATCTATCTATCTATATATATATATATATATATATATATATATATATATATATATATATATATATATATATATATATATATATATATATATATCTGTGTGTGTGTATGTAAGTGTGTATGTATGTATGTATGTATGTATGTATATGTACGTGTATATAAGTATGTATGTATGTGTATGTATGTATGTATGTAGGGTTGGGTTCTGGTTAGAACCCTCAATTCCTTGAGAACCTGAGAACCACTCTAAAATTTATGTATTTAATATATAAAATTATGCATTTGATGCTAAAATTTATACATATGATAAATTTATGTATTTGATATAAAAACTATGCATTTTATTATAAATTTTTTCACTTTATGTACGAATTTGTGTATTTGACAAAATTTGTGCATTTAGTGTAAAATTTTATAAATTTAAATTTTAAAGGTAATTTTAATGTTAGATTATGATATTTATCAATATTGAAAACCAATAATGGTTTTAATTTATAAATTTAACTTTTAAATTTTTGCATTCTGGAGGTATCTCACAGAATTGAGGGGTTCTTATGTGAACTCAACCCTGTGTGTGTGTGTGGGTATGAGTAAATTAAAAAAGTGGTCCACCTGGTATGGTTGAAAATATGGATATAGTCATTGGTCTTTAAAAATTACTTAAATAGTCCCTTTAAACACTATTTATTTGCAAAAATGATCTCTCTTTCTCATAACTTTTTCTAAATGACGGTTTTGCCCTTTTTTCTCAACAACATATTTGGTCCCTCAACTATGAAATTTGTTTACAACTTTATTACTTTACTTAAAATTTTACTTTATGTTTAAATTTAAAAATGCTAATTTAAAATAATAATAATAATAATAATAATAATAATAATAATTGTTAGTATATGGTGTGTAAAGATGACATTACTACTGCATCATGGCTGATTTCATAAAACACTTGATGGTCACACCGATGAACACAACTGAGCAGATGCAATTAAACTATTGAATAAATGATATTGTATATTGTTTAAGACACGAAATGATCATTGAGATTAAATTAATCTGTGATTAATTATATCTCAAAGTATAATATAAGATATTGTAAGTGATTTAATTATCATTGAATGATAATTAAATAAATAGTTATCTAGTCTTTTATATATTATTAGATATTAAATAAAAGATGTATTTATTTGAATTGATATTGTCATCTAGTTATTAGATAATTAGAATGATAATCATAAACAAATAAATAGAGATAATTATAAATAATTATCTACTCATTTATATATTATTAGATAATATATATAAGATAAATATTATTTAATAGATATATAATCATATGGATAATTATATAAGGTTTAAATAATAAATATAATTATTAAGATATATATTATATTAATATATTAAAGTTTTAATTAATATAATATATATATATATATATATATATATATATATATATATATATATATATATATATATATATATATATATATATATACACATACGGCCACCACACACACACATATATATTGTGACCTAATATGGAGAGATCGACGCGCACACACATTTGAAGGTGTTTGTGTGTGTGTGTGTGGTGGCCATCTCGGCCGTACCAAACTCATACGATTGTGTGTTTGGTTATCTCGTTCTTCGTGTGTTTGATTACATACCTGTCGCCGCTCGATCGTGTCATCACCGGTGGATACCGAGAGCATCTCATTCGTGTATTCTTCTCATCGAATACAAAGGTACGGGTTTTTATTGCTTTCTCGTTTACTTATCTTATGTATACTTGATGATCCGTGTAAGGAATTCGTGATTTTAAAAAAGCTTCCGTTGTGCATTTAATGTGATTAATGTTTATGTTTTTATGAAAAACATACGAATTCCCAACTGTGGTATCAGAGCCACCTCAAGTAACATAATGATAGTATTATTCGCGTATTTATGTCTAACGTATTCTTAAAGTTTCGATTTTTTTTAATTAAAAGTGTTTAAACGGTCAAAATCAATAATTAATCTGTTTAAGGTTTTGATTTGGCTTGGAGAAAATCGACCAACAGTTTTGGAAACCCCATGGTGATTGTCGGCCTACTTTGGAGTTCCTCGGAGCTCGGGATTTTAAAACCCTAGTTCGTTTTATTTAGTTGATGTTTGATTGTTTAAAAGTGTTTAATTGATTAAAGTCGAAAATTTAACGTTTCGGTTCACGAAATCAAACCTAGATATTTCGGCTATGGGTTGAGACTCATGACCTCTCGGTTATGATGTGGTAGCCGAAGTGATGGATGGTTTATTTCGTCGTGTCGTTTAATTCACGGTTAAACTCGAACAATTAAATTAAATGCGGTAAAATCGAATTAATAAATCAAAAAGTGTTTGGTTATTAATATTTAAACATTTGTGACTAAATGTATATAAATATGTTTTCGTTTTTTTAAAATTAAAGTTAGAGACTTTATTAGTTATATAAAATTCACAAATCGGTTTAAATATTATTCGATTCGATAGTTAAACGATTAATTGGAACATGGAAATCGAAATAATCAAAGTGAGTTGATTAAAGGCTTCGATTAATTTCAGCTGTCAAAGGGCTTAATACCCTACTTGTTTTCGATTCATATGGGTTATTGAACCCGGGTATGAGTCGGTTAACTAAGTTGGTTCGTTTTCGTTTTCCGGTAATTCGTCGTTTAAATTAAATCTGTTTTAATTAAAAGTTAAGTTTTAATGTTGAAATTAAAATTAATGGTAATTTTAATTTATAAACTAGATTTAATTTATGCATTTAATATTTAGTTCCATAAAATGTATTTAAGGATTCTATTTTAAAATTGATGAAATTGTGACTTTGAGTTTAATGCGCGGTCATGGTTTAATGTTTTGAGATTTAATCTCGACATTAACGTTTTTGCTAGAAATCTTTAAAACCATAAAAATTATCTTTTTCAGTTTTATTTAAGATGATCAAATTTCTTGAATCCTTTAATG
Source organism: Centrapalus pauciflorus (assembly GCA_020465985.1). NCBI lineage: Eukaryota > Viridiplantae > Streptophyta > Magnoliopsida > Asterales > Asteraceae > Centrapalus > Centrapalus pauciflorus. The sequence continues at coordinate 29,550 of JAANYP010004961.1, read as the reverse complement.
AAAATATTTTATCATTAAAAAATTGTTCATTTAGCAAATTGACATTTTAAATATAGTTTATTTATTTTTGGAAAGTGTTTTCAATTTGTAAGGTCTACCACTGCAAGATCTATCTAGACGCGGATCCGTGAACGAGTGCGGAATCCTCGTTGACGGTTAGACGGACAACTCTCAACCAACGGAACACGGAGACTATTAGACGCTGAACGAACGACACACGAACGATCCTACGTACTAATTATCTCCGAAACGGCACTCACCTAGCTGATAAACTCGAGATCGCCTCTTGCTTAATTCCTCACGAATTCTGCAAAAAGTCTTCTAATCATTCGAGTCTATCCCTAATTATAGACCCAGATTCGAATCTGATGTGGGTCAGACTCGAATCTGGCCCAAGGCCCATTCGAGTCTGTCCAACATGACAGTCTCGAATCTATCATATATTCGAATCTAAGGTCTCATTCGAATCTATCACAGATTCGAATGTATCCTCTTATGCAATTCGAATCTAGCCTTTGACATATACAACTAAGTGTTTGAAACTTATGATATTACCTTATGACTGATTTTATCTTTGAACTTTATGTTTGAACTTCTTGTAATACGTTACATCAAGTTCAAACATACAAACACTGATAATCATCAATCATACATAATATATATATAACAAACATATGCTAAATCACAATGTAAGACAACTTAGACTGCTATCGTCACACGGGATGTACCAACAGACTCCCCCTTGACGATAGCTTCTAATAATTCACACATTTGATTTAAGAACATGGTTTATTATTGATTCAAAACACTACCAGCATACAGACCTTTCTCGACGCAAACCTTGACCACATTTTCATACTTACTAGCCTCAGTATCCATATGTGCGTCACTGGAAATCTTACAGTTATACAAAATCTGCAGGTCTTCTTTAGATAGGTTCACCAGGTGAAGCGGGTCATAGACTCTAAGGATGACCTTTTCTTCAAAATCTTCCATGACTGCTTCCCCGGTCTCTGTATCAGCATATTACCAATGTAGATTTCGCAAAACATTCTGTGGCATTTTCTTCAGAGGTACCTTCCTCAGGCATTTCACTGGTTTGTACTGAATCCTCATCCAAGGTCGGCCTGTAAGAGGATCTATACGTGACTTATCCTCGACTCTTCTTCCGACCCTTGGACTCAACCGTTCAAACTTCCTAGATCTCCCCTCCTTTCTTATTATTCTTTCAATTACATTCGCATAAGGATCATCACCAATATTTATCAGATCTTTCCATGCAAGCGCTGTGATTTCAATCTTTGGAAGGGTGTTGAATGCTTTCAATGTTCGCCTTATGTACTGAAGCCCGTCTTTTCTTTTAATTATAAAAAGTTGAAGATCTCTGTCAAAGAACCAACTTAAGATTCGCTCAGATAGCTTCCCTGTACCAGGCACTTTCATTGATCTCCTAATTGCTAACTCCTTCTCTTCGGCTCTGAACCATAGCTTCCTTTTTTCTTCGTTACTTAGCTCTCTTGCTGGTTCTTCAGTCGATGACTTAGGATTCAAGGCAGCATTCACTATGTCAACATCGACAATTCTATTTCCATCTATCATATAAGTGTCAGTGATAGGATTCTGCTGTACAACTATTTCGTCAGCTTCATCATCCTCATCAGCTACTACTTCATCTTCAGGTTGCCAATCTACTATCTCTTCCGGAATAAACTCTCCTTCTTCAAGCTCTTCATCTTCATAATCAAAACCTCCATCCAGTGGATCATCATCGAGATCCATGAGTGCTTCAATCATCTCACTGATCTCAAAGTCTGAAGGCTGTTTAGATGAACTAGCTTCACCCCTTTCTCCTTCGCCTTGACTAGGCTCCCCCTGAACTTGTATAACTTGAGCTGCAGGAAAATCTACAGACTCAATCTCTTTATTCGCACTGGGATCATTGCCTTCATTATCATCATCTTTTCGCTGTACTTCCTGATCTTTACAACTCGTCTCCCCCTGAGTTTGTATATTTTTCATAAGTTGCTCTAGCAGGGACCGCATTGCTCGGATTTCAGACGATTGATCAGCAACAAATGATTTAATCTCCGTGTTTTCGCCTCTAACACTTTCAACAAGCTTTCTCAGTTCTGCATTCTCCTTATCAAGATTAGAGTTATGTTCTTGGAGTTCACCGACTGCTTTTGTGAGAGTTATGATTTGAACGTTCTGAAAGTCGACACGACTCTTGAGTTGCATGATTCGTTGATTGTCGGTATAGGCTGCTGATGTAGAAGGGATGGACTGAATGGGAGCAGGATTGAATGGTTGGGGAATGTAGGGTTCATGTTGCTGAGGTGGCGGTGATGGTGGAGCTGTAACTTGGGGTTGGGTTTGGGTTTGAGGCTGAGGTTGTGCATCGGACTCTGACGAAGTCCCCTGCATAAACCTGTGACGTTTGGCCCATTGCCTTGTCACCAGCTGAGCAGTCTCATCTTCTTCAAAATCTGACTCCTCCGATTCCCTGGCCTCTCGCCTCCTCGAACCACCTTCATTGACAATCAATCGCGAACCATAAGTTCCAATTTGAACTTCAGGAACTGCAGCTGCAGGAACTTCTTCTGAATCTGATTCGGATTCTGAAGATATTAATGCGTCATTTGCCCTTTCTGGTTCGTATTCGTCAACATCACGAAATATATCATCTTCATCTCTCGGCGGACTAAGCAGCTCACCCACTAATGCTGCTGCCACATCTTCATTTGCATTAGGACCAGAAGACCATATTTCCTCCAAGGTCTGAGCAATCTGCTCAGATTCGGGGACTGCACCTGAAGTCCCTGCTTCTTGTGCCTGTCGTTGTTCACTTGTTGAAGGCCTGGATGCCTGAATTTGACTAGCAGGTTGTTGCTGTTGGCGTCGTGGATCACGCGGCCTAGCACGCGGCTGTTGTTGGCGTTGCGGTTGCTGTTGCTGTTGCTGTTGCTGCGGTTGAATATCAACTACCCCTGCCCAGTTGGCATCACCTGGGGCTTGAAATTCCCTGTCTACAATTGCTCCAAATAATGGACGCGCCACCGGAACCGCTAACCTTCCTCGATGTGAGGAACAATCAGAAAAGATGCGCTTATCCATAATATTCACGCTCAGGGAATCATCTGATTGTGGCAAATTCGGCAAGAAGTGCCTTATCAACATCATCACAAATCTTGGATACAGAAGGAATCTTTCTCTGTCAGGAGCTGTAATCTGATGGATGAATTCCGAGAAAAACAACTGCGAGAAGCTGAACTTCCTATTATACACCATCGCAATCACCCCTGATTGGATCTTTGAGACGATGTAATCAAAACCAGCCTTCTTTGGCGCAAAACAAACCATGAACACGTGGACCAGAAATCGCCACTGCCCTATCAATCCACTTTTCATATAAGATGATTTCGTAACGTCCAGACTATAGCCCATTCTCAGAAACGCGGCTTGCCTAATACTCAATGGAAAGTCTATAGGCCCGTCTTCTTGTTCCTGTGAACCCAACTGTAGCACCTGACGCAACATGTCTGCAGAGAAGGCTAACGGCTGTCCAGCGATTCTCGTTCTTAGAACTATCGGGGTGACAGTGCAATCAACTTGTAAATGGTCGTAGAACTGCCGCACATATGAAATAACAATTGGGATGTTATGATATAGAGCAAAGCTAATCCTAGATTCAGCAAGGAAATCCAAAACTTGGCGATATCCCTGCGCCTCAGGGATATTATTGTCGGGATTAAGAACCATATTATGCTTAGGGACAAAAGCGCGAACCGCCATATCTGCACAATAAATAAAACTGTTAGACTCATTAAAAATCAATAAACTTGTTTAAATTCAAATTTGTTTTATTTTATACCTTTTTAAATACAAAATCTAACACAATTAAATTTCCACAAGTTTAATAAAATTTAAATTAAACAAAGTAAATAAAGTACAGATTCGAAAGTGACAGATTCGAAGTGTCCATATTCGAGTGTAATGGACAGATTCGAAGAGTCCCTTTTCGAGTCTAATGGACAGATTCGAGGATCATGGTCATCTCGAATCTAATGACAGATTCGAGAAACCCATGAACAGATTCGAGAGTCCTAGAACAGACTCGAAGCCTCGTCGTTTTTGTTTTCAACTAAAACCCAAGATTTTAACCATTTTGAACTTGGTAAATCCCATACATTAGTTCAACTAGGTTCTAATCACTGATTTATGCTTTTAATTTGAGATCTTATAGGTCCTAACTTAGTTTATTTAGCAAAACCCTATTTTGACCTATAAAGCTTCAAAATTTGATGTTTTAGCTTAAAATTGTGTATAAAACTACACAAATCCTGTACAATCTGGTTGATTATACCTAGAAGTGTATGTAGAATCGAACACAAAGTCTTCAAAGTCGACAAAATGTCGTTTAGGAGAAAAACGGTAGACTCGAGAACAGATTCGAAATCGCCAATATAGATTCTAGAGTATAGATTCGACAACAGTAAGTATTAAATGACTTCACTGTTAACCTATTTATACCACCAACCCTCGAGTCTAAGCATAGATTCGAATCTACTGACAGATTCGAAGTACTCCTTATTCGAGTCTGTCTTAGATTCGAAACCTCCAACACTTAGAAAAATTTCGAAAATTTTGAAATAAGTTCAACTTTTCCAACTTTTTTTTCTACGGTATTGTGTAACCAGATAAACTATGCCAACTCTTTTACCCTAAGCAACAGATATTTCACGCAATGTTTATTTTATTCAACTTTGAATGCACCCTCAGTAACTTTTGACCTTTTACCTAAGTAAAAATTAAACTAAACTAAAATAAAATAAAACAAACTAAGGTAAAAATAAAATAAAGTAAAATAAAATTTTGACCAAAAAATTTAATTTAGACTTAAGAAAAATTTTACAATCTAAGCAAAATACTTAACACCATATTTTTGATGAGTATATAGTCTAAGAAAGGTTCAATCAGATAGCGATGTCTGGTACTAACTTTCAGTACTTAAACTTTCACACTTAGGAATTTTTTATTCCTTTGTTTGTTTGTCGTGACATACCTATTTAGCCGATTGTTGGTATTTTGCCCCTTTAAACATTCTACATTTCGGAATATCCCTTGGCCTTTTTATTTATCAGGAAATTATCTTACGTGACTCAGACATAGACGTACTTTTATGATCAAGGCACACAGACAAAGATTCTAACTTGTTGGTATTTGCAAACTTTCTTTAAAAGACAAACATCGGACACAGGTCTGTATTCTCATACAACAAAGTGTCTTAGTTCGGCTTAAGGTTTATTTTTAAAGTTAGCAGACAGCGGTGACAGGTCTGTACTGACGTACAACAAAGCGACATGTCTGCTAACCCGAATCTAAACAGAGACAACAGGTCTGTACTTACGTACAACAGAGTTGCATGTTTTCGACTCTCAGTTTTACATGATATTTCTATTCTTTCCATTTTCAGATGTATTTGATGTTGCCATACATCCCCAGAAAGTGTGAATTACCATTTAGACTGCGAAATGTTTGTATTGTCTTGTACATAAATTAAGGGACCG
>JAANYP010004961.1:0-21721 GCA_020465985.1 Centrapalus pauciflorus | reverse complement strand
CAACCCTTAGATTATCTCCTAAGTTGGATCCTATTTCACCTAAAGGGGGAACAGGCTCAGCTTCCACATTTTCTTCCTCACGGACGTTTTCCTCAGAGGCAGAACTTGATGCTTGAGTCTGATTCTCAGTGTTAGGTGCCTCTTGATCAGCAACTTCTGGAGAACTATCTTCAGTCGCAGTAGGCTCGGATGTAGATTCGAACGTGGTCCTTGGAAAGATTTGGCCATCGTCGTTCAGATGCAACGTCGCCATGTCCTTCTCGATTGTACATGCATCATCATCCAAAGGAATGTTAAATGACTCAAATAACTTATCATAGTCAAATATCCATTCCGGACCAGTTTGGGGTTCATGTGTATAACTTGTGACTTCAATGTTATACACAATCTCCACAGTACCAGTTGTTTTGTTAAACACCCGTTTGTTTGGTGAGTTTGGCACATAACCTAGGAAGTATCCTTCGTCAGCCTTTTCACCAAACTTCGGTTGACGTTTTGTTCTTAAAAGTGTGCATGGTACTACAAACGGTTCGAATCCATTTAAGTTAGGTGGCCGTTTATTCAAAATTTCATAACATGTTTTGTTCAATGATTTGACTGTAAGGACTCTGTTTAAAATGTGGCACGCGGTATTCACTGCCTCCCCCCAAAACATGGTAGGAAGCTTTGAATCCGAAAGCATAGTCCTTGCAGCCTCAATCAAAGTTCTATTTTTACGTTCGGCCACCCCATTCTGTTGAGGTTCATATGGTGCACTGAATTGATGCACTATGCCCTTTGATAGGCAATATACACCAATTACAGTGTTTTTGAATTCAGTTCCATTATCACTACGAATATATTTAACCCTAGTTCCGTATGAGTTCTCCACTTGGTCCAAGAACCCGATGAGCCTTGCAGCCGTCTCGTCCTTCGTACCTAAAAAAAAAACCCAAGAAAAACGTGAGTAATCGTCGGTGATAACTAAGCAGTACCAACTACCTCCAATACTCCTTTTGTTGATTGGGCCGAAAAGGTCCATGTGCAACAGATCGAATGTTGAGGCTATGGAATTCTGCTTCTTGGACTTGTGTGTCTTCTTGTGTTGTTTGCCCTTCATGCAAGGTAGACACTTATCCTCGAACTGAAAACTTTTCATGGGCACACCCTGCACCAGTCCATGCTTCGTTACGTAATTCATCTTCCTCAGGTGCAGGTGAGCCATGCGTCTGTGCCACACTACGGACTCCGTCTCTGAAGCTTTGGATAGTAGACAAATTGGCCCCATCGAAGTATCTGGCTTGTTCATATCCAGCATGTACAAGTCGTTCTTCCTTGGCGCCCGCATCAACACCCATTCTTCAGGAATTTTGAATCCAGGCTTTAGCACTAACGCCTCAGTGTCAGTAAATAACACCGAGTTCTTCTTATCACAGATTTGAGAGACACTAATGAGATTATGAACCAGTTTATCCAGTGATATTTCCACCCTTGTTACCCGCGAATGATACGAATCCCCTATTACCCCCCTTGAAGTCTGTGAGAAGACTTCTTTCCCCCGTCATGTGCCTGGAGCAACCACTGTCGACGAACCACTTGTTGTTTGGACCGGTAGTTATCTCCTGCACATGAAAGAAAATAGGTTAGTTATCACGGGGAACCCAAGCCATGACTGACTTGGTAATACCATTCTCGTCCACATACGTGAACTCTTTCAAGTACCCATCTCGCCTTTCAGGTGACTTGGGCCTTTGAACTGAATTCTGTTGTGGTGCCGAGTGATTTAGATTCACTCTTTGCCTTTGAGTAGGCATTTGTTGTGGTGTTCTAGAATAACTCTTATTATACTGCATTTCAGACTGTGATCCCTGAGCTCTTACCGGAACATACTGTCTAACTGGAGTATGTGACCTAACTGGAGTATGTGACCTGCTAGGTGTGGTGCTCCTATAGACTTGTTGAGGTGCTGACCTAGATTGATTAATGTCACGATTCGGTGAATTTGTCCTAACCACTTCTTTTGGTCCAACCTTAATCGGTGTTTGTTTCACAACAGGTTTTGGTGCGGCCTGCACAGTTTTCTCGGTACTCTGAGAACTACTCGTGCTCGCCACACTTGTTGAGGGCTTAACAGGTGTTGGATTCACTGTCTTAGGTGTAACATCGGATTTCCTAAGCGGACAGTGAGAAGCAACATGCCCTTTCTCGTGACATCTAAAGCAAGACATCTTATCCATGGACTTTTTGGTTGGTCCCTTAGATCTAGGTGTCTCACTAGTGTCTACTGCCTTTGGTACATCTACAGTGTCTGTCTCTTCGACCTGGTCAGCCCATGAAATTTTCTGTGTTCCTGCAGGTGTTTCACTGGAGGAAGACACAAATTTCACTTTCTTGACCTTGACGGTTGAGTCAGCCACCTTAGGTGCATTTTCTACTATAGGCTCTGGTGTCGGTTCAGGTAGGTCCTCTAAGTCTACTGACTTGGCAGTTTTCTCCTGAGGCTGAGGCACATAGTTCGCATTGAATGGTGGAGGAATTTCGTGAAAACCTAGACCTACGGGTTTCTTAGACTGTCTTTGGGCATCTAAGACTTTTCCTAGGTTTAGGCTCGAATTCCTAAACTTTTCCAGCTTACTATTTGCCTCTGCTACCTTAACCTTGGTCTCGGCTAGCTCTATGTCCTTGTCCTTCAGACTTTTGGTCAAGGCCTCTACGTGCTCATACAGAAGCTCTATCCTAACACACTGCTCACTCAGTTTGTCTTTTAGAACTATTACGTCTTGAGCATCAGCCTTAAGCTTTTCTTTTAAATCTTGCTTTATATCATTTAGGCTAGCGTTTTCAATTTTTAAATTTTCATTTTGAGCAGATATGGTTTTATGTGATTCTAAGACTAGATTTAACCTATCATTAGAAGTAGCACACAAAGCACATAATTCTTGAAATAGAGAATAAGAAAGACTAACCTTTGAGTTATCAGCTTCCACGTTGGCCATCTGAGCAGCAAACTCCAGCACGGTCTGATCATTCGCCTTCTCTACCCACATCGGACTGCTGTCCCGTGTGGTCTGCTCGTCTTCTTCACAACTATTCTCCGTAACTTCAGCCATGAAAGCTCTAGCATTTGACTCAGGATGTGAACTCCAGTCATAGGTACCATCTAGCTGTCTGTCAGAAGTGACATTGGATAGTAGACCCGCTAGATTGGCTTGACCAGATGAGGAACTCCGAAGGTATCTTTGTTGGGACTGATTTTGGTATTGTCCTTGATGCTGACTCTGTCCTTGGTATGTCTCTACCTTCGGTCTTTGACACTCCCTGGCGAAGTGTCCCAATCCCTGACAGTTGTAGCATTTGACCTTAGACTTATCAAATCCTATCCCTTTGTTGTTCATTTGTAGATTCCTCCCAGTTCGCTTAATGAATCTTTTTACCCTCTGGGTCACCATGGCCAGTTGCCATTTAAGATCCATTTCCTCTAAGTCATCAGGGTCGACCTGATCGTAATCTTCACCCCAAAGAGCCGGATCATTGATCTTCCCTTGAACACAATTTCCATAAGCGGCCACAAACGAAGCAAGTAAATTCAGATGCTCTTCCGCTGACTTTGCGCTCATGGGCATCTTCGAATAGCTCTGACTGGTCGATGCCTGTTGGACTTGAGGTTGCGGTTCTTCCGATCTTCCTAACCCTAAGAACGCGCGATTCAGAGAGTCTTCGGACTCTGGTGGCGATGACGTTTCTCCGGTGAAAAACGCTGTAGCACTCTTCGTTTCAGCTGTCACTGATGATTTAGATGTCTTTCCAAAATACATAGCCGGATTCTGGACATGCTCGTAATCAGTCTCAGCTTTAATCATCTCGAAGTGATATGCCCTCAACGTTCCCACAATGTCATCAAGTGATTGAGCATAATATTTGTCCTCATTCAGCTTAATCATTGCCACGTACATAGCCCATTTGGCTGGTAGGGCATCAAGAAGCTTGTTGTTCTTGTCAGTGTCCGAATATTCAATGCCATGACTTTCAAGTTCCGTTATCAGATGATAGAACCTTGTGATAATATCATCCAACTGTTCATCCTTAATAGCCTTGAAAATCGCAAACTGTTGGGTCAACAGCTCTGTACGCTTTCTACGCACCCGAGGATTACCTTCTCACCTTTTCTGGAGGGACTCCCAAAGTTCCTTCGACGTCCTTTGAGTCCGAAATGTGTGTAAAATATCTTGAGGTAAAGCCATACGGATTATGGAGAAAGCTTTGTTCTCAGCTTCAAATAGTTTCTTGTCATCCTCTTTCATCATCTGATATGACAAGACCTTTTGACGGCCTTCAACTTCAGATACTGGTGGAATGTACCCTTCATCTATGCACACCCACATGCGCATATCGTTGAATCGTACAAAATCCGTAAATCTGTCCTTCCACCAGTAATAGTCCTCAACTTTCATCAGCTTTGGCGGTGCATTCGCCTTCCCAACTTCGTGATCCATCTCAAGGAATTTCTGAAGGTTTGACATCTTTTCTGAAAGAAATTGAATTTGAACTTAATTAATTTAATTCGAAACTGATTTAGACTAACTTATTCGAATCTAGATAGATTCGAAACTAATTAATTTTAAATCTTTTGAAATTAAATTCGATTAAGTCTTAAAAGTCAATTAGATTCGAAATAATGTCAGATTCGAAGAACTCGTTAGATTCGAAGTTATGTCAGATTCGAAGAACTCCTTAGATTCGAAAATCCTTAGAATCGAAGGCTCAGTAGAGTCGTATGTCAGCAGAATCGAAGCACAGAATCAAAACACAACAGACTCGAAATAAACTCGAAACAACACAGACTCGAGATCCAATTCGAATGAAGTAACAGATTCGAAACAATGTAGACTCGAAACTCACTGAAATTGACTCGAAAGGAGCGTATTTAGGTTAGACTCGAGACTAAAGTGAAACCCTAATGACCCCTATAGAGTCGAGCGCCGCAAACTCGAAAAACGGCTAACACTTTGATTTTTTGACGTTTTACAGATTAAACCACTATTTGTCAAACGAAAAATAATGATTTCGACCAAAAACGTGAAAAACGACAAAGTGTTTCCCGAATATGAATTTGCTAAGCTTGAAAACACGTTTTTGAGAGCAAAACCGTCCAATTAGCGTCAAGAAACCTAGAATGTATCTGATGAACACGAAGAACACCAAGAACACTCCGTAGGCTCTGATACCACTTGTAAGGTCTACGACTGCAAGATCTATCTAGACGCGGATCCGTGAACGAGTGCGGAATCCTCGTTGACGGTTAGACGGACAACTCTCAACCAACGGAAACACGGAAACTATTAGACGCTGAACGAACGACACACAAACGATCCTACGTACTAATTCTCTCCGAAACGGCACTCACCTAGCTGATAAACTCGAGATCGCCTCTTGCTTAATTCCTCACGAATTCTGCAAAAAGTCTTCTAATCATTCTAGTCTATCCCTAATTATAGACCCTGATTCGAATCTGATGTGGGTCAGACTCGAATCTGGCCCAAGGCCCATTCGAGTCTGTCCAACATGACAGTCTCGAATCTATCCTATATTCGAATCTAAGGTCTCATTCGAATCTATCACAGATTCGAATGTATCCTCTTATGCAATTCGAATCTAGCCTTTGACATATACAACTAAGTGTTTGAAACTTATGATATTACCTTATGACTGATTTTATCTTTGAACTTTATGTTTGAACTTCTTGTAATACGTTACATCAAGTTCAAACATACAAACACTGATAATCATCAATCATACATAATATATATATATAACAAACATATGCTAAATCACAATGTAAGACAACTTAGACTGCTATCGTCACACAGGATGTACCAACAATTAATTACTTAAAACAGCAACCAACTTATAAATTTCCGAACACAAAATTATCATACCTAGCTCAAAAACAAAATCAACGTTGATCGTGAGGAGAAAAGAAATAGCGAGAGAAAGAGAGAAAGTGCAGGGAAAAATGGAGCCGTGTTCGCCTCTTTAGAAAGCGCGGTCGCGATCATTTTTAATTTTTGATTCTTTCCCGCTCAAATGAGCGCGGCAGCGATCATATGATCGCGACCGCGATGACTTTAGGAACAGAGCAGCTAGATCAGTTCGGCAATAAGCAAAACCAGAGAAAAAAATCTCATAATTTAACCTATATAACTTAACCAATTCATTTATGAACCCCACACTCACTCGAAAATAAAAACTCATGACTGATTAAGACATTAACGCTTTTATTTCGGATCGAATTAAGCTTAATCTAATAAAATTATGACTATAACTAAAACTAAATGCATGTGACATTTGCTAAATGCAATTATGCTAAATTAAGAACTCAAAGCATGTCTAAAACTAGAAATCGCTATATGAATAATGCAGGAGTTATTTATGACATGCAATTTAACTAAAGATATAAACCAGCTTAATGCAAAATTACAAAATTTATAAAAAACTCAGCTTTGACTTTCTGAAAGTCAAACTGACTTCAAGAAATTTTTTAAACTAAGAAAATTAAAACCTTAAATACCGAAATAAAAAGTCAAGTGACTCAAAGACGATATAATGAGGCATTATTACAGATAAACACGAAGGGAAATTAAACAACGAAACACATGTAATTAAGAAATAAAGTAAACTAACTTTGACTAAAAAAGTCAAACAGAAATGATATAACTCAAATCAAGCAAACATGCTTTGAGATCAAGGCCACTAACATCAATCATGCAATCCTAAGATACATATTCAATGCAAGGGTTACTTATTAAACCTATAAACAAAAACCAACGCACAACATAAACACTAAGACGGACAAGCAAATAAAGATTTCAAGATATGAAACAAGCAAAAGATAAGGAAGAAAGCTAAACTTAAACTCTAAATTAAAATCACTATAATTGTCGGGGAGCCTCCCTCAAGCGCTAGAATGCAAAAGTGAGACACCAGCTAGACTCAGGCCCAAGATAATCAATCAAAGAAAGGGGCCAGGCTAAAAGTAGCCTCACAGATATGTTGAACAAATGCATCTACATAAAGCTTAAGGCGGTGCCCATTTACTTTGAAGTTTACTGGTGGATGTTCAAACTCAAGCGGCATATGGGAACATTTGGGAAACAGTAAATGGACCCGACCATCGATACATGAGCTTACCTGGAAATAGCCTCAAACGAGAATTTTAAAGCGAAACCTTATCGCCCACACTGAAATCCTTGCGCTTGATCCTCTCGTCATGTACTCTTTTCACCTTCGCCTTGTAAATGGACACTTTCTTGTAAGCTTCCTCGCGCAACTCATCCAATTCATTCAGCTGTAGCTTGCTTTCGTCACCTGCACTTGACAAATCAAGATTAGACCAACGTAAAGCCCAATATGTCCTATGCTCTAGCTTAACTGGGAGATGACACGTCTTGCCATAAACTAGCCTATAAGGAGTAAGTCTAGTAGGCGTCTTGTGTGCAGTCCTAAAAAGGCCCAAAGTACGTCATCAAGCTTGTCAGCTCATCTACTCCTATGCTCACCTACAGTTCTTTTTAATACATGCCTAAGACCCTTGTTGGTCACTTCAGCTTGGCCATTTGTTTGTGGATGATACGGAGTTGCTACTCGGTGAGTAACTCCATATTTTTCCAGGGCGTTTGAGAACTGACAGTACCAAAAATGAGTCCTTCTATCACTAATGAAAGCCTTAAGAGCACCGAACCTAGAAAAGATCTTTCGTAAGAATGAAACCACTACACGTGCGTCGTTAGTGGGGAGCGCATGTGCCTCAACCCACTTCGACATGTAGTCGACAGCTACAAGGATGAACTTACACCTACGAGAGGAAGGGAATGGTCCCATGAAGTCAATACCCCACACTTTGAAAATTACACAAATCTATATGTTTGTGAGGGGCATCTCTTGGTGATTAAATGTGTTTCCACAGCGTTGGCAAGCATCACATGCTTTCACACAGTCTCTGGCGTCCTGTAAGATTGTCGGCCAGTAAAATCCTCAATCAAACACTTTCCGAGCTATAGTATTTGCGCCATGGTGTCCTTCGGTGGGTCTTGTTAGACATTTAATTTCAATCATATGGAGTTATTTTGTAATGATTATTTACTTAATATTTAGCTTTGTATTTAGTTTCTATGTAATTTATTTCCTTGTAAAAGTCTAGGGGGAATTTGTGTCAATGCCCCATAGTTAATTAAATGGAGCTATAATAGCTCCTAGGGTTTCTTTTGTATTACACGGTTGACATATTGAATACAAAACACTGCAGCCGCCATTTGCATATTCTCTCTAATATTCATATTGTCTTCTTCATCATTACCTAATTATTGAGCTAGTTTCTTCTTGGGTTTTGATAAAGAATATAAAGGTGCTGAAATATATATAGGATTACATGTTTACAATTGGTATCAGAGCCTCAAAGGTGGATTTCAACTTGCTTTTCACGGAATCTGCTGGGTTTTCTTCTTGTTCTTCAAGTTCTTCACCATTTCCATCGGTTAGATCTTCTTTTTCACCGTTTTTCTGCGTTTGTTGTGTTATTATAGTCTTATAATCATCACAATATCATCATATATTGATTTCGAGCTCACTAAGTTCCATCTTTCCATCCAAATCATCAAGAACCGGGTATTTTAAAAAAGTTTAAAAATATGGGTTTTTAGTGGGTTTTAGCTTGTTTTTTTACTGCTTTTTAAGTGTTTTGGTATATTTTAAATCATCAAAAGTGTTTAAAATACTTTCCCAATCATTTAGAAACATTTTTAGGCTTTAAATCTGCTAACATAGACATCTGACCTGTTCTGCCTTAGAAAACCTGTTAAAACCTGCTGTAATTCGGTCCTTCCACTGTAGCATTTCGGACCAATTTAGATCCCAATTCGGACCATATATAACCCTAGTTCGGACCTCATTTCGGTCCAATTCGGACCAGCCTTAGGTGTATTTCGGACCACCCTATGCCTATTTCGGACCCCCATTCGGTCCCACCCGAACTTCGGACCATCCGAAGTTCAGATAAGGCATCCTCATTTTACTATTTTGGACTTGTGCTTTAAATTTTAAATTCCTACTTCGGACCATATCCATTTCGGACCAACCGAATCCGGACCATCCGAATTCGGTCCCCTTTCTGGACAATTTCCTTAGTGCCCGTCCGAATTAGTCACTGTTCACCCGAACTCGGATCATCCGAATTCGGTTCCATCACCTCATCCGAACCAAATACTGTTCATCCGAAGTACCCTGTCCATCCGAATTCGTACCATCCGAATTCGGTTCATCCTTTTATCCGAAGTCATCACTGTTCATCCGAATCCGGTTGTTCCCCAGACTTCAAACCATCCGAAATAGGTCCCTCCCATCCGAACTCAAGGTCCATCCGAATTCGGTACTAGTCCGAAATACTGTTCACCCGAACTGCTGCCATCCGAATCCCATTTTCATCCGAACTAATTCATTCGTCCGAATTAGCACCATCCAGTGTGCTATTCTTCCGTAGTCCAGCCCATTTGTTAAGTTTCCACCTTTAAGATCTTCTCTTTTTCATCAGTACCAAAATCATGTCTCGCGAAGCTCTCGTACTCGGATCTGAGAACAGACCACCTGTTCTCTATCCAGATGAGTATGAACAATGGAAATCCCGATTCCTCAAATTTATTGGAATGCAACCGCTTGGGAACTTAATGCTTCGGTTTATCTCCGAGGGTCCCGTGATCTAGTATCGGGAAATAGCAGCCAGACCCGAGGCTGACCCCCCTGTCTTAGCATCGAAAGTTGAAAGAGAACCGGCTAATGACGCCGAGAAAGACAGGCAGCATGTCGATAAAAGGTCGAATATTTGAGATATCAGGCCCTCCCCACTGACATCTTGGTTGGCGTAGACAGTAAAATGTCTGCCAAAGAAATGTGGGACGAATTGGAAGTACAAATGCTGGGGGCAGATCTCGATGATCGCGCTAAGATTAAGGAGGCCAAGGCTAAGTTTACTGAGTTCCGAGCCAAAGACGGGGAATCTCTGCAAGCTACGTTCACAAGGTTTTGTGCGGTACTGAATGAATTGAACAAACTGCACATTAAAAAGGACAGGGATGACATAAACATCCAGTTCTTTGCAGCCCTAGCCCCCAAGTGGCAGATCTCATGCCAGGCCACAAAACGCGTCCTGGATATTCCTGAGGTGTCTATCAATGTCGTCTTCAAGGAGCTGAAGAAGTATGAAGGGGATGTGGATCAACAAAAACTGATGGCGAATCAATTGGCATCTTTGCTGCTATCCGCCAACACTGGAATGAAACCCAATGATTCACTAGCCTTGATTACCAACACGAATATTCCAACTCCATCCTTTGCTCCAGGTTCATCGTCATCACAGTGCAAGTATGCTTCTCCTCCACGTGAGGTACTTGATGAGGAAGAGGCCACAATTCAGGAACAAATAGCCTTGTGGACCAATCGTCTCCAATAGCGACGGTTTTCAAACAAGACTAACAATCAACTCCGTTATGACACCGTTCCGCGGATGTACTCTGATGACCGTCGGGATGAACGACACGATGATTATCGCCGGGATGATTATCAATGGGACGACAGGGGTGATAGACGGTATGGGGATAGACGCGACTATCAAGATGATCGCCGTTATGAAAGGCGAGATGATAGGCGCGAGGATCGCAGGGACGACAGGCGGGGATATGATCGAAGGGACGATTATCGGGATGATCGTAGGGACGACCGACGGGATGATAGGAGAGAAAATGAGCGTAGGGACAGGAGGAGAGATGATAGCCAAGATCATCGCTGCGCCGACAAGAGGCCGGCTGAGAGAAGAGATGAGAGGCCACGGGCCGACGAGCCAAAAGGCGCCGAGGAGCGTCTCTGTTACAAGTGTGGAAAACCGGGCCACTTTGCTCGGGAGTGCAACAACAAATTTGATAGAGACGTCGGCTATGATGAGAGAAAGCTGGAGGCCGCGAAGAAAAGAACCGACACAATGGCAAAAACTGCTATATGGATGATAAGGGCAAAAACTGCTATATGGTTGATCGTTTCGGGTTGGAGCACTGTGCCGTTACCACTGCTGAGACTTCAGATCATGCTGCTGAGGGGGAGACATTGAAAACTCCACCAGCATGTCTGATGGCCACAACCGACGATCCCGAATGCTCTTCATCCGGTTCAGAGACAAATGAGGTATATTCCTGTTACATTCAAGAACATGTAAATAATTTATCTGTAAATAATGAAGGTACATTGCACAAACATATTCTTGATCTTCAAGCAAGGTTAAATGCTGAAACTGCAAAGTGTGTACAGGCTGAACATCTAGCTCAAACTTTAAAAGAGTCGTCTGAATTATATCAATCAAAGTGGTTAACTAATCACAATGTTATAAAACAGATGTTAATCGAAAAAGTAGATGTTCAGAACAGGAATATATATCTTGAATCTTGTATGGACAGGTTATCAAAAGAAAAACTCTCGTTGAAAGAAGAAATTTTTGTACTTAAAAAACAGTTAGATACGGTAAATATGGAAAATATAGACAGTTTAGAAAAATATAAAATGATTGAAGAAGAAAGGATAAGTTTGTACTCACGAATAAAGACCCTTGACGATGCATTTTTAAAAAGGGGTCAAACAGACGAAACTATCCACTTAAATCAGCCCAAAGAAACTAGGTTTTACCATTCTCAACAAGGAATCGGTTTTAAAAATCCTAAATATTTGGAAAAGGCACAAAAAGTTTTACCTTTATTTTATGACATGAATTATATGGGAGCCGGGCATAAATCTTTCTTTTTTGAGTCATCAAAAGAAGTTTTAAACCAAGAAAATGAGAAACGTGTTGAACATAAAGGAAAAGAAATTTCTTTTCAATATGAATAACCTAATGAGAGTTATCCATCTAGAGTACCCACTTTAGGGGAAGACTTCTTTTCAACTTATTCAGAAGCTGATTTGAAAACAGAAACTGTAAAAACCAATTCCTCAACTTTATATTCCGTCAAAAGTTCTTCAACATCAAATTAATGTTTTAGAAAAGGAATTGAAGTCGTCTCAAAAGAAAGCTCTTGATCTTCAAGATGCTCTTCTTAAGAGCGAAGAAAAATTAGTAAATCAAACTTTTCAACAAACTGTGGAATTAACTGTCTACAGAGAAAATTTTGAAATGGTTTCTCAAAAGTTGAAGGATTTTTCAAAAGAACAAATAGTTTCTCATTTCACCAAAGCTCCATATGTGTCATCAAATAAAGGTAAGGCTAAAGCTGAAACTTCTTCTTTCATTTATAAAGGTGAGTGTTCAAAACCATTTAAAAATGAGGTTTCTAAAAAGGCTCAGATCCAATCCAAGTCTTTTAAGAAACCCACTCACCAACAAAAAGAAAATTTTGTCAAGTCTAAATCTTCCATGCTTACTGACTCTAATCGTTTTGTTCCTACAGATTATGTAAGAAGAGTTCCAAAAACCACCATGCTGGATTTTTTGAGTTTTTTTGTGAAGAAGGCTATAATGCCAAATGAATTTGTCACTAGATATAGGATGTCTGTAATCTCTAAAGACAATATGTGTAACAATGTGTGTGACAATGTGTGTAATGATGTACCGAATTCTGTTGCTTCTTTAAAGTACTCTTTCAGTGTATTATTTAATCTATGTCCAACTCGCTATAGACGACAGGAACCTGAAATGAATGCTTTCGTGCCATATCCTGTTAAACGAATCAGAAAACGAAAACAAAAAATGTTGCATCATTAGCCTCAAATGAAATTGAGACTTGTCCGTTGCCGAGGCCCAAAACCAAAGCAAAGGTCAAAAAGGTCTCAAAAAGTCAAACACCGAAGGCAATTTCATCGCCTAAGGTTCCAAAGCCCAATAAATCCAATCTTCAATGGATTCCAAAGGGTTATATATCCGGACCACACAAAAATGCTAAATGGGTTCCTAAAACTGCACATGTGCCATATACAACTGGAACTCCTAACAAAAAGAACCCATATTGAGGTGGGTACCCAAAGTTGTGTGATCTTTATGCAGATGGTTCTTGGTTACTTCTGATCAAGACCCGTTCTTCAATGAAATGGCTTCTAGTTACCATAGACTAGGACCCGTTCTTTTGCTTGTCGGTTGTGCTTAAACCGACACATTAGGCTTCTGTGCACACAGCTCAGGACCCGGTATTAACTCATCATGTTTTCTGAACATTTCGGTTCAGAACACGGTTTGATTGTAAATTAAGAATGGATGTGTTTGAATGCATATAGTTTTTCATTGTATAAATTTATTTTCTTTTCAGGCTAAATCCATTTGGTATATGGATTCGGGTTGCTCCAAGCATATCACTGGAAGAATAGAATTGTTGTCCAACGTAGTTGAACAGTATTGCGGAACGGTAAAATTCGGGAACAACCATCAGGCTCATATCAAAGGATAGGGAGAGTTAGTTCTAAATAATCTAGTCATCAAGGACGTTGACTATATTGAGGTATTATCATATAATCTATTTAGCATAGGACATCTCTATGACAAAGGACTAGAGGTAACATTTAGAGCTAAGAACTGCAGCGTGAGGAGTATGGATGGAAAAGAAATCCTGTCTGGTTCCCGAAACTCTAACCTCTACACCATTGACGTAGCCAAGCTAATGGTAAAAGGTAACATTTGACTCTTATTAAAAGCCTCTTCAAAAGACTCTTGGTTGTGGCATCGAAGATTATCCCATTTGAATTTTGATAATATCAACAAGCTGGCTGCGAAACAATTGGTCAAAGGTCTCCCTGAATTGCGTTATGAAAAGGACCATCTTTGTGGAGCTTGTGAGAAAGAAAAAATGAAACGATCATCTCACAAACCAAAGCCCGGACAATCAACGTAAAGAGTATTGGAGTTACTTCACATGGATTTATGCAGACCGATACGGACTCAAAGCATAAACGGGAAACGATATGTGTTGGTTATCGTTGATGACTATTCACGATATACCTGGGTCAGTTTCTTGCGATCCAAGGACGAGACAGCTCAAGAAATCATAGAATTTATAAAGAGTGTCGAAACCCAACAGCAGCTGTCAGTGCAATCAATCATATCCGACAATGGCACAGACGTCAAGACCTTGGTATTTGAGGGCTTCCTTCGATCCAAAGGTATTCAGCATCAATATTCTGCTGCTCGAACGCCACAACAAAATGGGGTCATGGAAAGGCGTAAGTGTACTCTTGTGGAAGCCGCTCGTACAATGCTCACATACACGAAGCTACCTCCGTTCTTGTGGGCCTAAGCCGTATCAACAGCCTGCTATACACAAAATCGCTCCATTATCCATAAGCGCTTTAACAAAACTCCTTACCAAATCTTTTTGAATAAAGTTCCATTTGTCAAGTACTTACGTGTATTTGGTTGTAGGTGCTATGTTCTGAACGATAAAGACAACCTTTGGAAGTTTAACGAAAAGGCGGATGAAGCGATCTTCATTGGATACTCATCCAACTCGAACGCCTATCGCGCATTCAATACCCGAACCAGAACAGTCAATGAAAGTGTGCATGTCACATTTGATGAGTTTGCTGAGCTGGCACCCGAAGTTGATCATACAGGACCTCGCATTACTCAAATGCCTGGAGACTCTTCTAACAACCCCATTTCTTTTTCTTCTTCTAACTTGGTTAATTTGTTTGATCCTTTTTACGTAGAATTTTTCGGTCCTAATGCTAATGTGTCTAATATTGTCAATAATGTAAGCAATCCTCCCAATTCAACTGCGCCACAAAGTTTCTCCGCTCCATCTTCATCCACATCATACCCTCATCCATCAACATCAACCACTGATACATCCGCAGTTGAATCTACTCCTATAATACCTTCGCATATAATACCAACTATCCTTCCTTCACCTGAACACTCGGAAATCGAACCGGAACCAGTGGTACCATTATTTGAAACCATTGACCATGAATCTTCATCCATCCCCACCTTAACCACTGAGATTCCATCCCGAGCACCTCTTCCACACGAGATTAAATGGACCCGAAGTCACCCAACAGATCAAATCATTCGTGATGTTTCAACAGGAGTCCAAACTCGTAGGGCGTCTGCTAATGAATGCCTCTTCGCATCATTCCTTAGTATGATAGAGCCCGCTCGTGTGGATGAAGCCCTAAAAGATCCAGATTGGATAGTTGCAATGCATGAGGAACTAAACTTGTTTGAACAGCTAAGAGTATGGCGGTTAGTTTCCAAACTGTGAATTACAGTTCCATATCAATCATACAACATATTAAGAACAATAACAAATTAGTAATCAAACAACTAACCGAATGGTTGATTATCAGAGAATGTCGATTACAAAAGCTTGAGAGAATATTTCAGAATTAGTAACTGCTATCCTCCGTACAAAAGTGTAAACTGTCAGATCTATCACTATTGAAAGTCAAAGATACTATATATATACATATTTGACAACTATCAAAGAAATACAAAACAACCCCTAGACTTTGTTTCCATCAATTAAAACATAACCGAACATTCTCCCCCTTTGATGGAAAGACCAAAGTCTTTAAATCGATAAGCCCAGCTTTTGTTCGAATCTTCTAACACTTTTACGATCCGAGAGCCTCCATTCAATCTTTGAAATAAACTCAACCATGAGTCTTCGGTCGTTTACAGATTGAGCTCCTTTCTTCGTCTTTCTTTTCTTATCTGCTCCAAGCTTTCCTTTTAAACCACTCAACACTTTATTCAGAGTCCCATTTGAAAATTTGTTCAGCTCTACACTTCTCATAGCTCTACACTTCTTATTTCTATCTTTGTACATGACTGGTGGATGCTTTACCATGATCACTTGGAATTCTTTCAACTCTCCAGCAAACTTGATATCTCTATGAGGAGCTGTCAAGTTGATCTTCCTCATACCCCGTTCAACACCTATCTGTAGATCTTGCACTGACATCAATACCAATTTGGTATGCATGAAGTGAAACAGTGTCTTAAGTGCAAATCTACAGTGTTCATTTCGTTTGATTCTGCACAACTCATCAAAAAGATCTTCAATGTCGACCAGGTGCATATTGAACATATCAGCTTCTGTGAACGTATAGGTGTTTCCATCTGATCTAGTGACAGTGAACTTCGGATAGAAAATCTTAACAAATCTTTCCTTTTCTATTTTCACCAGATCGACTATTCTGAACTAACTCTTGACCTTCTCAACTTCCTGTGTTTTATTTCTCAGAAAGCTGGCATAGTTGACCAGGTTCGGCATATTCGGCTCTAAAACCCTAAATAGCTTGAGAAAAGAACAGGGTGCTTGTTTCTTGCAAAATATTCGTTTTTCAAGAATATCTTTGATGTATGGCATCTTGTTCCTTTTTCTAATAAACTCTGCCGATCTATTTTCTGGAAGCTCAAGTTTCTTCACTTTCTTTTTGCTGATCTCATCTTTGTTCAATAGTGTCAGCATGTCTTGAATTTCCCTCTGAACAACCTGTTGTGCTTCAAATCTGAGTCTATGTTGTTTTTGAGACTCATCAGCAAGTACGTATTCATTGAAGAACCTTTCCATCACCTCAACCTCATCCAGTTCAACCTTTTCTTGTGTAACCAAGTTTTCGACCGGAAACTCTTCAATTTCCTCCTTAACTTGAATAACCACCTCATGCTTTTCAACCGTTGGTGTCGATTCAGTATCTTTCAAAACCTCCTCAACTAAACCTTCCTCTTCTTCAATCCTTTCAGCTCTAAAATCAATATCAGTCAAAGCAATTACATCATCATCTTCAGACACTTCAATATATTCCTCTCTCTCTTCTCCTATTCCTTGAATACTCAACTCATGATGCTTGTCTTGAACATCTTCATCAGAATCAATATATTCTACAAAATGGTAAATATCATACTGAATAATCAAAGGAACTGGAACATCTTCATGAAGAATCAATCCCAGCTCACTTTGTTCACCAGCCGATTCTTTTGAGCCCCCATCTTCTCTCTCTTGAACTTCAGTTTCTTTTTCTGGGTATGTAATCATCAATACCCCAGGTGTAGATTCATCAAGCTTTCTCCACTTCTCCCCCTCATGAGGAGCATCATCGGAGTCCTCATCATGCTCATCATGTTTCCTCTTGGATGAGGAAGCTTGAGCCTTACAGGTCTCTTCAACTGCTGCAACCCTTTCTGATAAATTGCCCAATGCAGTTATCATTGTGCTTTCTAAACTGATCATATGTTTTCTCATTTCATCAAACTGTTCGAACACAAAATCTTTTAACTCTTCTATCAACTCATTGATAGCTTGATTAGATTCAGATTTCTTCATTGATTCCTCCGCAACAGACTTACCCTTTAAGAACTTGTGGATGTTTGACATCTGTGTCATTACCTCAGCCAATTGAGCAGATACATGCGTGTTTACCCCAGCAACAACTTCATTCAACGCTTGATTTAATGTTGTTTCAGTTACAAACGGGGATAAAGTCACCACTGGGTCACGTAGACTTCCAGTTGTCACAACAGTCGAACTTGTAAAAAGTACGTCTGTGTGGCCAGTACTCAGAGTTGGTAAAGTTGTTGCTCTGACTGGACTTCCACCCTCTTCAAGTGACGGAGCAACAAATACTTCCATTACTGAGGATGTTCCAGTGGGAACACGAAGTTCAACCACACTAACTTCAACGGATGAAGTTGACTCGAGTGTCCTAGGCTTTATAGGATCTAGACTCAGTGATTGAATTGAAGTCGTACACTCGGGCAGCTGTGTACTTGTTTCAATATCCATCAAGTCCAAGTGACTCTCGGATAGACTATAAGGTTCATCCCGGTGTTTAGTTGAAACAATCTCCTATTGAGAGGAGACTGAGTGGATGGTTGGGTGTGCAATCCTCAGTGGGATACTGACTTCTTCAATGCTAACTCTCATAGGAGAGCTAACAGCAAATGTGGTTAGACCCCGGCTGTCTAGGTTGATTGTATCTCTCACATTCTCTTCAGCAATGCGTACTATATCTATCATCATATTTCCTCCCTCAGGATGATCACCTCCATCCGCACCATCATCATCATCATCATTATCATCACCTTCACCTTCTTCTTCTTGGATATCGGATAAAGTTCTCTCAGAATCAGATTTCTCAGCTTCTTCCTCACCTCCCCTTACTACAACATCTCCCTCACTCACAGATTGGGCACCCTGAAATTCAGCCCCTTGCTGAGGTTCCTATAGTCCTAAGGCTCCTTGGGTAAGAGATCCCGGCTCCTGGGTCTCTATTGGAGCATGATCTATCCTATACAATCTCACATGCTCACTCTCTTGATCCGCATATTTTAACAATGACTCCGGGATTGGCATAATATTTGCATTTGGAGAATCCGGCACTTCGTGTAAGCTCATCATCACATAATCTGGACATCGCTGTGAATTGGCTCGCTTCGGAATATTTTCATTTGCGCGAAGAATTCCTCGGATAAGAATTTGTATAAATCTCTGAAGCGGAACAAATTTTCTTGCTCTATTTGTAGTTTTTGCCAGAACAATCTCCTTTAAGTCCTCCCATATGCACTGAGCATAATCATAATGCTTGTTAACGCTATTCCATGAAAAATCCTTAGGCAATGAATGCTGCATCTGTCGATGCCTGTGTGCTTAGACGTCATACACCTATTGATAATTCCAAATAGTGTGTACCATTCCCCATTCAAGCCATTCCTATGGAATTTGGAGCTCTTTGGTAGTAGCTTTGAGTAGCCCAAGCTAATCAGATCATGAACCAGCTCCTCATTCGAAACAAAGTCTTCAAAATCAGCCAATTCAGGAAAGTTGATAGTGTCTATACGTCTTGGAAGAAATAAATTGTGACGAAGTCTGGCGAGAGTGATTTTAATTTTGAATTGGTCTATTGTTACTTTGAAATGGTGATTGCCGTCTGCAGGAACAAATTTGACCGTGTGCCAAAATTGTTGTAGATATACCTGTGGGATAGAAGGTTTATATTGAAGCAGATAACCTAACGGATTAGGGGTGTTCAACGAATTGGTTTGTGGTTTCCTTGGTTTCTTCGAATCGGTTTCTTCGAATTTCAAATTCTGAAAACGAATTCAAAACCAAACCGAATTGGAAAAGAGAATTTTTAAACCGATTCGATTTAGAAATTCGAATTCGGTTTTACCCAAACCGAACCGAAATTTAAAAAAAATTTCAGCAGCTTTGGTCCTTTGGAAAGAAAACAACAAAAATTTAACATGTTTTAACAATTTCAATACACTAACATAATATTTAATTTTGTTGCTACTTAGTCAAAATGATAAACAAATTTAAACGAGTGAAAACAAAAGTAAAAGTCTAAATATATGTCACCAACTCCTGTTTTCATGAACAAAAATTACAACTTCGAGCAATAGTATTCGGTAACAAAACAGAGAAGCTCGAATTAAGTCAACTTGCAAAAGCAACTTCGAATTCCAGCAGCAATCAAAAACTCATGTATTCTGAAATAGAAAATAAGCAATCTTAATTAGTAGTAAATCATATATTCATTATTCTAAATGAGAATTCACAATCCTATGTGATGTCTTAATGGTTATATACCAAAAATAAGAACTAATAGACAATTAGGCAAGTGTACCTATCGTTTACTAGCATATAAATGGCAAGAACCGAGTTATCGATCTCGAGGACACAATGTAGAATGATGATAATAAACTCGTTGTCAATAATTAGTCTAAATGAAAACGATTTGATTTTTGATAAAACGAAACACCAAATTTAGAAAATATTACTCAATTAAAAACTATTTCACTAAATGCTACTTGAATATAAAATAATGCACTAAGATTAGACGATTGCAAATGTTTAAAATCAGAGAATAAAAGGTAATCATTCAAGTTTATCCCCCCCGCACATTAGATGACTAGAAATTAAGCATAGCATGATTAAAGGTTAAGAAAATATAATCAAGTGTCACAAACTCCTCTTTCAACTTGTTTGCTTTTAAATTAAAAGATTAGATAGTCGGAAATCTCCTAATAAACTAACCAATTAATTACACAAGATAATATTTATACAAATCGATTTCTTGAAATGTGAATTTACTTTCGCAAATACACATATAATGCTAGACTTTCATCCAAGCAAAATATTCTCGTTGATGATACTAAAATACATGAAATAAATCCTTTTACTATTTCTAGCTCAAAGCCAAACAAATCCACAGACAAACTCATAAAGAATGACTAACAAATTAATTTTAGCTTTCGCTTTTAAACAACTCACTAAACACCAAATAAAACATGTATTTTAAATATCCATCAAGAGATAAGTCTAACAAGGAATCGAAACGTTAAACACCTAAAACTTGCTAACAAATGTGCATCTAATGTTTGGGGGTTGACAAACCCGAATGATTACAAAGAAAACTACTCACTAGCCATAGAGGATGAACTAAAAACACAAAATAAAGAGAGATTCATCTAAATAAACAACGGTTAAAGAGAAAACTCCCCCAATGATTGTCAAACCACCACCACTTGCATCAACTTTAACTTCTTCATGTGCTCTCTACAGTAGAATTTTCGTAGCCTCCACATACAAACCCTAGGTATTGATTAGACCCCCTAATTTCAGAGAAAAAGATGCTTAAATAGCACCAGATCTGCACATGTTCGCGCCGCGACAAAGGCAAAGGTCGCGTCGCTACTCTCCATTGTACGATATGGTCAGATTCTGCTGCTGTAAGTCGCGCCGCTAGGTGGTCACTGGTCGTGCCGCGATCATGTTTCTGCTTATAATCATTCTTAATTGCTCAAAAAGTCACGACGCGAGGCTTAGATGGTCGCGCCGCGACCAACAACCTGTTCATGAAACTGCACAGCATGCTCATCTCTTTCCTTTCTTGTCACGTAGAGGAAGGGAAACTCTCCGAAATTGCGAACAACGGCTTCGAACAACCTGAAAACACGAATATAACGTAAATAGATGCGAAATAAATGTGTTTTAGAGAAAAACCGGAAAAACTAGGGGTAAAAGTGACGTAATTATATATCCGATAAGTGTTGCATCAAAATACCCCACACTTGAACATTGCTTGTCCTCAAGCAATCTGCATTATTCAAGATTAAAACGGCCTTTTCGACAAACTCTCTCTACAAACATACAAGATAGACTCCAAAACAATAAAGATCCGAAATGAAAACAATTGAAACCAAATGAGTAAATATGTGATCATTCAAAGCTAGAGATGCAAAAACTAGAGTATGCACAACATCAATGATTCCAAAATCTAGCCAACACAAACTAGCACCTCACCATGGAATTCACTCAACACTCAAGTTTATATTGGTTTAAGTGTGTATAATTGCACAATCCACTCAACGCCATTCATGTTGATCAATATAGGCATAAGTGTTAGGCACAAAAAGGCCTCAGTCAAACCTGTTCTACATCTGAGGGGGAGATTTTATAATCAAACCTGTTGATGCATTTGAAGGTTGAATTTAAGGCCTGTTATATGCCTTATTGAAACCTGAAAATGATTTGCAATATCAGTCTAAAGCTGTTCTATATGTTGCATGTGTTGCAACTAAGACAGTTTGTCCAAGCTGCTCTATCTGCTGAACAGGCTGGACATAAACTGTCTACGCTGCTCTACACTGTTGAGCAGCTTGGGCAATTTTAAAGTGTTCTGTTCTTTGTGAACAGAACCTGTTCTTTGTGAACAGGCTAAA
>JAANYP010004960.1:0-25361 GCA_020465985.1 Centrapalus pauciflorus | reverse complement strand
CGAAACACGGAGACTATTAGACGCTGAACGAACGACACACGAACGATCCTACGAACTAATTCTCTCCGAAACGGCACTCACCTAGCTGATAAACTCGAGATCGCCTTAAGCTTAATTCCTCACGACCATTTACAAGTTGATTGCACTGTCACCCCGACATCCCAATTGTTATTTCATATGTACGGCAGTTTTACGACCATTTACAAGTTGATTGCACTGTCACCCCGACAGTTCTAAGAACTAGGATCGCTGGACAGCCGTTAGTCTTCTCTACAGACATGTTGCGTCAGGTTCTGCAGTTGGGATCTCAGGAACAAGAGGATGGGCCTATTGACTTTCCGTTAAGTATTAGGCAGACTGCTTTTCTGAGGATGGGATACAGTTTAGATGTGACAAAGTCGTCATACATGAAGAGTGGCCTGATTGGGCAATGGAGATTCTTGGTACATGTATTCATGGTCTGTTTTGCACCGAAGAAAGCTGGATTTGATTACATAGTGTCAAAGATCCAATCTGGGGTTATTGCATTGGTATATAATCGGAAGTTCAGCTTTTCGCAGATGTTCTTCTCGGAGTTCGTTCATCAGATTGCGGCTCCAGAAAGGGAAAGATTTTTGCTGTACCCTAGATTCATTATGATGCTGATTAGGCATTTCTTGCCAGATTTGCCGCCGTCAAATGACTCTCTGAGTGTTAATGTTATGGACAAACGGATTTTCGCTGATTGTTCCTCACACCGAAGAAAATTGGCTGTTCCTGTTGCTCGTCCATTGTTCGGAGCTATTGAGGATAGGGATATTCAAGCCCCGGAAGATGCCAACTGGGCAGGGGTCGTTGAGTTTCCACAACAACAACAACAGCAACAACGTCAACAACAACAACAGCCACGAGTTCAAAGACGCCGTCAGAGACCAGCAGTGAGTCAAATCCAGGCATCAAGGCCTTCTACAAGCGAGCAGCCCCAAGCTCAAGAAGCTGGGCCATCAAATGTTCAAGAAGCCGGGCCCTCCAATATTCAGAGTGAAACTGAACAGCTTTGCCAGACGCTAAATGAAATTTGGGAGGCAGGGCCTCATGCAAACGAAGACATTGCCGCAGCATTAGTAGGTGAGCTGCTTAGTCCACCAGAAGGTGAAGATGATGTTTTTAGAGATGTAGAGGAGTATGAGCCAGAGAGGGCTGATGGAGGCTTGACATCATCAGAATCAGAATCAGATGATATGGAGGAGCAGGAGGCTGAAGCTCCTGAATCAATGGCTGCAGATCCCGGAATTCACATCGGAACCTATGGAACTAGGTTGATAGTGAATGAAGCAGCAGGATCGAGGAGGAGAGAGGAAAGGAAATCTGAAGATTCAGACTTTGAAGAAGAGGAAGTTGCTCCACTAGTGACGAGGCAACGGGCCAAACGTCATCGGTTCATGCAAGGGTCTTCTTCGGCATTCACAAGCCAGCCAGAAGTTCCCCAATCCCAACCTCAAGCCACCGCTCCACCATCACCGCCACCTCAGCATCATGAGCCATATATTCCACCACCATTCATTCCGTCTCCCATTCAGTCCATTCCATCTACCTCAACCGCATATACTGAAAATCAGAGGTTTGTACAACTCAAGGGACGTGTTGACTTTTAGCATGTTCAGATCTTAACCCTCACAAAGGCTGTCGGCGAGCTCCAGGCGCATAACGCAAATCTTGACAAGGACAATGCCGAATTAAGGAAGATTGTGGAGGATGTAAGGGATGAGAACACTGAATTAAAATCTTTTATTGCAGATCAGTCTTCAGAAATCCGATCAATGAGGTCCCTCCTTGAGCAGCTCATGAAAAATCTACAAGCTCAGGGGGAGACAAGTTGTAGGGATCAGGAAGTGCAGCATAGAGAGGATGATGACGAAGGCAATGATCCCGGTGCAAGTAAGGAGAATGAGCCTGTAGATTTTTCTGCAGCTCAACTTACACAAGTTCAGGGGGAGCCTAGTCAAGGTGAAGGAGAAATGGGAGAAGCTAGTTCATCAAAACAGCCTACAGACTTTGAAATCAGTGAGATGATTGACGCGCTTATGGATCTCGATGATGATCCTCTGGATGTAGGTTTTGATAATGAAGATGAAGAGCTGGAAGAAGGCGAGTTTGTGCCAGAAGAGATAGTGGACTGGCAGTCAGATGATGAGGTAGTCGCTGATGAGGATGATGAAGCTGATGAGATAGTTGTGCAGCAGAATCCTATTACCGATACCTACATGATTGATGGAAATAGAATTGTCAATGTAGATATAGTAAATGCTGCATTGAATCCTCAGCCATCGACAGAAGAACCTGCAAGAGAGCTAACTAATGAAGAAAAAAGAAAGCTATGGTTCAGGGCTGAAGAGAAGGAGTTAGCAATTAAGAGGACAATGAGAGTGCCGGGTACTGGGAAGCTGTCTGAGCGAATTTTAAGTTGGTTCTTTGACGGAGATCTGCAGCTTTTTGTAATTAAAAGAAAAGACGGGCTTCAGTACATGAGGCGAACATTAAAAGCATTCAACTCCCTGCCAAAGATCGAAATCACTGCGCTAGCATGGAAAGATTTGATAAACATTGGCGATGATCCCTATGCGAGCGTAATTGAAAGAATCATAAGAAAGGAGGGGAGATCAAGGAAATTCGAGCGTTTGAATCCAAGGGTCGGGAGAAGAGTAGAGGATCTGTCACGTATCGATCCTCTAACTGGACGACCGTGGATGAAGATTCAGTATAAACCAGCCAGATGTTTGAGGAAAGTGCCTCTAAAGCGGATGGCACAGAATGTTTTGCAGAATCTACATTGGTGGTACGCCGATACTGAGACCGGGGAAGCAGTTATGGAGGATTTTGAAGAAAAAGTCATTCTTAGAGTCTACGACCCGCTTCACCTGGTAAACCTCTCTAAAGAAGATCTTCAGATTTTGTATAATTGTAAGATCTCCAGTGACACACATATGGACGGTGAAGCAAGTAAGTATGAAAATGTAGTCAAGGTATGTGTCGAGAAAGGTTTGTATGCTGGTAGTATTTTGAATCAATAAATAAACAAAGTTCTTAAATCAATTGTGTGAGTTATTAGAAGCTATCGTCAAGGGGGAGTCTGTTGGTACATCCTGTGTGACGATAGCAGTCTAATTGATATTGCATTGTGTTTTTGACGAGTGTTTGGATATATATGTTTATATGTGTTTGTCTGTTATTGATTGTGTGGTTGAACTTGATGTAACATATTACAAGAAGTTCAAACATAAAGGTCAAAGATTAACTCAAACATAAGTAAAACATAAGTTTCATCACTTAAGTGTTTAAGTGATTTGGCTAGATTCGAATTACACAAAGGTAGACATTCGAATCTGTGATAGATTCGAATGTAGCCTTAGATTCGAATGAAGGCTAGATTCGAGAGTGTCCTTGTGGATAGACTCGAATGGGCCTTGGGCCAGATTCGAGTTTGGCCCACATCAGACTCGAATCAGGGTCTATAATTAGGGATAGACTCGAGTCATTAGCAGACTTTTAGCAGAATTCGTGAGGAATTAAGCTTAGGCGATCTCGAGTTTATCAGCTAGGTGAGTGCCGTTTCGGAGAGAATTAGTTCGTAGTATCGTTCGTGTGTCGTTCGTTCAGCGTCTAATAGTCTCCGTGTTTCGTGGTTGAGAGTTGTCCGTCTAACCGTCAACGAGGATTCCGCACTCGTTCACGGATCCGCGTCTAGATAGATCTTGCAGTGGTAGACCTTACAGTTTGTCCTCTTTATGTTCCACAGTCTGCAGCTGACCATCTAAAGAAAATGATAACGATTATTATGTATTTATTTTAAATTTGTATGTATGCATGCATCAGAATTTGATTAAACTAAAGATCAATGTACGTATGAATATTTTGAGTAAATACATTGTTAGGAAAATATCATGTAGTATAAATGTCAAGCTGCTAGTTGAGGCTTTCATGCTGTTAGCATACTTCTGGGGTGGTTACAATTCTGTAGCTGTTAGTTCAAGAAACTCAAGCTGCTAGTTCAAGAAATTCAAGCTGCTAGAGTCAAATGATGAAGTTGCTTATTGATAATATCAAATAGAATAGAAAGATCAGAAGATTTGAAGATATCTCTCGAAGATAAATTGTAGTTTTACAAGAAATCAATTAGAATAGAAAAAATAGAGTAGACAGAAGTTCTTAATGTACACACGTAATATTTTGCTATTCTGTTTTAAGTTTTCCTAAGCCTCTAAGGTTGTAAAAGCCTAAGAACAGTATGTGTTCTTCGTCTAATCAAAAGGAATAGAGGTTCTTGTGAAAGTTGTAATCATTATGAGTTTCAATATACAGTTCTGAGTTTGAAAGTTATATAACCACCGTTGTTTTGGCACTGTTGGAGAGTGTTGCCTCTTTTGCCTCAGTTTAGTATTCTTCGTGACTTGTGAATCAGGCGGCGTGCTGTTTGGCTCACCAACAGATATACCAATCAATTCCTATATATAAAACTCGGTAAATTAATAAGTCATGTATATATGTAAAACTATTAAATCACAGTGAACTCGAAAATAATATTAAACTGATCAATTTAATTCAAATATTTGAATACTTGCATTTGTTTGTACATCTGGCTTTTTCTTCGCAAAATGGCCCTCATCCTGATGAGTATTTGCAGCGTCAGGATTAACGACCAATGGTGGAGACGCCACTGGAGACACCTGCAATAAAAATTAAGAAATGCATTTGTTAGTAAAATAAATGTATAAAATGTTAATTAGCATAATTAATACAATAAATGTTTTCCTCAGATTCTGGTGCATGAGTTGACAATGATTCTGGCTTCTCCCCTTGTGCATAATACCGAGCCATAAGTTGGTGAACCATTGCCTATGTATCTTCCACTTTCGTTGTCAACAAATTTATCTGAAGTTCTTTGTCTTCGCGTTCGCGTCTCAGATTAGCTTCACTTTCGCGTCTCTCAGCTTCACGTTCGCGTCTCTCAGCAGCAAGTGCTGATTCAAGTAGTTTGACTCTCTCATCATCCAATGCTTTTCTCTAAGGAATATTAAAATATTTTTTGATTGTCACTTCGCTGCCCACTCCTCTTGCATATCCTGACTTTTCGGGACCAAATACCTCTATCAAGGCATCAGTCCCCTCATCAACCATTAAGGTTCCGGCTTTGATATTGTCCACGGTGGCTCTCTGCATTAAAGATTCCAATAGGCAGTAAGTAATTTGTTTCATGAAAATAAACATGAATATGTAATTAAATTATGTATTAACATAGATCTGTCAAGCATATATATATATATATATATATATATATATATATATATATATATATATATATATATATATATATATATATATATATATATATATATGTATATATATATATATATATATATGTCAAAATGTTTACTACTTCATCAACCTTTGCTTTAGTACTTTCATCTCGAAATACCCCTTTTTTGTTTTGTCTACCTTTCAACCACAATATACCACGTGGGGGTTCTTCATCTGCTTCAATTACTTTTTCTTCGATCTTATAATCATCAAATACACATGTAAAGTTAAACCAATTAGTATATATATATACAGTACTTAAAAAATAGAAAACGAAAACATAAACAAATTAATTACTGTTCTATAAATGTAGTTACTAGTTTTTTTACATATTCGTATCCACCTCGTCCCATAGTATGTGGATAAACAGACATGGAGCGCGCCTCTTTAGATGCATCTAACTTTTTCTTAATTTCAGAACAGAATGATACTTAATTAACATTTGAAAACACAATATATAATATGAAAGATATATGTATGGAATTAATTATAATATAACCAAAACCTGGTAAGCTTCCGTGCTCGTATACTGTACGAAATCAACCCATTCCTTGTGCTTGACAATTGCACTATACTTAGGTGGGACTTGATTTAGTTTTAAAGGCGTATCTTTGTTGGGCAGTATGTATTTTTCCCTCAATTTCCTTTTGAAGTTCCTTAGATGTGCACCAAGACAATTTATTACTAACTTTCTGTATGTCTCATCAACATCAAAATATCGCTGCAAATAACAAATTAAATACACAAATCTGATTAACAGCAATGTTGTTTAATTTTTGAACATTAAGAAATTAAACATAATTGGTTAAAACTAACCGTGATTTCATCCCATAGCTTAGCTCTTGCGTGAATCTACCTTCTTCCATATCAGAATCTTCAAGCCTATGTGCTCACAAACCATGTCTCCTAAAAATCTTGCAAACACTGTTATGTGATCTCCTGTTAGCCTATCCATTGTATCAAACGTTACCTTGAGCTTTAATGCACCGGGTATGTTGTATAGATTGCGAAAATTAGATAACCTTGTTATGCCCCTAGGCGGAACTACTATTTTGATTGGACTTGCATTGATTGCAACAGCATCCATCTTTTGTTGTTCATCATAATCATCGTACTCCTCTGATTCATATCCATCATGATCATCTGCCTCGCCATTATTTTGAATAACAAGTTGATTGTTCATGGTTTCAGTGTTCTTGATCCTTTAAGTTCTTTTGGAGAGAGTTGAAAAAGATTAAAAATTATGAAGATTCGGCAGAAAAGTGTATAAGCAAATTAATGATTGTGTTTGTAGGCATTAACTGTAATTATCGAAGTTTAAGGAATGTAAAACGGCAAGTCTAATTTAAAATTTTCGCATAAATTTTAGCTCCATTTTTTAAATATTTCGGTCCTAAATTAATATTTCGATCCTAAATTAATAATAAAAATATCAGAAATGTTTTATGAAAAAATTCAAAAAGGCATGACTTAGCTTAGTGGTAAAGGTGGTGGATGGTGTTAGTGTGTTGGGCTGGTCACTTGTTCGAGTCTAACATATATGTAACTTATTTGCCTTTTTTATTTTGTAAGTGATAATGATATATATTATATACTGTATTAACAACCAAAGTTATATAAGCTAAATAACTTATACATGCAATTTGGGTATAGTTTAAGGACCATTTTTTGCAATTTACTCTAATTGGAATTCAAACCAACAAAAATGATAAACCAACATTTGTACATAAACCTAAACATATGTTGTATTATAGATCAAAAACGTAGTTTATAAAATAATTACGTGATTAATTTGAACCTAACTTTTATTAATCATGGAATGGAATGGAAATGAAATGATTATATATAACCTAAGTTTTACTAAATAATTACTTGATTAATTTTAACCTAAGTTTTATTATTTCAGTAGAGTTAAATTGAGAAATTTTGTTTTTGCAAATCTTGAACTGTTAGTTCATTTTCTCAAGCTGTTAGTGCATTTTCTCTAGCTGTTAAGTGATATATATTTTGTAAGTGATAATGATATAAATTATATCTTATATTTTGAACGGCTAGAATATCATTAACAACCAAAGTTATATAAGTTAAATAACTTACTCTAATTGGAATTCAAACCAACAAAAATGATAAACCAACATTTGTACATAAACGTAAACATATATTGTATTATAAATCAAAATCTGCTTTAAGTAATTACTTAATTGTACCAAAAGCATACATTCGCATCCCAGGTTTGTATAAAATTGTGGTAACAAGCATCCCAAATACAAACATTACAACTAAAAATGTATTCATTAACAAAAAGCCCTGTAATTAATGCATCGTCTTGCCAGATGTGTTGTTGACAAGAACGGCTCAAGCGGTTGAAATGCCTCGGTAGAAGCCTCATGCGATCCTGCATCAGCAATCGACGTACTTTGGCAGTTGTTTCGGTCACTGACTGCGGATGCGTTGATGAGTTTCTGAAGGCATCATTCAACAGCCTCCTAGCGTCGTGTACGCTCTGTCCTCCTTCTGCCATTAGCAGCATTCCTAGGAGAAACTTAGCATTAAGTGATTCGGAACGTGCTGCACTTTGCAGCTTCTCCTTTCCTTCCGTCTCCAAACCCGCATAAAATATATTTAACTGTTGATCAATACAATACATAAACATAAATATGTAGTTCATGTTTAGGCAAATAAAAAAACAATAGAAAGCATGACAAATAAAGTGTATCAATCCATCGTTAAAGAGCATGTTAATGTTTCCCTTCTCCCTCAGAACGTAAAGCAGTTGAGAATTTTTGGCCCCCTAAACCCTATTCTGTGGATGGAATCAACTTCCATCATCTCGTAAATGACGTCAGACTCAGATTCGCGTTTAAAGGTTTTGCAACTGTAATGAATGCAGACATATAAGCTTAATAAAACGTACTCTTCAATAGGTAATTACATTATTATCAACCGTAATTTCTTAATAAGACGTACTCTTAAATAGGCAAATACGTCATGTTCATTCAGAAAATCTAAAATCAAAGCCCAAATTAATGGGCTACGGTTCATTAACCTTAATGTATCTCTTAAATAGGCAAATACATCATAATCTTAGTTGAATCGATAGTATATGATAGGGTTAGGAAACTTACATTCTCTTGCTTTTAAAAAGTTCAAAGGCACTTGATGCCTCCAAAAACCCCAAAATTCTAGCTACTACTTCGTCTGTAAGCTCCATAGTCGTTAATCGGATTTGCGTAGTTGCTTGGCGAGAGTTTGAAATGATGATTTGCAGGTATAGGTTATGCTATGTTCTGACGTTGGGGAAAACGAATGGCACGAATAGGAAAAGGGTGATGGTTGTATGCGCGTGGTCATTACATGCCGCCATTTTCATATTTTTACTGAAATGACGTAAATGCCCCTAAAAATAAAATACATGTTGTATTAGTAAGGGTATTTTTGTCAATTTCGCAAGCTGTTAGTGCATTTTCTCAAGTTGTTAAGTTTACAAAATTAATTGATTATTTTCAACCTAAGTTCTATTTTATTATTCATGTAATTTCATGGATTAATGGAAAAGAATTGATTCTTTGTATATAATCTAGGTTTATGAAATTACTTGATTAATTTCAACCTAAGTTTTATTTTATTATTCATGTAATTTCATGGATTAATGGAATTGAATTGATTATCTGTGTATAACCTAGGTTTATGAAATTACTTGATTAATTTCAACCAAAGTTTTATATTATTATTCATCTAATGTCATGGGTTAATGGAAATGAATAGATTATCTGTATATAACGTAGGATTATAAAATTACCTGATTAATTTTAACCTAAGTTTTATTTATTCCTGAAATGGAATGCAACTGAATTCAATTGACTGTCTGTTAATTTATAACCTACGTTCACGAAATTACCTGATTAATTTTAACCTAAGTTTTATTATTCATGGAATGGAATGCAATTAAATTGAAATCAATATCTGTTTATAACCTAGGTTCATTAAATTACATGATTTATATTAACCTAAGTTTTATTATTCATGGAATGGAATGCAACAGAATTGAATAGAATATCTGTAAACCTAGGTTCATGAAATTACCTGATAAATTTTAACCTAAGTTTTATTATTTAATTGAGTTAATTAGAAAAATTATGTTTTTGCAAGTTTCGAGCTGTTAGTTCAATTTCTCAAGCTGTTAGTGCATTTTCTCAAGCTGTAAAGTGTTTATAAACCTACGTTCATGAAATTACTTAATTAATTGTAACCTAAGTTTTATTATTCATGGAATGGAATGCAATTGAATTGAATTGACTCTGTATATAACCTAGGTTCATGAAATTACCTGATTAATTTTAACATAAGATTTATTATTCATGGAATGGAATGCAATTGAATTGAATTGATTATCGTTATATAATCTAGGTTCATGAAATTACCTGATTAATTTTAACCTAAGTTTTATTATTCTTGGAATGAAAAGCATTTGAATTGAATTGACTGTCTGTTAATTTATAACCTATGTTCATGAAATTACCAGATTATTTTTTACCTAAGTTTTATTATTCATTGAATGGAATGCAATTGAATTGAATTCAATATCTGTATATAACCTAGGTTCATGAAATTGTCTGATTAATTTTAACCTAAGTTTTATTATTCATGGAATTGAATTGAATTGACTCTCTGCATATAACCTAGGTTCATGAAATTACCTGATTAATTTTAACCTAAGTTTTATTATTAATTGAATGGAATGCAATTGAATTGAATTGACTCTCTGTATATATAACCTAGGTTCATGAAATTACCTGAAAACTTTTAACCT
The DNA here is from genome assembly GCA_020465985.1 of Centrapalus pauciflorus. Classification (NCBI taxonomy): domain Eukaryota; kingdom Viridiplantae; phylum Streptophyta; class Magnoliopsida; order Asterales; family Asteraceae; genus Centrapalus; species Centrapalus pauciflorus. The sequence continues at coordinate 15,217 of JAANYP010004960.1, read as the reverse complement.
AAGTTTTATTATTCATGGAATCGAATGCATTTGAATTTAACTCTCTGTATATAACCTAGGTTCATGAAATTACCTGATTAATTTTAACCTAAGTTTTATTATTTAATTGAGTTAAATAGAAAAATTATTTTTTTGCAACTTTCGAGCTGTTAGTTCAATTTCTCAAGTTGATAATGCATTTTCTCAAGCTGTTAAGTGTTTTATAAACCTACGTTCATGAAATTACTTGATTAATTTTAACCTAAATTTTATTATTCATGGAATGGAATACAATTGAATTGAATTGAGTCTCTGTATATAACCTACGTTCATGAAATTACCTGATTATTTTTTACCTAAGTTTTCATGGAATGGAATGTAATTGAATTGAACTGATTATCTGTATATAACCTAGGTTTACGAAATTACATGATTAATTTTAACCTAAGTTTTATTATTAATGGAATGGAATGCAATTGAATTGAATTGACTCTCTATATATAACCTAGGTTCATGAAATTACCTCATTAATTTTAACCTAAGTTTTATTATTTAATTGAGTTAAATAGAAAAATTATGTTTTCGCAAGTTTCGAGCTGTTAGTTCAATTTCTCAAGCTGTTAGTGCATTTTCTCAAGCTGTTAAGTGTTTATAAACCTACGTTCATGAAATTACTTAATTAATTTTAACCTTAGTTTTATTATTCGTGGAATGGAATGCAATTGAATTGAATTGACTCTCTGTATATATAACTTAGGTTCATGGAATTACATGATTAATTTTAACATAAGTTTTATTATTCTTGGAATGGAATGCATTTGAATTGAATTGATTATCTGCATATAATCTAGTTAATGAAATTACCTGATTAATTTTAACCTAAGTTTTATTATTCATGGAATGGAATGCAATTGAATTGAATTGACTGTCTGTTAATTTATAACCTATGTTCATAAAATTATCTGATTATTTTTTATCTAAGTTTTATTATTCTTAGAATGGAATGCAATTGAATTGAATTTAATATCTGTACATAATCTAGGTTCTTGAAACTGACTGATTAATTTTAACAAAAGTTTTATTATTCATGGAATGGGATGCAAATGAATTGAATTGACTCTCTGCATATAACCTAGGTTGATGAAATTACCTGATTAATTTTAACCTAAGTTTTATTATTAATGGAATGGAATGCAATTGAATTGAATTGACTCTCTGTATATATAACCTAGGTTCATGAAATTACCTGATTAATTTAAACCTAAGTTTTATTATTCATGGAATGGAATGCAACTTAATTGAATAGAATATCTGTATATAACCTAGGTTCATGATATTACCTGATAAATTTTAACCTAAGTTTTATTATTTAATTGAGTTAATTAGAAAAATTATGTTTTTGCAAGTTTCGAGCTGTTAGTTCAATTTCTCAAGCTGTTAGTGCATTTTCTCAAGCTGTAAAGTGTTTATAAACCTACGTTCATGAAATTACTTAATTAATTGTAACCTAAGTTTTATTATTCATGGAATGGAATGCAATTGAATTGAATTGACTCTGTATATAACCTAGGTTCATGAAATTACCTGATTAATTTTAACATAAGATTTATTATTCATGGAATGGAATGCAATTGAATTGAATTGATTATCGTTATATAATCTAGGTTCATGAAATTACCTGATTAATTTTAACCTAAGTTTTATTATTCTTGGAATGAAAAGCATTTGAATTGAATTGACTGTCTGTTAATTTATAACCTATGTTCATGAAATTACCAGATTATTTTTTACCTAAGTTTTATTATTCATTGAATGGAATGCAATTGAATTGAATTCAATATCTGTATATAACCTAGGTTCATGAAATTGTCTGATTAATTTTAACCTAAGTTTTATTATTCATGGAATTGAATTGAATTGACTCTCTGCATATAACCTAGGTTCATGAAATTACCTGATTAATTTTAACCTAAGTTTTATTATTAATTGAATGGAATGCAATTGAATTGAATTGACTCTCTGTATATATAACCTAGGTTCATGAAATTACCTGATTAATTTAAACCTAAGTTTTATTATTCATGGAATCAAATACATTTGAATTTAACTCTCTGTATATAACCTAGGTTCATGAAATTACCTGATTAATTTTAACCTAAGTTTTATTATTTAATTGAGTTAAATAGAAAAATTATTTTTTTGCAAGTTTCGAGCTGTTCGTTCAATTTCTCAAGTTGTTAATGCATTTTCTCAAGCTGTTAAGTGTTTTATAAACCTACGTTCATGAAATTACTTGATTAATTTTAACCTAAATTTTATTATTCATGGAATGGAATGCAATTGAATTGAATTGAGTCTCTGTATATAACCTACGTTCATGAAATTACCTGATTAATTTTTACCTAAGTTTTCATGGAATGGAATGTAATTAAATTGAACTGATTATCTGTATATAACCTAGGTTTACGAAATTACATGATTAATTTTAACCTAAGTTTTATTATTAATGGAATGGAATGCAATTGAATTGAATTGACTCTCTATATATAACCTAGGTTCATGAAATTACCTCATTAATTTTAACCTAAGTTTTATTATTTAGTTGAGATAAATAGAAAAATTATGTTTTCGCAAGTTTCGAGCTGTTAGTTCAATTTCTCAAGCTGTTAGTGCATTTTCTCAAGCTGTTAAGTGTTTATAAACCTACGTTCATGAAATTACTTAATTAATTTTAACCTTAGTTTTATTATTCATGGAATGGAATGCAATTGAATTGAATTGACTCTCTGTATATATAACTTAGGTTCATGGAATTACATGATTAATTTTAACATAAGTTTTATTATTCATGGAATGGAATGCATTTGAATTGAATTGATTATCTGCATATAATCTAGGTTAATGAAATTACCTGATTAATTTTAACCTAAGTTTTATTATTCATGGAATGGAATGCAATTGAATTGAATTGACTGTCTGTTAATTTATAACCTATGTTCATAAAATTATCTGATTATTTTTTTACCTAAGTTTTATTATTCTTAGAATGGAATGCAATTGAATTGAATTTGATATCTGTATATAATCTAGGTTCTTGAAACTGACTGATTAATTTTAACCAAAGTTTTATTATTCATGGAATGGAATGCAAATGAATTGAATTGACTCTCTGCATATAACCTAGGTTGATGAAATTACCTGATTAATTTTAACCTAAGTTTTATTATTAATGGAATGGAATGCAATTGAATTGAATTGACTCTCTGTATATATAACCTAGGTTCATGAAATTACCTGATTAATTTAAACCTAAGTTTTATTATTCATGGAATAGAATGCAACTTAATTGAATAGAATATCTGTATATAATCTAGGTTCATGATATTACCTGATAAATTTTAACCTAAGTTTTATTATTTAATTGAGTTAATTAGAAAAATTATGTTTTTGCAAGTTTCGAGCTGTTAGTTCAATTTCTCAAGCTGTTAGTGCATTTTCTCAAGCTGTAAAGTGTTTATAAACCTACGTTCATGAAATTACTTAATTAATTGTAACCTAAGTTTTATTATTCATGGAATGGAATGCAATTGAATTGAATTGACTCTGTATATAACCTAGGTTCATGAAGTTACCTGATTAATTTTAACATAAGATTTATTATTCATGGAATGGAATGCAATTGAATTGAATTGATTATCGTTATATAATCTAGGTTCATGAAATTACCTGATTAATTTTAACCTAAGTTTTATTATTCTTGGAATGAAAAGCATTTCAATTGAATTGACTGTCTGTTAATTTATAACCTATGTTCATGAAATTACCAGATTATTTTTTACCTAAGTTTTATTATTCATTGAATGGAATGCAATTGAATTGAATTCAATATCTGTATATAACCTAGGTTCATGAAATTGTCTGATTAATTTTAACCTAAGTTTTATTATTCATGGAATTGAATTGAATTGACTATCTGCATATAACCTAGGTTCATGAAATTACCTGATTAATTTTAACCTAAGTTTTATTATTAATTGAATGGAATGCAATTGAATTGAATTGACTCTCTGTATATATAACCTAGGTTCATGAAATTACCTGATTAATTTAAACCTAAGTTTTATTATTCATGGAATCAAATACATTTGAATTTAACTCTCTGTATATAACCTAGGTTCATGAAATTACCTGATTAATTTTAACCTAAGTTTTATTATTTAATTGAGTTAAATAGAAAAATTATTTTTTTGCAAGTTTCGAGCTGTTAGTTCAATTTCTCAAGTTGTTAATGCATTTTCTCAAGCTGTTAAGTGTTTTATAAACCTACGTTCATGAAATTACTTGATTAATTTTAACCTAAATTTTATTATTCATGGAATGGAATGCAATTGAATTGAATTGAGTCTCTGTATATAACCTACGTTCATGAAATTACCTGATTAATTTTTACCTAAGTTTTCATGGAATGGAATGTAATTAAATTGAACTGATTATCTGTATATAACCTAGGTTTACGAAATTACATGATTAATTTTAACCTAAGTTTTATTATTAATGGAATGGAATGCAATTGAATTGAATTGACTCTCTATATATAACCTAGGTTCATGAAATTACCTCATTAATTTTAACCTAAGTTTTATTATTTAGTTGAGTTAAATAGAAAAATTATGTTTTCGCAAGTTTCGAGCTGTTAGTTCAATTTCTCAAGCTGTTAGTGCATTTTCTCAAGCTGTTAAGTGTTTATAAACCTACGTTCATGAAATTACTTAATTAATTTTAACCTTAGTTTTATTATTCATGGAATGGAATGCAATTGAATTGAATTGACTCTCTGTATATATAACTTAGGTTCATGGAATTACATGATTAATTTTAACATAAGTTTTATTATTCATGGAATGGAATGCATTTGAATTGAATTGATTATCTGCATATAATCTAGGTTAATGAAATTACCTGATTAATTTTAACCTAAGTTTTATTATTCGTGGAATGGAATGCAATTGAATTGAATTGACTGTCTGTTAATTTATAACCTATGTTCATAAAATTATCTGATTATTTTTTACCTAAGTTTTATTATTCTTAGAATGGAATGCAATTGAATTGAATTTAATATCTGTATATAATCTAGGTTCTTGAAACTGACTGATTAATTTTAACCAAAGTTTTATTATTCATGGAATGGAATGCAAATGAATTGAATTGACTCTCTGCATATAACCTAGGTTGATGAAATTACCTGATTAATTTTAACCTAAGTTTTATTATTAATGGAATGGAATGCAATTGAATTGAATTGACTCTCTGTATATATAACCTAGGTTCATGAAATTACCTGATTAATTTAAACCTAAGTTTTATTATTCATGGAATGGAATGCAACTTAATTGAATAGAATATCTGTATATAACCTAGGTTCATGATATTACCTGATAAATTTTAACCTAAGTTTTATTATTTAATTGAGTTAATTAGAAAAATTATGTTTTTGCAAGTTTCGAGCTGTTAGTTCAATTTCTCAAGCTGTTAGTGCATATTCTCAAGCTGTTAAGTGATTATAAACCTACGTTCATGAAATTACTTAATTAATTTTAACCTAAGTTTTATTATTCATGGAATGGAATGCAATTGAATTGAATTGACTCTCTGTATATAACCTAGGTTCATGAAATTACCTGATTAATTTTAACATAAGATTTATTATTCACGGAATGAAATGCAATTGAATTGAATTGATTATCTGTATATAACCTAGGTTTACGAAAAAACCTGATTAATTTTAACCTAAGTTTTATTATTCATGTAATGGAATGCAATTGAATTGAATTGACACTCTATATATAACCTAGGTTCATGATATTACCTGATTAATTTTAACCTAACTTTTATTATGATTGACTCTCTATATATAACCTAGGTTAATGAAATTACCTGATTAATTTTAACATAAGTTTTATTATTCATGAAGTGGAATGCAATTGAATTGAATATCTGTGTATAACCTAGCTTCATGAAATTAGCTGATTAATTTTAACCTAAGTTTTATTATTTAATTGAGTTATATAGAAAAATTATGTTTTTGCAAGTTTCGAGCTGTTAGTTCAATTTCTCAAGCTGTTACTACATTTTCTCAAGCTAAGTGTTTTATAAACCTACGTTCATGAAATTACTTGATTAATTTTAACCTTAGTTTTATTATTAATGGAATGGAATGCAATTGAATTGAATTGACTCTCTGTATATATAACCTAGGTTCATGAATTATCTGATTAGTTTTAACCTAAGTTTTATTATTCATGGAATAGAATACAATTGAATTGAATTTATTATCTGTATATATAACCTAGGTTCATGAAATTACCTGATTAATTTTAAACTAAGTTTTATTATTCATAGAATGTAATGCAATAGAATAGGAAAAGGGTGATGGTCGTATGCGCGTGGTCATTACATGCCGCCATTTTCATATTTCTACTGAAACGACATAAATGCCCCTAAAAATAAAATACATGTTGTTGTATTAGTTAGGGTATTTTTGTCAGCTGTTCGTGCATTTTCTCAAGTAGTTAAGTTTATAAATTTACTTGATTAATTTCAACCTAAGTTTTATTTTATTATTCATGTAATTTCATGGATTAATGGAAAAGAATTGATTCTTTGTTATAACTTAGGTTTATGAAATTACTTGATTAATTTCAACCTAAGTTTTATTATTCATGTAATTTCATGGATTAATGGAAATGAATTGATTATCTGTATATATAAACTAAGTTTATGAAATTACTTGATTAATTTCAACCTAAGTTTTATTTTATTATTCGTCTAATTTCGTGGATTAATGGAAATGAATTGATTATCTGTATATAACGTAGGTTTATAAAATTATCTGATTAATTTTAACCTAAATTTTATTATTCATGGAATGGAATGTAATTGAATTCAATTGACTGTCTGTTAATTTATAACCTACGTTCATGAAATTACCTGATTAATTTTAACCTAAGTTTTATTATCCATGGAATGGAATCCAATTGAATTGAATTCAATATTTGTATATAACCTAGGTTCATGAAATTACATGATTAATTTTAACCTAAGTTTTGTTATTCATGGAATGGAATGCAACTGAATTGAATAGAATATCTGTATATAACCTAGGTTCATGAAATTACCTGATAAATTTTAACCTATGTTTTATTATTCATGGAATGGAATGCAATTGAATTGAATTGACACTCTATATATAACCTAGGTTCATGAAATTACCTGATTAATTTTAACCTAAGTTTTATTATGATTGACTCTCTGTATATAACCTAGGTTCATGAAGTTACCTGATTAATTTTAACATAAGTGTTATTATTCATGGAGTGGAATGCAATTGAATTGAATTGAATATTTGTATATAACCTAGCTTCATGAAATTAGCTGATAAATTTATACCTAAGTTTTATTATTTAATTGAGTTAAATAGAAAAATTATGTTTTTGCAAGTTTCGAGTTGTTACTTCAATTTCTTAAGCTGTTAAGTGTGTTATAAACCTATGTTCATGAAATTACTTGATTAATTTTAACATAAGTTTTGTTATTCATGGAATGGAATGCAATTGAATTGAGTTGACTCTCTGTATATATAACCTACGTTCATGAATTACCTGATTAGTTTTAACCTAAGTTTTATTATTCATGGAATGGAATGCAATTGAATTGAATTTATTATCTGTATATATAACCTAGGTTCATGAAATTATCTGATTAATTTTAAACTAAGTTTTATTATTCATCAAATGTAATGCAATTGAATAGGAAAAGGGTGAAGGTCGTATGCGCGTGGACATTACATGCCGCCATTTTCATATTTATACTGAAACGACATACATGCCCCTAAAAATTAAATACATGTTGTTGTATTAGTTAGGGTATTTTTGTCAGCTGTTCGTGCATTTTCTCAAGTAGTTAAGTTTATAAATTTACTTGATAAATTTCAACCTAAGTTTTTTTTTATTATTCATGTAATTTCATGGATTAATGGAAAAGAATTGATTATTTGTATATAACTTAGGTTTATGAAATTACTTGATTAATTTCAACCTAAGTTTTATTTTATTATTCATGTAGTTTCATGGATTAATGGAAATGAATTGATTATCTGTATATATAACCTAAGTTAATGAAATTACTTGATTAATTTCAACCTAAGTTTTATTTTATTATTCGTCTAATTCCATGGAATGATGGAAATGAATTGATTATCTGTATATAACGTAGGTTTATAAAAGTACCTGATTAATTTTAACCTAAGTTTTATTATTCATGGAATGGAATGTAATTGAATTCAATTGACTGTCTGTTAATGTAACGACCCGAATTTTATATAATTAATAATTAATATATTTATTGTAATGAAATACGATTCGAGATACTAATTTATCTCAAACACATAAATGAAAGTGTGTGTGGATAATTATGAATATATGCCTTGAATATATAAAAAGGACTTTAAAAGAAATGCTAATAATTCTAGGGGTAAGTTGGTAAATATATGAAAGTGGTGGGTGGGAAAGAAAAAGAAGAAGAAGTCTTCTTCTTTTTGACTTATAACCTACGCAGACACACACACTTTATGTGTGTGTGTTCATCTTTTTCAAAAACTCCAAATAGAGAGAAAAGAAAAGAGAAGAAGAAGAAGAAGAAGCCAAAAATCAGCCTTTTTGTTGGAAGCTTTGTCGTTTTGAAAGATCCAAGAGGTAACCACTCTTGTCTATAAATCTTGCTATTTTATTTTCTTCTCCTCTCCATCTTCGTATGAAGAAGATGAGAAACCCAAATGGGTTGTTTTGAATAATGTGAAGAAACCTTTAGATCTTGAAGTATGATAATGGAATATAGTAAGAAGAATCATTTTAAACGTATTATTCAAGTTTTATGAAGTTTCATGGGTTTTAGCTCAAAAACCCGAAAATGGAGTTTTATGAACTCCCATGGATTTAAAAATGAATGAAATGGTGTTCTTAATGTAAAAATGAGTTTAGAAAAGTATATATATGTTTGGGAATGATTCCAAACCGTTTGTATTAAATGTAAGGAATGTTGGTAGTTTTGAGCATTAAATCCGAAGGGCAAAAAGTGCAGACCTGCAATTGAACTCGGCGAGTTCCCTGGTGAACTCGGCGAGTTCCCCCTTGATTTTTGAAAGAAAAATTTCAAAGTTAAAGGATCCGGATGGCTTGGGATCCGAATTCGGATGGGGTGGTCCGAAATTCGGATGTGGTTTGAACCGAGTTCGGACCGTGCTTCGGTTGGAAGGGATCCGGAATTCGGATGGTCCCTGACCCGAATCCGGATGGCTTGAGATTCGGTGTGACCCGAATTCGGATGGGAGAACTCGGCGAGTTCGGTCCCTTACTCGGCGAGTTCGACCCAGTGTTGGCCTGAAATTGTAATTTTAATTAATCCTCGGACCTTTTGTCATAATAACTTAGGTCACCAATTATGAGGAATAATTAGGCCAAAATAATTACGTAGGTCGATGCCGAAAATTAATTAGGTCTTACGACTAATATGTCCGGATCAAAGTTGAGAAATTATAAGCGGTGAGACTTATAAATATTATATTATGAACCTACTTGTAGGAGTTTTGACGGGTTAAATCACGTGAAGGCTATCACTCTTACTTCGACGATTATAACTCGGTTTTGAGGCCGAGAGCGTATTGTATATCACTGTGAGTTCTAGTATTAACGTATTTGCATGCATATCATGAATTGTATGTTACTGCTTTCGTATCATTATTGTCATTTTCATGCTTTGCCATCACATACATCATAATTATTGTTTATCACTCGGTTGATAAGTTGTTGCTCGTTCGTTTGACCTCTCCGCCGAGACGGTAAGCCTGAGTGTGGTAACCCAGCGGAATCATAATGGTAAGCCTGAGTGTGGTATCCATTATTGCCTGTAAAACGATAAGCCTGTGGTGGTAATCGTATGGCATCATTGTAAACTGCATATCGATAAGCCTATGGTGTGGTAATCGAGCAGTAGATTGTAAACCCATTGTACGGTAAGCTTGTGTATGGTAACCGCAATGTGGTAGCTTATAGCCATTAGTTGGCCTCCAAATTTGTTAGTCGAATTCATGGCATTGCATGGCATCATTCATATATCGCATGGTACTTTAATCTAGAATCTCACTAAACAACTTTGTTGTTTACCCGATAGTTGTTATTTCTTTTCAGGATCTGTTAAGGGCAAAGGCCCGGCTGGCCCGAGTTGTTAGATATCGTTTGGAGCTCGGATAGGAGCTCAATATTTTGTGGATAATTGGGGCGGGAGTAGCAGACTTCCATTTTTGGACTTACGCGAATTAGTCACTGTTTATTAATTCGTTTGTAACTAAATTGATAACTTAATCTTGTAACCCCAGTTACCTTGCTCTGTGATTCCCGACACTCTGTTGTGTCTTATGCAAAGTGTTTGGAATCACGATTATGATTATTAATTGCAAAAGTTTTAATTTGATCGTATTTCCGCAAGTACTCTGTATAAATTAACGTATAATGGTATCGAAATACTCGTATTAGTTGTATGGGTGTTTCAATTTGGTATCAGAGATGGAGCTCATAGACAGAGTATAGTCGACGATACTCTACTCTGAGCACGGTTTCAGATGCTGTTATTGACCCACCTAGGCGGCAATATTATAACAATTACAATTAACCTTTGGCCTAGGATGGGATAATATTGGGTAGACTTTTAAGATTATGACTTGACGTAAGCATAATTATATATATATACATATGCATACAAATAAATTTCATGTGCACACTTTGGTGTGAAACAAGTGTTGAACCGACCTGTAACTGTTGGTTGCAGACAATGTCGGATAACCAGTCGAATCGCGTTCTACACCAGGAGGTAGAACATTCAAATGATGGGGGAGGCAGGGATCAGTCTCCAGATTATGAAAATGAATCCAGTTTCCGTACTGGTGGAGGGTCCAGAGAGGACCAAATGATGCAGATGATGGCGCAAATGCTGGAGCAAAATCGCCAGCAGAATGAGCTAATGACCCAATTACTTGCTTCCCAGAATGTTCAGGGAAAGAAAAATAATGCTGAGGGGGAGCAAGCAAGTAACGATAATATTGAAGGCGCCGGAAGTGGAAGTAGGGCAGAAAGGCCCAAGAAAGATAAAGAACGGAAGCACGGCTCCTCTAAGTCAAAAAGGGGAATGTCGTATAAGAATTTCATTGGTTGTCGTCCTCCAGCGTTCAATGGACGGGCAACTACTGTGGAGGCCTTGGACTGGATCAAGGCAATCGAAAAATTATTCCGAGTCACTGACGTCAGCGACGACAAAAAGGTGCAGTATGCGGCTGCGCAATTTGTTGGTCCTGCTTTGACATGGTGGGATTCAGAGGTCGAGATAATGGGTTTAGATGTTGTGGCGAAAATGTCCTGGGTAGAGTTCAAGACCAGGTTCGACAAGCATTTCTGCCCGTCTGTTGCGGTGCAGAAGATAAAAAGAGATTTCCTTACGTTTCAACAAGGAGAACTATCGGTGGACGATTATCTGATCGAGTTTAACTCGAAGGCAATGTTTGTGGGGTCAGTGATTGCTAACGAGAAACAAAAGACTGACTACTTTGTGGAAGGACTGCGAAGTGAGATTCGCGAAATGGTGACTGTTCGCGCAGTGGAATCGTTCGAAAAAGCTGTGGAGTATGCGCGACTCCGAGAGTATGAATTGTTCCGTAGGGAACAAGAGGCGGCTGGATCAAAGAAAGCGAAGGTTGAGTCTTCGTCGGGGACGTTTAAGCAACCCCAGCAATCATTTTCGAAGAACGTGGACTCCCGTTCACGTTCCCAATCGTCAAGGCACTCAAAGAAGCCTGCTAGCTCCAACAACTCTCGGTCCAAATCTCAGTTTTCCAATTCGGTGCCTACGTGTAACCGTTGCGGGAAACTTCATCGTGGGGAGTGTTTGTCCCCTATTGTGTGCCATGGCTGTGTAGAAGAGGGACACATACGTCCTGCGTGCCCTAAGCGAACTGATGCGTGCTACGAATGTGGCCAGGTGGGCCACCTTGCTCGGAATTGCCCCAAGAAGAGGTTGGCGACGTCCGAAAGTAAAGGCTCGGTCGCAAAGCCTAATTTTGTGGGTGGTTCCTCCCAATCAAAGGGGAATCCGCCCAAGCCTCAAGCCAGGGTTTATCAGATTACAGCTGCTGAGGCGCAGGATGTGCCGGATGTCGTAACCGGTACTTTTCTCCTAAATTCTTTACCTGCTGTAGTATTGTTCGATTCTGGTGCAAGTGTGTCTTTTATTTCCAAAGAATTTGCACGAAAGTTAGATATTATACCTTCTTTAATGCCTTTTCCCTTATCTGTTGATGTGGCAAGCGGAAAATCGGTCAGTGCCACCCAAATATACTACGATTGTGTGCTGACCCTAGACGGACATAATTTTGATATTGACCTTGTCCCCATAGACACCAAAGAATTTGATGTAATAGCTGGCATGGATTGGTTGGCCAATAACCTTGCCACTATTGCTTGTGCTAATAGAATCGTTCGTTTGTTCACGCCGGAAGGCGAAGAAATCTTTGTGTATGGGGATAGACGTAAAAGGGAAGCCGCAGTGATTTCGGTGGCTAAGGCTCGGAAAAGTTTAAGTAAGGGTTGTCAATGCTTATTGGCTTGTGTGTTAAATACTAAGAAAGAAGGGAAAAACCTCAAGGATGTACCAGTGGTTAATGAATATCCCGACGTGTTTCCTGATGACTTACCGGGATTACCACCGGATCGATCCGTAGAGTTTCGGATTGAATTGGTGCCGGGAGCTGCACCAATTGCGCGAGCCCCGTATCGTTTAGCACCTTCGGAAATGAAGGAAATGATGGCACAATTGGAAGAGTTATTAGAGAAAGGATTCATTCAGCCGAGTACCTCGCCTTGGGGTGCTCCGGTTTTATTCGTACGTAAGAAAGACGGAACCTTGCGAATGTGCATAGATTATAGAGAACTGAATAAGGTGACTATAAAGAATAAGTATCCTTTGCCTCGTATCGATGATTTGTTCGATCAACTACAAGGAGCTGCTTATTTCTCGAAAATAGACCTTCGATCAGGTTATCATCAACTTAAGGTACGTGAAGAAGATGTGCCAAAAACGGCTTTTCGAACCCGATATGGACACTATGAATTCTTAGTGATGCCTTTTGGGCTCACTAATGCTCCTGCAGCTTTTATGGACTTGATGAATCGGGAGTGCCGTCCAATGCTTGACAAGTCGGTCATAGTGTTTATCGACGATATTTTAGTGTATTCCAAGACGGAGGAGGATCATGCAGTTCATCTGAGACAATTGCTCGAACTTCTTCGAGGCGAACAGTTGTATGCCAAATTCTCCAAGTGCGAGTTTTGGCTGCGACAAGTGCAATTTTTAGGGCATGTTATATCTTGTGAGGGTGTTTCTGTGGATCCCTCCAAGATCGAGGCCATTAAAAGTTGGGAAGCGCCGAGAAATGTTGCTGAAATTCGTAGCTTTCTTGGATTGGCCGGCTATTATCGACGATTCATCCAAGATTTCTCTAAAATAGCCGTCCCACTCACTTCATTGACTCGTAGGAATGCGAAGTTTGTGTGGGAAAAGCCACAGATTGAGGCGTTTCAAATTTTGAAGAGTCGGTTGACTGACGCTCCTGTGCTTGCGTTGCCGGAAGGAAACGAAGATTTTGCCGTTTATAGCGATGCCTCGATAAATGGATTGGGTTGTGTGCTAATGCCACGAGGAAAAGTGATAGCGTATGCATCAAGACAGCTAAAGGATTATGAAAAGAGTCGTCCGACTCATGATTTGGAATTAGATGCTGTCACGTTTGCGTTAAAAATCTGGCGACATTATCTGTACGACACTAAATGCCAGTTGTTTACTGATCATAAGAGCCTGAGGCATATCTTTGATCAGAAGGAATTAAATATGCGACAGAGACGCGCTGTGGAGTTGATTAAGGATTATGACTGTGAAATCCTTTATCACCCTGGAAAAGCCAATGTAGTGGCTGATGCTTTAAGCCGAAAGAGATACCCGGAAGCGACTTGCTATGCGCTAACGCATGTAGTTGTGAGTTCCTCTATCCTTGACGACATACGGAAGTGGCAAATCGAGGGTCTTAAATAGGAAAATATTAAGTCTGAGAGAATGGTTGGTCAGAGTGGACTGTTAACTGAAGGTATCAATGGTCTGAAAATGTTTAGAAATCGCATTTGGGTACCGAAGATTGGTGATGTGCGCAAAACAATTTTAGAAGATGGTCATAATTCGAAGTTCTCAATTCACCCCGGGAGTTAAAAAATGTATCAGGATTTGAAATCCGAGTATTGGTGGCCCGGAATGAAGCGAGACGTTGGTAATCATGTTGAACGGTGTCTGACTTGCTTGCGAGTCAAGGCCGAACATCAAAAACCATCTGGAAATTTACAACCCCTTGAGATACCCGAATGGAAGTGGGACCACATTACGATGGATTTTGTGGTAAAGCTTCCGAAGACCCAAAGACAACATGATGCTATATGGGTTATTGTGGATCGACTGACGAAATCTGCACACTTCTTGCCGATACGAGAAAATTTTCCTTTGGAAAGGTTGGCGCGTATGTATATCGATGAGATTATTGTACGCCATGGAATTCCAAAATCTATTGTTTCGGATCGTGATTCGAGATTTACGTCAAGATTCTGGCAAAGTATGCAAGATCAGTTGGGAACACGTGTCAATTTGAGTACGGCGTTTCGTCCCCAGACCGACGGTCAGACCGAGCGCACTAATCAAACAATGGAAGATATGTTGCGTGCGTGCGTGATCGAGCTTGGTGGAAATTGGGATACGCACTTGCCACTTGTAGAATTCGCCTACAACAATAGTTATCATTCTTCGATAAAGATGGCTCCATATGAGTCGTTGTATGGCCGAAAGTGTCGAACCCCGACGTGTTGGCGAGAAGCAGGCGAGAAACCGTTAGCGGGCCCCGAATTGCTTCAAGAGACGCATGATAAGATCCAGATTATTCGTGAGCGGATCAAAGCTGCCCAAGATCGACAGAAAGCATATTCGGACAAACGTCATAAAGATATTGAGTTTGCAGTGGGAGATTCAGTAATGCTGAAAGTATCTCCGTGGAAGGGAGTTATGAGATTCGGGAAGCGAGGAAAGTTGAGTCCTCGATATG
>JAANYP010004959.1:0-92112 GCA_020465985.1 Centrapalus pauciflorus | reverse complement strand
GTGAACAGCTTTGGTGGAGGCACTCCTAGACTCTTCAAAGGTAACATTGATAGATTCATCTATCAGACTATCACCAATCTCTTGTTGTTGTATACTCTATAGGCTTTGGAGATAGCAGAATATCCAACAAACACACCTTCATCAGCTTTGGGTTCAAGCTTTGCCAGTTGGTCCCTTTGATTCAGAATGAAGCAGGGACATCCAAACATATGGAAGTAGCTAATGTTTGGCCTCCTCCCTTTGAGTAACTCATAGGGAGTCTTGTTGAACCTTTTCACCACCATGGATCTATTTTGGGTGAAGCAAGCTGTGTTGACAGCTTCAGCCCAGAAAGATGAAGGTAAACCTGACGCACACAGCATGGTTCTAGCAGCTTCAATGAGAGTTCTGTTTCTCCTTTCAGCAACACCATTTTGTTGTCGAGTTCTTACTGCTGAAAAGTTCTGTGAGATCCCTCTTTCTTCACAGAAGTCCTGAAGATTACTGCTTCTGAATTCAGTACCATGATCACTTCTAAGCTGCTTGACTTGAGCAGAGTTCAGCATTTCCATCTTTTTGATAAATCCAATGATTTCTCTAGCAGCCTCTCCTTTGCTCTTCAGAAAGATCACCCATGTAAACCTGGAGAACTCATCAACCATTACTAGAGTGTATCTTCTTCCTACTAGACTTGGGACACTGACTTGTCCAAACAAGTCCATGTGGATTAAGAAGAGAGGAGTATCAATAGAGAGATTGTGCTTAGATTTAAAAGATGATTTTCTCTGCTTGCCTTTCTCACAAGCTGTGCAGAGTTTATCCTTAACAAAGGTTATAGAAGGCAAACCTATTACCAACTCTTTCTTATAGAGTTTGTTGATATTCTTGAAGTTCAGATGTGATAGCCTTTTGTGCCATAACCAGTTCAGGTCTGCATTGCTTCTTGAGATGGAGCAGGTTTCAGTTGTGGGATCAGCAGATTTCATGTCACAACGTATACACCTTTCTTTCGTTGTGCACACAACACAACTTTGCCTTGGGGATCCAATATGTAACCCAGGTGCTCATCAAAGTTGACCTTGTAGCCAGCATCACATAGTTGACTTATGCTTACAAAATTATGTTTCAGCCCAACCACATAGGCTACCATTTTGAATACTGCAGCACCAGCTTGAAGAGTTCCATACCCTTCTGTGGATCCCTGTACATTGTCACCAAAAGTGACTTTTGGCCCTTTTTCAGGCCTGAGATCACTCAACAGGTCCTTGCAACCTGTCGTATGTCCTGAGCAGCCATTGTCCAAGTACCAAACCTGGGATGGTTGTTTGTCCTGTAGAGTGTCATGAGAAAATATTAGTTATTTTTAGGGGAACTCATCATAGGGATGTGTTCTCCTACTTCATCAACATTTGTTGATGGACCAGTGATATCTACACTAATATTTCCTATTTGGATGGTATCAGCTTGGATACCATCCTCATTGACTATGTTACTTCCAACACTGCTCGTTTTTGCATGATGGAACTAGCAGAGTCAACAGGCCTCATGTCCTCAGTTTCAGGACAGACTTTGGCCATATGTGTCTTCTTCCCACACTTAAAGCATTTTCTCTTTTTAGCCTTTTTGGAAGAAGAACCTCCAAAAACATATTCTGAATTATTTTTGTTGATTCTGTCAGCAGGTTTAGCAAACTTAGTACTATTTTTAGATGAATCAACAGTTTGGGTGGAAGGCACAATGGCAACAGATTTGCCTGTTTCTTCTTTCCTCTTTTTGGGAGGACAGATATCAAATACATGAAGTTTGAATGGTCTGTGACCTTCCACAGTTTTGGGAAACTTATTCCCCAATTTTTCAGGTTGAGCATTGGCTTTGCCTTCGCCCTACTTGAGATGTGAAGGATGTTGCCTATCAACATAATCACTGCTTTTGGTCTTGAAAGACTTACCTTCATTTATAACAAATTTTCCACTATTATTTAAAATATTATTTGAAAACACAGCAGATTTATTTCCAACATGAGACTTACTCCTGTTGAAAGCAGGTTGCTTACCTTTTGAAAACTTTTTCTCAAAATGTTAAGCATCAAAAGGATTAACAGGTCTCTTACCATTAGCTTTGAACCCAGAGCCTGTTTTGTCAACAGGTTTAGAGTCCACAGCTGCAGCTTGAGCTTGTTTTCCTTTCTTTTGCTTGTGTGAATCAGCAGAGCCCTTAGCAGGTCTATTCGATGGAGAACATATTCCCTCATCAGCTTTTGGAGCTTTTTCACACAAGCTGTCAGTGTTTTGAGCCTGATAAACCTATTTGTTGAGACTAGCTTACCATTTACTTTCTGAATGAAAGTGCTAGGAAGCTCACCAAGAGTGGATAAGTCATCTTTCAGATCATTTATCTCAACAATAGAAGCTGCTTTGTCAAGATCCCCTCCAAGATATGCTTGGATTTGTGCAGGGATCTGTTGACTAATGCAATGGCTGACTTTTTGTGCAGATTGGCACCAAGAGTCAACTATCTTTTGACGCTTTGCATGTTTTATGTCTGCCTCTCTATTTCTTCTAGTAAAATGGAGTTGATGTGTTTTAATTCATCAAGCTCAGTTTCCAACTTATGGAAACTGTCCAGTTTGCTAGATATTACGTCAAGATCAATTTTAAGCTTAGAGATTTCAGACAGTAAAACATTGTGCTTCTCAACAGCAGCTTTTAAATCAACAAGCATGTATTCAAACATTTTTACTTTTTCATCAGAACTAATCCATAAAGTTTTGTACCTTATACATCATTGTAGGATTCCAGTTCTTTAAGCTGCTAAAGGCTTCAATTTCAGCCAGGTCTTGTTTGAAGTTGCTTGTTGATGGGACATCAGTTTTGGCCATCAGACAGTTGTTATCTTCTTCATCAGAGGATGAATCACATTCCTCCCAATCACATGTCTCAGACAGGAGTCCCTTTTGCTTGTTGGAAGCCATTGAGTTTTCCAACTTTTTCAACGTCCCTGTTTGTCTTGAATGGTTTGGATGACTGCCCAACAGCTTTTGACACACAGTCAGCAGCTATATGACCAGTTTTGCCACATTTAAAGCACTCAACCTTAGTATTATCAAATGCCTTCTTTTTTACAGCATTTGAGTTCCTCTGCAGCATTCTTCCACCAAACCTTTTCTTGTTGAACTTTTTGACAAGCATTGCAATCATTTGCTCATCATCAAGTTCATCAAGATCTTCACAGTCTTCCTCTTCAGACATCTCTTCCGTTTCATCATCAGCCTATTGATCAAGTTCTGTGAACACATCACATACCTGACCATCAGGTTGTCTCACACTGGCCAACAAGGCAGCACCTCTCTTAGACATTTCCAAGGCATTTCTTTTCTATTGCCTTGACTGCTCAACATTCAGTAGGGATCCATACAAGTTTACAAGATCCATACCTTGGATGGTACCTGAATTTCTCAAGATAGTAGAAAAATAGTTCCATTCTTCAGGCAGGATGTCAAAGAATTTGTTCACCAGAGTTAAGCTGTCCTTTGTGATCCCAACGGCTTTGAGATCATTGATAAGAGCAGTGAACCTGGTGTAGGATTCTGTGAGTGACTCCTTCGGTTTTGCAAAGAAAAGTTCATACTGTCTAACAAGATTGTTGATCCTGTTATCTAGCGTGATTGTGGGACCATCATAGACGGTACACAAACTATCCCACATCTCCTTTGCAATCTTCATTTTTTCAACCTATTTGAACACATCATCAGGAAGAGAAATGACCAGGTTATTCCTTGCTTTTGCATCAAGAGCAACCAGCCTTTTGTCTTCATCAGACCATTGAGCTTTGGCCTTTTGAAAGGTTCTGATTCCAGGGGCATCTCCTTCAACAGCAGGAGTTATAGTAGTAACAGAAGTTGGAACATAGGGACCTTCTATTACTATCTCTGGCAGTTGTACATCCAGATTCTCTAAGTAGAGCATCATTCTGCACTTCCAACCTGAGAAGTTTTGATGATTGAATTTGGGGGGTTTGGCCTTTGAATCATTGTCATAGTTAGAAGAGGAACTTGCAGCACCATTGTCCATGAGAAAGTTTGGAGAATGAGAGATCTAGAGTTGACACACACTCTATCTGCTCTGATACAAGTTGTAGGTCCAAAAAGGTTTCCCTAGAGTATTGTTCTAAGCTGTAGAGGGGGGGAGGGGGGTGAATACAGCTTATTAAAATTCAACACTCTTTTCTCAATGTATGTGTATACCATTAACAAATGTTAATTACAAACAAGCTTGACTGCGGAAAGGTTCAAGCTGAGATGACAGATACAACAGACGTTTCAACTAATCTAAGACACACTCAGACTAGATATAATGAATACACTCACTTAGATGAACTCACTGATTTTACAAGACACAGATAGACAGCTTGAGTATGAACAGCTTAGACAAACGTACTGTTATATTCAAGCAGACTTGCATGCATGAAAAACACACTTTAATGCACGATCTGATTTCTCACTCTTGGATATCTCACAATCCTTAGAAGCTTCCTTTTATACGCTCACTGAGAATCTTAGTGAAGCTTCTTCATTGGACAATGAGATAGTGGGATGTCTTTCCAAAAAGACAAAACAACTTTTCTGCACATTCTGATAAAGCAGACTTGTCTTCATGTGGCAGAATCTTTGTCTTTTTCTTTTTGTCACTGTTGCATAAGGCTTTAACCAAAAGAGGAATGTGAACTTTGCATCTTTCTTCTTTTGTTAAGGCCATTTTGATATAAGAAAAGGTCTGTCACCCTTTTCAGATATCTGTTTGTCTTCATGTAACAGAACAGCGTAGGCAGGCTTTTGCAGATTCTGTTTTCCACTTTGTCTTCGACTTGTAAATGATCTTGTAGTCAAAAATAATACATGAGGACTTGGAAACATATTCCATAAAGTGTTTAGCCTGTTCACAAAGAACAGGTTCTTTTCACAAAGAACAGAACACTTAAAATTTGTCCAAGCTGCTCAACAGATCAGAGCAACGTAGACAGTTTTTGTCCAGCCTGTTCAGCAGACAGAACAGCTTGGACAATCTTCCTTTGTTGCAACAAATGCAACAGGGTAAAAAGCTTTGAGTCATATTGCAAATCACTTTTCAGGTTTCAATAAGGCATAAACAGGCCTTAAATTATACTTTCAAGTGAATCAAACAGGTTTGATTAAAAATCTCCCCCTAAGATGTAGAGCAGGTTTGACTGAGGCCTTTTTGTGCCTACCACTCTCATCCTCAGTATAGTCCTCGATATACAACTCATTTGTGTCTTTGTCGAATATCTCGAACCCTTCGTCAACTTCCCTAAAAATCAAGGTAGGGAACATGGCGGCCGTAATGAATGTCGCCGAAATGGGGGATAGCAGGGAATCGGGCGAAAGTGAGTCCGTCCTCTCGAGGAACATGGAGATCAACCAAGCATGGGGGATGATCGCCCTCTCTCTCATATCGTACATAGCCCATAGTTCATTCATAATTGTCCACGCAAAGGACAGTCTGGGCCTACCCTTAAGAAGGGTGTGAAGGACTATGATATCCCTATGCCTGACTTTGGTTAGGTCACTATCACGAGGCAAGATGTTGTTCACGATAATCTTGTGAAGCACCTTACACCTCGGAGACAAAGCCTTTCGGCTATAGGAAGTGGAGGACTCAGACTCCAAAATGGATGGAATAAAAACTCTATTTACCTGCTCTGCCCACTCCCCTGACCAAGTCATGTCAGTAAAGGCCAATTGGGCCTCATTCCTATACTCATACCCCTGTTGGTTAGACCCTTCGTAGCCTACCCTAGTATCTAAATTAAATAATTTGCGAAGGGTTTGTGCATCCATCGCCACGTCCCTACTATGGACGGTACCTATCAACCTTAAGTCGTTCGCTGAACGACACGTCTCCCTTTGTAGGGTAGACATCCACTTGACTACATCGGCCTGATAAATATCTTGGCCGCCCAACTCAAGCACACCTTCCCACCCCAAATAGTCAAATAGGTATGGGATCCCATAGTCGTCAAAATCGCTCCTCTTAACCCTCTTTTCAGCTAACACCTTATTGGAATATTTTTTTATACAAAAACAAGTGTGTTCTATTGTGTTCGGGGTGTTGGGATAATAGGAGGGTTGGAGACCAATCTATCGGGACATTAAGATTTAGAGTTCGTTGCCTCGTTCTCTTCGACATCTACAATTTGTGCAAGCCAACGACAATATGTATGAGATAAATTAAGTAATGTAACCTATAATTGCAAATTGCACAATTACGTTTACTTAAAAGATGCATTTATATATATACTCTTTTACGCTCATATTTTGCATCCTATATATATATATATATATATATATATATATATATATATATATATATATATATATATATATATATATATATATATATATATATGTATATATATATATATATATCTATAATTCGCCACTATTTTAAGGACTAAACATTTATCATGTTTTGATAAAAACCATTTAGCACATAAAATGAATTTTTAAGCTAATCACCTAAATTTTATGATTTTAACAATATATGCATATTTAGGCAACCAACTTTTTAAATCCAAATTAATTTCTAGAAATTAACCATGACAAATTAAAAAACTTAACAAATAAACACATATCTCATAAAACATACATCAAGGATATCATCAGGTTAATGCAATTTGACAAACTTTGACTCACTAAAGTCAAAATCACCATGAAAACATCATGGATGACCATGAAGCTCAAGCTTTACTTTTTGCTCAAAAAGTATGAAATATGTTGCAATTACTCAATAAAAACACTAACCTTGGTGATTGGAAGCTTAATTTGGTATAAATCTAGCGTTTTTCTTCACCACTTCCCCTACCCAATGGATGAAACTACCCTCAAGGAGGTGATTTCTAGCCTAGATCATTGATATTTATGAAAATGTGGGTGTTTTGAAGCTTAAATTTGCAAACTATGGGCACAAAAGTAGGGTTTTTTCGAAGGAGCCGCACACCCAAGCGTAGACTAATGTTCTAGGGTTGTGAAAATGATGAAATGGGGCTCAAATCAGCAATTTATCTCGATGGGACGCAGCCAACGCAAGCCTGCGCCCCCCCCCCCCCCCCCCCCCCTGCGCCCAACTCTGCTGAAAATTTAAATTTTTACTGTTTTGGTACGCTGGGCCGTAAATCTCTCTAATTTTTTATATAGAACGTAGGCTAAAAATTTTGTGACGGCTAAATTAATTAATTACTTTTTCGTTATAACCTACCCTCCCCAACATAGGCTTTTGTGACGTCCTCGTCACATAAAAATGAATTCATCGGTTAAGATCATAGAAAGATAGATCGGTACATATTCCTTATCCATGACAACTAAAATTAAACAACAAATAATAAACAAACAAAATACAACTTTTATAATTCAACTTAAATTAAACATCACACTTTGAAATGAAGAATAAAGTACTATTACAATCCAAATAAATGTAAATAACAAAACTAAACAAAACAAACCACCACATCAGAAATAAATCAAACCATATTTAATGTTTAGCACGCATAATTAATATTAATATTCAAATAATTATAAAATCAACATTCGGCTGGAGGTGCGACAATCTCTTCCAACTCTCCGACAGTGATCTGAAGATTGGTGAGCCAGTCCGAGTGACATTGAAACAGATTCGCATGTTTGTTTTGCTCCGCTTGCAACTTTTCAATATTCTTCACCAATTATTTGATTGCATTTAGTATGCTACCCATGACATCCTTCAGAATGTTGATTTGAGATCTCATCAGGTCTTCGATTGTTACTTTTTCCCATGATCTTTCATCCTATTTGTCATTTTGTCCTTCAGGATTTTCGGGTACAATGAATGGGATTTGGGTTACTTTAGGACAACGAATTTGACAGCCTAAATGATTCTTCTCGAAAACTAGCCCTAACATTGTGAGTCTAGTGAACCAAATCTCGTTTGGGTTAAGGTATTTAATTGGTAGTTGTTCCGACATCGCTTTCTTAATAATAAATAGCTCAGTTAGCATACAGCAGTGTGGATAATTCATCCCTTGACCTGGGAAACTACACTCCCACAGATTTTCCATTATTATGTACCTTAATAATATGGTCGGGTACCCAGTCATTAAAGCATGCATAACAGTATCTCTTGGGATCTAACAACAGTGGTGTCTTGACTTCTGGGAAGCAAATTGAGGATAACAAACTTCCACAGCACCTTAGCTAGCGGACATAAGTCCCCCCTATTATAATGGACATACTCTCTCGCCTCCTCTATTGACGTTCCAAATACAGTGGCTAACATCCCATCCCATTGCTTAGACCATCCACCAATTTGTCTCGCTCTACCCCCTTGAAGGTCTAAAGATGACCAAAATTCCCTAGGCCTTGGGATATCTGTGTCTATACCAATTTCTCACAAAGGATTTTCCTAGATATTGACACTTTCTTGTTTCCTACTATTCCTGTGAGCTCAAAGACATGGTCCTCTTCCTCTTCTGCTTTCCAAGCAGTAGTGAACAACTGTTGGATCAAACTAGTATGGATATATGGAAGTTCCCATTGTATAGCTGTAGCCCATCCTAATCTCTCAAAACACTCTAATATTTCAAAATTATCAAAGTCAGGTGTTTTCAAAGTATGCTCTATGAAAAACTTAGGGGGTTTACCGTTATTTGTGTTGGGTGGAATTTCAAGGAACTCCGCATTGAGGGGTTTCTCAAAGCAGTCATTCCTAGGGTCGTGGGTTCTCATCCTAGGTTTTTGGGAATTTCTGGGACGGTTACCATTTGCATGAAACTGGGTTGACGTATAAAATAACGCAAAGACAAAGGATTATAAATATGGAGTTTTCACGTAAATGATGCATAATAATTTAAACACCCTTTTTCAATAATAAATAAACTAATCCTAAGTCTCACCAACAATGTGAGCCCAATCTAACCCTATCAAATGCATGAACTTTAATAATAAATAATAACATAACCTTTTACGTCAAAAAGTTTCAAAATATAATAAATACGGAAAAATGCATAATTTTTACAAAAGTTTTGCAAAAATTAGTTTATATTAATTAAATGAATATTAGAAAATTATTAATAACCTTTTTTTTATTAAAACCCATGTAACTCCCAAAAACCTCAACCCATGCATGCATGATAAATCTTTATGAAACTAAGGTATAATGAAGTTTAAGGGAGTTATAGAGAGTATACCTTGCTAGTAATTGAGAAGAACTAACGTCAGATTGAAGATTTGACGTGAAAAAGACGAATTTTTGAAGGTTTTTAGGCTTAAAAATCGAAATCCGCCGTTTCTGGAACTGGAATTAGGGTTTTGGAGTTATGGGGACGATCAGTACTATTTTTATAAGATTTTACGCACGTCGGGCTGCAGGGCAAGCGCAGACCTACGCCCCCCTGCGCCCGGGCCTTTGGATTCGCGATCTGGGCCGTTCACTGCTCTTGAAACCCTAATTCTTTAATATTTTTAATGTTTTACGGGTATTCTCCCGAACTTACGGTCGTATTATCGGGTTAAAATAAGTCTGCTACGTGCTTAAATTTTTTATTTTCTGATGCGGGGCTTATTATTTAATTTAATTTAAAACCTAATTTCTAAGCACAACTAACTTCAGGAGGATGATCCTCCCCAACTTAATTGGGTACACACAAGTAACACAATAAGCAAATAAACACTTAGAAACAATTAAATTCAAATAATCAAAATACTCTTGGTTGCCTCCCAGAAAGCGCTAAGTTTTACGTCTTCAGCCAGACGTACTGCTCCTAAACTAATTAACTAACTTTAGGATCTTGTAGTCTGATGAGTTCAGATACTAACATATTGTTGGTGGCCCATTAAACATATAATTTAAGTCTATGTCCATTTACTTTAAATGGCTCACCACCTTTTAGGTCCTGTATTTCAACCGCACCTGTGGGTAGGTATTCGTTACAACGTATGGACCTGTCCATTTACTTTTTAATTTATCGAGAAATAATCTAAGTCTTGCGTTAAATAACCAAACTTTATTTCCTTTGGTAAATATTTTATAATTAATCATTCTATCGTGGAAAACCTTTATTTTCCCTTTATAAATTCTTGCGCTTTCGTAGGCTTCTCTACGAATTTCTTCCAGTTCATTCAATTGGAATTTCCTATCAACACCGCCATCATGTAAGTTAAAATTATTGTTTTTGATTGCCCATAGAGCTTGGTGTTCTAATTCCACTGGGTGATGGCAAAGCTTACCATAAACAAGTCTATATGGGGACACACCTATTGGTGTTTTAAATGCGGTTTCTGTATGCCCACAGAGCATCCTCTAATTTTTTTTTGACAAATCTTTACGATCAGATCTGACAGTCTTTTCAAGGATTCTCTCGATCTCTCTATTAGAGATCTCAACTTGTCCGCTAGTTTGTGGATGATAAGACGTTGCTATTTTATGGTTAACTCCATATTGTTTAAGGAGTTTAGCAAAATGCTGATTATTAAAATGTGACCCTCCATCACAGATTATAGCCCTTGGGATACCGTGTCGTGCTAAAATATTTCTTTTAACAAATTTACACACAACCCGGTTATCATTAGTGCGTGTAGCTTCTTCTTCCACCCATTTTGAAACATAATCTACTGCAACTAGATGTGACACCCTTGCCACAATAACCACCATTACAATACACCCAGGATTAATCACCAAACACATGATTACATAATAATCTGAAAGCTTAATATAATTGCGGAAGCATAAAAGTACATAATAAAAGTAATACAATTGTTTTAAACACCCTATAGTGCTACAAGGTTTCAAGTCTAAGTCTACATACTCAAAAGTTATTAAAACATCGAAATGTATTACAACAATAATCCCATAGATTCGTTACCAAAATAAGTAGTAGATATCTTCAAATACTTCAAAAGATGACCCAGCTAGAAGGTCCAACAGCGGATTTTCCTTTTCCTGTAAAAATGTCAACAACTGAGGGGTAAGCGATGCTTAGTGATTACATAGATTTACGCATTTTATAAATCCTTATGAAGCCCACAAGAGTAACACCGACGACACACGTCGTGCACTCTCCACGTACACAAAGTACGACACATGAGCCATCGCTCCTACGAGCCCAAAGCTCGGCATTTAAACCAACCATCTGAGACAGACATAACATCGGGGATGACTTACTGCCTAACAGAACCTCGGAGGGATCAGCTCCGGGTCATATAGCGCAGTAACATCGGAATAACAGATGCGACCCGCCGGTCCATCGAAAGATGCACAACAAAGAAACGGACATGCAACCAGCAACAATGTGCATCTAAATCTGCGCAAGTTAGTAGAATTCCAAACGAAAGTGAAACAACTTGTCTTAGCAGGCAATAGCTAACATAAAGTAGATATAAACTTGCGAAGTCATATGTACTCACAGTGGGTGCGTTAATTAACTTCAATTTAATTTAGTTTCTCCTCGGGATTTCAACCGGGCTCACAAAGTACCCCACTGTGGGTTAAACAACACCCCAAGGGACCTGTGACATTTCCATAAGTAAAACATATTATACACATGTTCGGTAACAATTTCCATCATGATTTAACGATATTAAAGTGCTACAACAGTCGGAACCGTCATCCGAAACTCACATTTAAATCCTCTTACTTGATGGTTTTATCATTCCCTATTAACTCTATTAATACCATCAATCAGTTGTTTAATAATGCGTCTCATCAAGTTTCTCAAATTATTGCGTTAATCCTTCGAAATTATGTTCCGAAATTATACTTTAATCTCAAATTTCTGGGATTTCCAAATTGTCCGGAAATTCATCTTTTTACAACTGAATTAAAAAGAGATCCAACCATTTCTATTTTATTTTCACAAATCAATCCCAATCCGAGGTGACTATATATATATATATATATATATATATATATATATATATATATATATATATATATATATATATATATATATATATATATATATATATATATATATATATATATATATATATATATATATATATATATATATGTATTAATGTTTCTGCTTTCTGGAAAAGATTGAAATACCGAAACCTTGAAGGTTTTGGTACTTCCCCATATATGGTTTCGGTAGTAGTAGTTTCACTAGCATGGTTTCAGTATGAATCACCAATACCGAAACCTCAAAAGGTTTCGGTACATATATATAGTTTCGGTACTTCTTCAAAGTTTCGATATTAGGTACCAAGGTTTCGGTAGTCCAGGAGTTTCAGTATCATGTGGGTTTCAGTATATATGTTTCGGTACGGGGGGGTTAATATTGGTACCCATGTTCAAGGTTTCGGTACTATGCATAAACTCACAGATCGCTTACTGTAAATTTCCAAAACCATATTTATAACTTGAATTTGAACCCGAAATTTTGTACACAACTTCTACAACACTTGATTTACACAAACCCACAAGAATATCTAACATGCATATACGTTATGGACCAAAAATCTCTGATTCGGTTTTACATAGAAACCGAACCCAAACCTCAAATTTTGAAGAGTTTTAAGAAGTATTTACCTCAAATTGCTTGTTGCAATGTTTATAATTCCTTCAAAACAACTTGAATCCTGATTTTGAGCCTTCAATTTGATGTTTTCGTTGTTCTTGCTTTGAAGAGTTGAGAGAACTGTTCTTTTAGAGAGACGATAGATAGAGAGATGAATGATTCAAAATGAAAGGTTTATGTCTTTTTAATTTCCCACTTTCAACTTTTGACACATTCAACCCCTCAAGTTATCAAACTTTCTTTATATAAAGATTTCCATCTTTATTCATACTTAATAATTAAAACTAGAAATTCTAAAATTTCTTAATTCCTTAAAATAGCAACAAAATTCTTAAAGTCCATTAAATAAAGATTAAATCTTTATTTTATCCTTTCAACCACTTAATAATAATTATATTAACTTGATAAATTGGAAATTATCAATTTCTGAATAAAGCAATCAACTTTTATAATTAATCCAAATACATATATCAACATAATTTTATTAAATTTAGAAATTTAAACTAATTAACCTCAATTACATCATTTTAATTCTTAGGATGTTACAGCATGGGATCCACCACGCTCAAACTTCGTCCTCGAAGTTATTTGACTTCAAACAATTGCAGATATTTCTTAATCATTTCAGCCTTTGCCTCCCATTTATGATTGACTCCTTTGTGATGCTTCCAACGTACTAGCACATTCTCTATTTCCTTACTCCTTAATTTCTTCACTTTGGTATCTAACACACATTCCGGCTCATCCACATAGCGGAGCCTTTCATCGATTTGCAGCTCGGTGTGATCAGCCCAATCCTCGTTACCAGTAGTGAATGACTTTCGGAGATTTCCAACATGAAACACCGGATGTATGCCCGACATCTCTTCAGGCAGCTCCAAATGGTAAGACTGATTACCCACTTTTTTTTATTATCCTGAATGGTCCAACGAATCTCGGAGCTAACTTTCCTCTTTTCACAAATCGTGTAACACCTCTCATAAGTGATACCTTCAAATAAACCCAATCATTTACATCAAAACTGATCGGTTTATGCCTCTTGTCATGATAACTTTTCTGTCGATCCTGGGCCGCCTTCATATTCTGTCTTACCAGCTGTATCTTCTCATTTGTTTCCTGAAGCAATGCCGACCCAACAATCGGTGTTTCTCCGGTTTCTCATCAACATGTACGAGTCCTACATCTCCTTCCATATAGTGCCTCAAAAGGTGCTTTCTTTATAGTTGTGTGATAACTGTTGTTGTACGAGAACTCTATCAGTGGCAAATGATCGTCCCAGTTACCACCGAGATCCAATACACACGACCTCGTCATATCTTCCATGGTGAGGATGGTCCGTTCACTCTGATCATCGGTTTGCGGACGATAAGTTGTACTCATCGCGATCCTCGTTCCTAATCCTTCTTGCAAAGCCGACCAAAAGTTGGAGGTGAAGCGGCTATCACGATCAGATACTATAGACTTAGGAACTCCATGTCTAGAAACAATCTCGTCCATATAACTCTGAGCCAACTTCTCCAATGAGTAGCTTTCCCGAATCGGTATAAAATGTGCCGACTTAGTCAATCTATCAACTATGACCCAAACTGCATCATGTTGACGCCTAGTCTGTGGCAGTTTCGTAACGAAGTCAATAGTGATGTGTTCCCACTTCCATTCCGGAATGGGAAACGGTTGCAGACTGCCGTAAGGTTGCTGATGTTCGGCTTTCACAAGCCGGCAAGTCCTGCATCTCTCCACATACTGACCAATATCTTTCTTTAATCCGGGCCACCAAAAGTCTGCTTTAAGTTCATTGTACATCTTTGTGCTCCCGGGCTGTTCAGAAAACTTTGACTGATGTGCTTCTTCAATAATCACTCTCCTCATACCCCCAAACTTTGGCACCCAAATCCTTCCATATACACCTTTCAGTCCCGACTTACTTGTTTCCATTATCTTTATCTGTACCCTTATATCCTCGGCATCAATGTTTTCTTCCTTTAAAGCTTCTATTTGAGCAGCTTTTACATCATCAATGATCGTGGAAGTTAACATAGTAGACGTCATCATGTAGCAGCAGTCCTTAGTGTAGGCCTTACGGCTTAATGCATCGGCTACTACATTAGCCTTTCCGCGGTGATAAAGGATTTCACAGTCATAATCCTTTATAAGTTCCATCAAACGTCTTTGTCTCAGATTAAGCTCTTTCTGACTGAAGATATACTTCAAGCTCTTATGATCCGTGTATAATTGACACTTAGTTCCATACAGATCGTGTCTCCACAACTTCAATGCAAACGTAACTGCGGTCAACTCCAAGTCATGAGTTGAATAATCTTTCTCGTGCTGCTTTAATTGTCTCGAGGCATAAGTTATAACCTTTCCACGCTACATCAGTACAGCACCTAACCCCAGCCTTGAAGCATCTGTGTATACCACAAAATCCTCATTGCCCTCCGGTAGAGCAAGTATCGGCGCTTCACTTATTGTCTTCTTCAAGATCTCGAAAGCCTCTTGCTGCACAGTTTCCCAAACAAACGGTGCATTCTTCTTTGTTAATGCAGTCAAAGGAACTGCAATCTTCAAGAAGTCCTTTATAAATCTCCGATAATACCCCGTCAATCCAAGAAAACTTCTGACTTCTGTAGCTGATCGAGGCGGTTCCCAGTTTCTTATGGCCTCAATTTTAGCTGGATCTACGGAAATCCCAACTCTAGATATTACATGTCCCAAAAACTAAATTTGTTGTAGCCAAAACTCACACTTTGAGAATTTGACATGCAACTTCTCTTTTGTCAACAGTTCCAGTAATTCTTTTAGATGAGCAGCATGCTCAGCTTCAGACTTGGAATACACCAAGATAGCATCAATAAATACTATCACCGATTTATCTAACATCGGTCTGCAAACTCTATTCATCAAATGCATAAAGACAGTCGTGGCATTGGTTAACCCGAAAGGCATAACCAAGAACTCGTAATGCCCATAACGTGTCCTGAAAGCTGTCTTTGGCACATCTTCCTCTCGTACTTTCAACTGATGGTACTCAGACCTCAAGTCAATCTTAGAAAAGACACTAGCCCCGTATAACTGATCAAACAAGTCATCTATCCTAGGCAGCGGATACTTGTTCTTAATAGTAAGCTTATTCAACTCCCGGTAATCAATGCACATTCGCATCGTGCCATCTTTCTTTTTCACAAACAAAACAGGGGCTCCCGACGGTGATGAACTCGGTCAAATGAAACCCTTATCCAACAACTCCTAGAGTTGTTTCGTCATCTCTTGCATTTCAGTAGGAGCACGGCGATACGGAGAACGAGCTACCAGTGCAGCTCCAGGGATCAGATCAATACGGAATTCCACATGTCTCTCAGGCGGCACGCTAGACAAGTCTTCCGGAAACACATCCGGGAATTGTGATACAACAGGCACATCGGCCACGGTCTTCTTCTCAGCTTTGGCATCAATAGCATATGCAAACACTACTACAAATCGAAGCTAATGCAACACTTTTGATGCAACACATTTAAAAATTGTTGCTTTTTTATATAAGTTCACTCTAAAGCAACACATTGACAATAAGTGTTGCATATAATGATTTAATGCAACACTTTTTTTAAAGTGTTGCCATTTTTACTAAAAAAAATGCAACAATTTTCTAAAGTGTTGCAATTTTTACTAAAAATTGTAACATTTGTTTAAAGTGTTGCATATTTCAATAAAAAAATGCAACACATTTTTAGAGTGTTGCATTTATAATGAAAAAAATGTAACACTTTTTTAGAGTGTTGCATTTATAATGAAAAAAAAATGCAACACATTTTTAAAAACAATAGCAGTGTACCCACGCAAAGCGGCGGTAGCGACAAACATTTTTTGTTTGATTACATGTTTAAAAATGTATACATAATTTTAATAATTAAAGAGAGAGGGAGGAGAGTAATTTTTAGATTTAGAATAACTAATAAATGGTAAAATCCCAATTTATTTCTACTTATTCGGTCAGCTTCTAAGCGGCTATTCTTATTAAAATTTTATTTATATTACATTTTTTAGAAAAATATATAAACCTAGGATTTTATTCATTTGGATTTAAATATTTGTTACGTTATTATTTTGATTTAAAATTAGTATTTTATTTGTTTTGGTATAAATAAACCTAAAATAAACCATAAAATAACACCCATCTCTTTCACCCTAGCCAAAAAGTCCCAAACCCAAACCTAAAATAAACCATCTCCTTCGCTTATTTCCATCGCCGCACTCCCCCCTGTGCTGCCATTCCCTGCGCCCCCGTCGTCTTTCCTCCCTCCCCCTATGCCGCCTCCGTTGCTACCTTCCATATCCTTCATGGTACCCACAAAATCTCCTTCGTTGCTACCACTCCGTGTCCACCCGCTTGCTGCTATGTTTTAACCCTAACGCAATCACCCACCGTTGTCTTTCTCTTGACCATGCCGCAACCGGTCACTGCCACTGCTCAATCGCCGCCGCTGCTCCATCGCCGTCGCAGCTCCATCGCCTACACCGAATTTGGTTTAAAAAACTTGATTTTTTAAGATTATTATACTTCTTCTTTTGGTATTTGGTCTCAGTATTCTATAATCCAAAGTGGTTCGTTGTTTAACTATTAAAATGATAAGAAACAGATATTCAATGGGTTTTCATTATTGGAATTCTATCTATTAATTTGTTCTGACAATGATGCATATATCATTCATATTTGTCCTGAAATTATGTCCGTCTTTGTCTCCAATTTATTTTTCTCTTGAGTTTTTGATCTAATGATGCATTTCTTATTGTCTATTGTTCAAATCTCTCTGAAATTATCTTGAATTTGTGTTTATTTGACCTTTGAACATGGCTTAAAGTGGTTTAATTTGCTAACACATACTCTGATAGTCGTCTGCAAATTGTTATATAAAGTGCATTGGTTTAATTTGTATGGTTTTTCATTCAGGTAAACATCAAATTCATTGCTGTGTTGTAGTGCTATTGATTTATGCTTTTATTTTTTTTTCCTCAAATTGTCTAATATTTATACTCAGTACAAGGTTTCACCATTTTCATATACACAGTTGGGTTATGGGTGGCTCGATGCCAAAGTTTATGCTTTTAGTTCCACAGTTAGTGCAAACTTTAAAAAATGTGTTTATAAACTTTAAAAGAGCATCTTTTTGAACTCCTATTGATTGATAAAATTGTTAATGTGGTACTCTGTCTTTTTCCTCACAGTTGCACATATTCTTGTTGAACTTTGATGTTTGCTGCAGTTTCCCTTTAACTGATAAGCTTGGCATGCCTTTGTTTCTTGTTCTCCATTTTCTGAACTTGACTGCACCTAGACTCATTCTTTAATTAATGGGCAGTTCTAAACAAAGTCCTTTATATTGGTGAACTGTTTGTTCTAGCGTGAGTTGTTGTACCAATTACCAACAAAGTCCTTACTCCTTAATATATCTAACTTTATAATGGGGACTTTTCAAATTGTTGATTATCTAATTTGTGATGAATGTCAAATTTGTGGTTTATCATGTATAGTCATTTGAAATTAGATTACGAAATTGTATAAAAATTAAAAGAAGTAACCTTACAAACAAGGACATATTGCTATCGGTTAGAAATATTAATAAAGTGAAACACATTACTAATACCATATCATCATTATATAACCAGTATATATGCTACATGTTGATTGTTACTCCCTACATTTCTGAAACAGGAAGCGGGTTCTTCCTCCTTCTCATCGATCAAAGGTCTCTCTCTATTTGGTTTTTGGGTTCAGGTTATGATTAAAACCATATTTTCATATCTGACTTTTAGGTTCAAACCCTAGATTTTTGTTGTAGTTTCAAGATTTATATTTGAAAATTTATTGCTTGATTGCATTTTTGTGTTCATTACTGCTCTATGCATTTTCTAATGAGCATTAATTTTATTTCTACCTACAACCTCATACCACATGAGGTTAACTAAAAAGTAAATCTTGGGACGTTAAGGGTACAAAAAAAGTATTAGGACGTGTAGAAGAAAGATCATAGTCGAGAGACTTCAATGAGATAAAAAGTAATGAGGAACTAAAATGGATAATTTTGACAGTTGGTTGCTAAAAAAATAACAGTGGCTTACAACTTTTCTGGTTACACACTTCGCTTCTCCCTCATCTAAATTATAGTTAATCTTATTTTATGTTTAGGTTGTTCGACCTTCGTTAGCAAATGCAAAGAGACTATAAAATACCCTCAAACAAGATCCAGAGATTGCATTCAAGTAATTGATATAGAATGAGAAGATATTTGGTTTTATGTGTGGGTTCCAAGGAAATATAGAAAAAGCGTATTAGTTTTTAAAGAAATGAATGTTGCATTCATATAGGCTGTCATAGTTATGCTTTCATATATTTTATTTGGTGCGGAGGCAGATTATGTGAATTTCGATCCTCGATAACATTTTGCCAACAAAAAGGTTGTTGCTGCTAATCTTAATGGTATGCCTTCTTTCCTTCGACACACTACTTCCACCATCATTCATCATAGTCTTTTACCCATGTTAATTAGTTTGTATTTTTATTTAAATGTGTTGTTTCCTTATTCCAAACTAACACTGACTTAGCTTGTTTCTTTTCTGTCTTAATTTAATTAATAAGTTGTTGGGGCTACTGATTATTCTTTTGTAGCTGTCACAAACACACACATGCTACACACTAAGTATCTTTTGTATATATATTTACATGTTTAGGGAATGGCTGTTGGGGCTGCTGATTATTCTGGTTTCAGGACACAAACACACACCACACACACCTAACTTATTTTTCTAATTCAAATGTTGAGGCCCTGCTGCTGCTGGTTCTTATTTGTGGCCATTTAACACCCAGCGCACACTAGGAGGATGATGCATTTCGAGAGTCATGGAAAAACTAAGGGGCCGGCCAACACACATTAATACTAAAAGACTTGCAACAATATACACTAGTCTGAGACTTGTTCCCAAAAAAAAGAAGCTACAGCCGCTGTTTATTCTGCAGGGGGATATTGAAGAGGAAAAACGCTGCATCTGAAGCTCCTGCAGGTAAGCAATATTGAATAGATGTATCTAATCTGAATTCCTGTTGTCGAACAAAAAAGTGGCATGATGAACTGGTTGCGTAATTGGTAAAATTGGTATTTGTTATTATGGGTTAAAATAGATTTATTCTGGTTGACCCGCCATCAGGATCGTCTATTATTTACAAAAAAATGAAAGAAATAATTAAGTTTATCATTACTATAATAATAATTTTTTTTTGAAAAAAACAATATACGATGTTGTAGGCATTTGAATACATTCTGGGTTTATTGTCTTCATATCACTTAAGCATGTTAGTGATAATACATGCACCTTGTTAAGCTACCAAACCAACCATAAAGAGTCTGTAAGGAGAGTGCACCCAAAAGCCATTAGGTTGTCATTTTATTATTATTACTACTAAAGAATTTGTTTAAAATTGGTCCAGCTGATTTTATTTTAAAATTAATAGACTCTCCCTCTAGTTTAGAAAGCACACTAACGATATGGTATATATTGTACGTGTTTTCATATGTTGCAGGTTAGTTAATTTCTTTTGACATATGCAAAGTGATCGACAGAAGGAGAGTTGTGCATGATAAGCGTCGGTTTCGTATGGAAGAAATTACAAGAAGAATAATTGAATATGCATTCCCAATATTGTAATTTACTTTTTTGTTGTATCGCTTATACATTTGATGATCCTTATTTTGGTTGTAGATGTTTATATACTTGAAATACTTTTTGATCGATATGTTATGAAATTATATTATTTTGTTAAATTCAATTGTAAGTAGAATCTTTATCACGAAGTAATTAAATAATATTTGTATTTCCATTAAATTTTAAAAAAAATAATGAATGTGTTTCTTTTGTCTAGAAAATATTGCATTTATGTAATTTAAAACAATAATAAAGTGTTGCAATAGATTGATAACGGTGTTGCATTTACATAATGACAACATTTGATAAGTGTTGCATTTGATAAGTAAAGTGTTGCTAGAAGTTGGTAATAATAAATTAAAAGTGTTGCTTTAGAGTATAAAAAGTGTTGCATTTAAAAAGTATTGCATTTATAAAATAATGGCAACACATTAAAAATGTTGCTTTAGAATACAAAAAGTGTTGCATTTAAAAAAGTGCTGCATTTATAAAATAATGGCAACACTTTTGAATAGTGTTGCATTATCTAGTGAAAGTGTCGCTTTAGACCTAAGGCGACGTTGGCTAAGGTGGCACTACATAAAGTGTCGCATTAGGCCTATAGCAACACTTTTAAGGCCTAACACAACACTTTTCCCATGTTGCTTTAGGTTCATTTTGTTGTAGTGCAAATAGGACTCACAACCCCTTGCAACAAGCTTTCGAGCTATTGCAATGGTCAACAAGCATAGATCCCCACTTCTCCTATCCCCATATATGCAGATCTCACGCCCCTCCGGTGTAGTTATCTTGATCATACGCTTCGTACATACTATATGGGCTTCATTTTCGATCAACCAGTCCATTCCGACTATCACATCAAACTCACTGAATTCTATCGCGATCAAATCAAGATTGAAGACTACATCTTCAATCACTAACGTACAGTTACGGTATACGTGATCTACTTTGACTAAAGTGTTACTAGAAGTTTCAATATCTAGTACAGTAGAGAGCTTAGATAGTGGCAATGATAGTTGTTGTGCAAAAACAGTAGATACAAAAGACCGGTTGGCACCCGAATCAAATAGAACTCATGCTGGCATAGAATTAACGATAAACATACCCGTGACCACCTCTGGGTTTTCCTTGGCCTCCTCCGCCATTATCTGAAAATCACGAGCTGGTGCCGCCCTTTGTGGCTGGCTCTGGCGGTTGACTGAACCACCATTTGATCCTCTAGATGATCGTGTTGTAGTTGGAGCAGCAGCAGCTGGATCATTCTTTCTGCAATTCCTACTGTAATGCCCCCATACACCACATTTATGGCAAGCATCAGCTTTCCTTGGACACTCGTTCTGAAAATGTCCCAACTCTCCACAACAAAAACAGGTGCGTCCATTAGTGCACTTGCCAAAGTGTTCCAAGTGGCACTTATTACAATACCGCGGTTCTCTGTTGATGGAATAAGCATTAGCACGACCAGAAGACCCAGATGATCAACGATAAGACTGCTGTGGCGAATACTGTGAAGAACGGGAAGAACCAGAATATCCCCCTTCACGTTAGCGCTTCGGTGGTGACGGCTGTGTTGGGTTAGTAGCAGCAGCGGCAGACCCAATTGACTACCCTGACATGATAAGAATTTGCTCTTCATTTCTGGCAGCCTCTAATAAGCCAGCAAATGTTGGGTAGCGGACGTTGCTCATAACTCTCCTAATTTCAATATCCAAACTAGCCTCAAATCTGGTCACTTTCCTTTCCTCTGTATCAACTTGATGCGGCGCAAACAAACTCAGCCTCGTGAATTCCACAGCATACTAGGACACAGTCTTAGTCCCCTGCATCAATGTCATGAACTTTGCCTCAAGTCTTCGGCGCTCATCAACCGGACAGTACTGCTGAGTGAATAGCTCAGTAAACTCAGCCCAAGTCATAACAGATACTTTTTCCAAGGTTAAGGAGTTAACCATGGAATTCCACCACATGACCGCGTCTTTGGTGAACATAGCAGTGGCATTCCGAACCATGTCCTT
The DNA here is from genome assembly GCA_020465985.1 of Centrapalus pauciflorus. NCBI lineage: Eukaryota > Viridiplantae > Streptophyta > Magnoliopsida > Asterales > Asteraceae > Centrapalus > Centrapalus pauciflorus. The sequence goes on along the minus strand of JAANYP010004959.1, from coordinate 69,862 downwards.
CTCAGCACAATCGCTGATTCGGAATGTCCGTTTGGTTGCTGTTATCCATTCAAGTGCGGCAACAACATCTCCTAGTCCATTAAACTCCACAGCACCATTTCCCTTAAAGTCCTTGAATCGACAACCTTTGGGTTTATTAGATGACCCAGTGTTGTCATCTCGTTCATCATTGTTGCCCCCCTCTTTTTCCTTGTTCTTTCTCTTTTCCTCTCTTCTCTTAGCTTCAGCCTCATCTCGAGCCCGAAACTGGTCTTGAATCATCTTATTCTGCTCAGCCATCATGGCTAGCATCATTTCTCTTGTTTCTTCGGGTGTCATTCCTCCTCCAGACATGTTCTGAAATTAAAACATATAACTTGTTCAGTAACATGTCCATTATTTAAATACACCACGCATTGTCCCGTATGAAAGTCAATCTCCTGTGACTACTAGATCGTAGCCTATCTTAGTTCAGATCATTACTTAAAATCACTACATATCATCACTTAATGTTTGAGACCAAGACCTCACGGACACTTGAATCTCACTACTGCTCTGATACCATTCGCTGTGACACCCTTGCCACAATAACCACCATTACAATACACCCAGAATTAATCACCAAACACATGATCAAATAATAATCTGAAAGCTTAATATAATTGCGGAAACATAAAAGTACATAATAAAAGTATTACAATTGTTTTAAACACCCTACGGTGCTACAAGGTTTCAAGTCTAAGTCTACATACTCAAAAGTTATTACAACATCTAAATGTATTACAACAATAATCCCATAGATCCGTTAGCCAAATAAGTAGTAGATATCTTCAAATACTTCAACACAGGACCTAGCTAGAAGGTCCAGCAGCAGATTTTCCTTTTCCTGTAAAAATGTCAACAATTGAGGGGTAAGTGATGCTTAGTGAATACATAGATTTATGCATTTTATAAATCTTTATGAAGCCCACAAGAGTAACACCGACGACACACATCGTGCACTCTCCACGTACACAAAGTACGACACATCAGTCGTCGCTCCTACGAGCCCAAAGCTCGGCAATTTAACCAACCATCTGAGACAGATATAACATCGGGGATGACTTACTGCCTACTAGATTCTCGGAGGGATCAGCTCCGGGTCATATAGCGCAGTAACATCGTAATAACATATGCGATGCGCCGGTCCATCGAAAGATGCACAACAAAGAAACGAACATGCAACAAGCAGCAATGTGCATCTAAATCTGCGCAAGTTAGTAGAATTCCAAAAGAAAGTGAAACAACATGTCTCAGCAGGAAATAGTTAACATAAAGCAGATATAAACATGCGAAATCATATGTACTCACAGTGGGGGCGTTAATTAACTTCAATTAAATTTATTTCTCCTCGGGATTTCAACCGGACTCACAAAGTACCCCACTGCGGGTTAAACAACACCCCAAGGGACCTGTACATTTCCATAAGTAAAACATATTTAACACATGTTCGGTAACAATTTCCATCATGATTTAACCATATTAAAGTGTTACAACAGTCGGAACCGTCATCCGAAACTCACCTTTAAATCCTCTTACTTGATGATTTTATCATTCCCAATTAACTCTATTAGTACCATCAATCTCTTGTTTAATAATGAGTCTCATCAAGTTTCTCAAATTATTGCGTTAATCCTTCGAAATTATGTTCCGAAATTGTACTTTAGTCTCGAATTTCTGGGATTTCCAAATTGTCCGGAATCATCTTTTTACAACTGAATTAAAAAGAGATCCAACCATTTCTATTTTATTTTCACAAATCAACCCCAGTCCGAGGTGACTATATATATACACACACACACATATTTTATATATATATATATATATATATATATATATATATATATATATATATATATATATATATTAATGTTTCTGCTTTCTGGAAAAGATGAATACCGAAACCTTGAAGGTTTCGGTACTTCCCCATATATGGTTTCGGTAGTAGTAGTTTCACTAGCATGGTTTCTGTATGAATCACCAATACCGAAACCTCAAAAGGTTTCGGTACATATATATAGTTTCGGTACTTCTTCAAAGTTTCGATATTATGTTAGCAAGGTTTCAGTAGTCCAGGAGTTTCAGTATCATGTGGGTTCAGTATATATGTTTCGGAAGGGGGGATTAATACCGAAACCTTTATGGTTTCGGTACCCATGTTCAAGGTTTCCGTACTATGCATAAACTCACAGATCACTTACTGTAAATTTCCAAAACCATATTTATAACTTGAATTTGAACTCGAAATTTTGTACACCACATCTACAACCACTCAGATTTACACAAACCACAAGAATATCTAAGCCTATACGTTTTGGACCAATCTCTTGATTCGGTTTTACATAGAAAACGAACCCAAACCTCAAATTTTGAAGAGTTTAAGAAGTATTTACCTCAAATTGCTTGTTGCAATGCTTATAATTCCTTCAAAACAACTTGAATCCTGATTTTCAGCCTTCAATTTGATGTTTTCGTTGTTCTTGCTTTGAAGGTTGAGAGAACCGTCTTGAGAGAGAGATAGAGAGAGAGAGAGGAGAGAGAGAGAGAGAGAGAGAGATGAATGTTCAAAATGAAAGCTTATGTCTTTTAATATTCCCACTTCAACTCTGACACATTCAACCCCATAAGATTTCCATCTTTATTCATACTTAATAATTAAAACTAGAAATTCTAAAATTTCTTAATTCCTTAAAACAGCACCCAAATTCTTAAATTCCATTAAATAAAGATTAAATCTTTATTTTATCCTTTCAACCACTTAATAATAATTATATTAACTTGATAAATTGGAAATTATCAAATTCTGAATAAAGCAATCACGTTTTATAATTAATGCAAATACATAATCCAACATAATTTTATTAAATTCAGAAATTTAAACTAATTAACCTCAATTACATCATTTTAATTCTTAGGATGTTACACTAGGATGTATTCATATCCAAATGATTTAGGGAATGGTCCCATAAAATCAATGCCCCATACATCAAATATTTCGACAATTAATATCAGGGTCATAGGCATTTCATCTCTTTTGTGATGCCACCAGTTTGCTGGCATCTTGTGCACCGTTTAACAAACTCGTAGGCGTCCTTAAATATTGTGAGCCAGAAAAACCCACACTACAATATCCGGTGGCCAGTTTTCTTTGCGCTGAAATGGCCTCCGCATGCGTATGCATTGCAGTGTTTAAGAATATCTTTGTGTTCCGAGTTAGGGACACGTCGTCTTATAATTTAATCTGCTCCTATTTTAAATAGATCAACCTCATCCCAAATGTATTGCCTTGCTTGAGCATAGAAATATTTTCTCTGTTGTAAGTTCCAGTGCTCTGGCAATCTTCCTGTTACGAAATAGTTAACTAGATTCGCAAACCAGGGAATTTTAGATACAGATCATAATTGTTCATCAGGGAAGGAGTCCCTGATTTGAGCAGTTGAGTTTGTAGGGTTTAAGTGAAGCCTTGATAAGTGATCGGCAACAACATCTTCTGTTACTTTCTTATCTTTAATTTCTAAGTCAAATTATCGCAATAGAAGGATCCACCAAATCAATCGAGGCTTGGCATCCTTCTTTGCCAATAAATGTCTTAAAGCGCTATGGTCAGAGTACACAATTATTTTTGCCCCCCAAATATATGATCTGAATTTATCTAGGGCAAACACTACAGCTAGTAATTCTTTTTCCGTAGTGGTGTAATTGATTTGTGCCTCATTAAAGGTATTACTTGCGTAGTAAATCACCTTGCTTTTTCTCAAATCTTTGTCCTAAAACAGCACCAACTGCATAGTCACTTGCATCGCACATGATCTCAAATGGTTGAGACCAATTCGGAAATTGTAGAATTGGCGCTTCGGTTAATTTTGATTTAAGCTTCTCAAATGATTTCATACAAGCATCATCAAAATTAAACTTGGTGTCTTTTGAAAGAAGATTGCATAAAGGCCTTGAGATTTCACTGAAATCTTTAATGAATCGCCGATAAAAACCAGCATGGCCTACGAATGATCTAATTCCTTTAACGTTGGTGGGGGGTGGAAGTGAGGAAATTAATTGAACTTTTGCTTTATCTACCTCCATTCCTCTTTCAGACACAATGTGACCTAGGACTACCCCTTCTTTTACCATGAAATGGCTTTTCTCCCAACTTAACACTAAGTTGGTTTCAGTGCATCTCTTTAGAACTTTTTCTAAATGTCCCAGACAATCTTCAAATGTATTATCGAATATGGAGAAATCGTTCATAAGTATTTCAAGAGAACCACCCACCATATCTGAAAAGATAGCCATCATACATCGCTGAAATGTGGCAGGTGCATTACATAGTCCAAACGACATCCTTTGGTAGGCATAGGTGCCATAGGGACAAGTAAATGTAGTTTTCTCTTGATCCTCTGGATGGATTGGGATTTGATTGTAACCAGAATATCCATCAAGGAAACAATAAAACTTTTGTCCTGCTAATTTTTCCACTATTTGATCTATAAATGGTAGCGGAAAATGAACTTTTGAAGTAGAAGCATTGAGTATTCTGTAATCGATACAAACTCTTCACCCAGTTACACGGCGAGTAGTTATCTTCTCTCCTTTAGTATTAATGACTGTAATTCCCGATTTCTTGGGTACATTTTGGGTTGGACTTACCCACTTACTATCAGATATAGGATATATAATTCCAGCGTCCAACCATTTTAATACTACCTTCTTAACTACCTCTCTCAAATTAGGATTCAACCTCCTTTGTGCATCCATAGCTGGTTTAGCTTCTGGATCAGTAATGATTCGGTGCATACACAAAGTGAGACTGATTCCTTTTAAATCAGCTATCGTCCACCCTACAGCTTCTTTATATTTGACTAATACTTGCAGTAGAGCTTTCTCTTGCTCTTCAGTCAGATCTGATAAAATTATGACAGACAAAGTGTAATTCTGACCTAGAAAAGCATGTTCTAAATGAGATGGCAGCTCCTTCAATTCTAGAACAGGTGGTTGCTCTAATGAAGGTTTGACTGATTTAGGTAAATCAGTAGGTAATTTTTCAGTCCTATGGGTCCACGGTGGTTGTTTTGAATATAATGTGGATTCCATGACTACTTCAAGCTTATCACACTCAGTGTGATTTAACTTGGTTAGCTCATTCTCAGCAAAGAATAACTTAATAGCATCTTTGGTGTTGATTAACGAACTATGCTCCTGCGCAAGTTCGTCCACCATGTCTAAAAGATAACATTCTGAATCAATAGCAGAGACACTTGAAGCATTAAAACATCCAGTCTTAATTTCCTATTACCAAAGGCAATATCCACTGCTCCTGTCCTACAATTACTTTGTGCATTAATCGTAGCTAAGAAAGGTCTGCCTAGGATAATAGTTGGTTGATTATCTCCTATTGAACTTTTGGTGTCAAATACTAGGAAGTCAACTGGATAGTAAAAATCTTCTACTTTTACTATAACATCTGATAAAATACCTCTTGGACACTTGGTTGACCAATCTGCCAGCTATAAGATAATATTAGTTGTCTGTAACTGACCTAGATCATGTCAATCAAACAAGTTTCCAATTAATTTATTAACACTAGCTCCAAGATCAAGCAGTGCCTTCTTAATCTGCACATTGCCTATTGCCTACTGCACTCAACTGTTCAGTTAGATTGATACGCTTTGGGAGCGAGACCTTATACATTATTTTCTGAGTACAGAGATCTTTTTGAAATTTGGCATAAGATGGAACCTGTTGAGTGGCCTTTATCAGAGGAATATTTATCTTAACTTGATTGAATAAGTCCCAAAGATCCTCTGGTTGTGGGTCTCTTTTGCCGTAAGGAGAAGATTTTGGATTTTCTAAAGCAGCAGGATAAGGAGGAGGAATTGAAGTGTCCTGACTGTTATCCGCCTCCCCAACTTTGGGCGTTGGAATATCAGCTTTAACTGGCTCTTTAAAAAAACCTTCTTAGGAATCTCTTTCTTCTTTGGATCATCTTTCTCCTCATACACGACTTCAGTGTCGGTATCTTCATTTGCCTCTTTCTCTTTAGGCATCTCAATTTTATTGTCTACCTCTCTTCCACTCCTTAATGTGGTTATTCCCCTCCCCACGCCTAGTGAGCGACTCAGCTATCTGACCCATCTAGCGAGTTAACATCTCCATGGTCTTAGTATTGATAGCTTATTGTTGTTTCATAAATTCAGCAAACTCTGCAAATTGCGCAGAAGTCATATTTGTTTCCACTTGGAATTGTGGTTGATCACGATGATTGGACTTATAATATCGCTCATCCTTAGCTGCTGAAGTTGAACCATATTGATATTCTCTCTTTGGTGGTTCATAGCTTGGTTTGGATTGATGATCGGTAGACTGATCATTTTTCCATCGAAAGTTGGGATGGTTTCTCCACCCCGGATTGTACATTTCCGAGAATGGATTATCCCTCTGTCGATGAGCTCTAAATCCGTAAACTTCATTAGCAAATTCCTCAGTGGATTGCACTTGAGGACATGGGTCGGAATGATGCGATGGATCTCCGCATGTAACACAAGTAATTGATGCACTAGGTTTGAAAGACCCTTCATCAAATGATCCATTTTCTTTCCTAATTCTGAAATCTCACTTTTAACCTCACGTTTCCAGGCATTATCTATGGCCATAACTTGAACACCTATGCTATTTTCAGAACCAGCTTGGACTTTAAGACCTTTACGTAGTTGACTAAGCAACTCCCAAGCTTCATCGTCTTCTTTACCTAAAAATGTGCCTCCTGTGGTAGCTATAATCATATTACGACTTTCTTGACTCACACCATAAAAAAAATGTTTTGATAAGCATCCATTTGGGTACCTCGTGGTTGGACAAGCTCTCAGTATTTCGTTCGTACGATCGAACGCTTCGTAGAATTGTTCGCCCGGTTTTTGTTTAAATCCGGTAATTTCCTTTCTTTTCTCGGTTGTTTGACTAATGGGGTAGTATTCATTAAGGAATTCTCGTTTCATTTGATCCCATGTTGTAATACTATTGGTTGGTAAGGATACGAACCAATTCTTCGCTTTCTCTTTTAACGAGAAAGGAAATAATCGAAGTTTTAAACCATCGATGGTTATACCTCGAACATGGTTAGGTTTACAAATAGTTGTGAACTCAGCTAAATGTTCATAGGGTTGCTCGCTTGGCATCCCTCGAAAGATCGAAAGAATTTTGAATAACTGAGGACGAACATCAAGTTCGTTCTCGTTTTCGGGATAACGGATTGGAGACGGGTCGGGCACATCACCTAGGCGGTAATGCGACTCAACCGTACGTCTTGGTTGATCATCCGTTCAAGCATCTATGTGCTCTGGTTCTTCTTGATCACGATTTTGCGGTGAAATCGGAGGGCTTTCTGAATTAGGAATCTCTGAATTGGGAATTTCAAAATCAGAAATTTCTTCCTCTTTTGCGTTTAAATTCTCCGTGATTAATTGTTGATTTTGAATCCTGACAGTATTTCGGCTCGATCTCGCTACTTTTTCGATCTCAGGTTCGAATTGCAGCGGCAATCCTTTAGCGGATCGGCGTGTGTGCATACACTAATAAAATACTTTAATTAAACTAATATTTTTGGTGGTAAAGTAGAGGACTACAATTACCTTTTTGAATTTTTAAATTTTTTATTTGATTTTCTTTAATAATAAAATAAAGACTAAAAATAACAAAAGAAATGAACTTAAACTTAATTACTTAAAACTAAGGCAACAGACTAACTTTAAACTTTAAGTACCGTTACACTCCTCGACAACGGCGCCAAAACTGCTGACGGGCCGTCGTTGTGACCCGCAAACTTAGTCCTTAAATCCACTATTTATCTAGAGAAGTAAGGGTCGAATCCACAGGGAGTGTGGTCATAATTAGGATTAGGTTATTAGCCTTATAAGTTTATTGAAAACATTTAAATTGTGAATTTGTGGATTTGAATGATTTGTTTAGAGTAATGGTTTGCTATCGCTTTGTAACTAAAATTAATGACGAAGTAACTAACGTAGAAGATAAACAATCAAGAGACGAATAACCATTCACGGGATCATCACGACATAAGTATTACTCACTATAATTTCATGCAACAATCGCATAGACATAATCAATTGCACGACTAAATTAATCAAACATGTCTTAACCAATAACTCTCGACATAGCGTATGCAATATTAATACATTTCTTAATCCCTAAGCTAATAGACTCGGCACAAATAATAGTACCACGATAAACTATCTTGCTTTTACCAATCAAAACATACAATCATAATCATAGCTGAATGCTTATCATTTGCATACACATAATAGATCTCATTTAATACAAATACATCAAAGCATGAGAAATTAAAGTAGAGTAAACTTAGTCGTAGATTTTCCGCAAACGGCTAATAGGATTAGCCGCTCATCGTATGCTCTTCACAATCGTAGATCTGAGTCATAGCGTAGCTTGCGAATCACCGTCTTCGTTCTCGTATCGTAGATCCACTCCGGCAGGGCTTCGGCATACTTTCACACACGTCGGGACTCTCTCCAAGGCTGCCCCTCGACTTGTATTAATAGGGAGGTCGAGATTAGGGTTCCACAGGCTGTAAAACGCATTTTTGCGCCGCACTAGCGCAGGCCTGCACCCGGATGCGGCTAGGTTTTAGCTGGCATCCGCTGGAACGTATCTGGACAGTTGGGACTCCTTGTGGAACGTAGGGTGGCGCAGGCCGGCGCCCCCTTCAGCTTGCTTTGCTCTGAATTCTCTCGGATTGCTTCTTTTTAACATCTTGGGCCTGAATTACAAACTTGGAGTAATAATATGGATTTTATGAAGTTTCGGTGCTTAAAACGATCATAATATGACTCTGAAACCATATAAAATATAGACTTATCACCATGCATGAAGAACTTCATCAGTTTGAGAGAAACAAAGTATGGAAGTTGGTTCCTATGCCTTAAGGTAAAACAATAATTGGCACAAATTGGGTTTTCAAAAATAAAATGGATGAGCAAGGTCACGTCATTAAAAATAAGGCAAGATTGGTTGCTCAAGGGTACAAGCAAGAAGAAAGTATTGACTATGATGAAACGTTTTCTCCTGTGGCCAGGCTAGACGCAATTGGTTTGTTTCTGCCATATGCTGCTCACAAAAGCATAAAGGTATTTCAAATGGATGTAAAGAATGCATTTTTGAATGGTAAGCTGCAAGAAGAGGTATATGTTAAGCAGCCTCCAGGTTTTAAAAATGAACATCATCCAGGTTTTGTCTAGAAGTTGGACAAAGCACTCTATGGACTGAAACAAGCCCCTTGAGCCTGGTATGATACTCAAACTGATTTCCTTATGAACAGTGGATATTCTAGAGGAAAAATTGATACTACATTGTTCATAAATAAAGTGAAATCTATCATTATGCTTGTTCAAATCTATGTGGATGATATTATATTTGGGTCTACTAACGAACAGCTATGCAAGAATTCTTCACCGCTCATGAAATCTAAATATGAAATGAGCATGATGGGTGAACTAACTTTCTTTCTAGGATTACAGGTTAAACAAACCTCAAATGGAACTTTTATAAATCAAAGAAAGTATACATTAGATCTTTTAAAGAAATTTTAATTTGATCAATCTTCTCCCATCAAAACCCCAATGGCAAGTAACGCCTGTGGCAAGCTTCTTTCAGTAATAGCTTACAGATGTATGATTGGGAGCTTGCTATATCTGACAGCTAGTAGACCAGATATAATGTTTGCTACTTGTTTATGTGCTAGGTTTCAAGCTGATCCAAAGGAATCACATCTAGCTGCTGTGAAAAGAATCATCGGATACCTAAAGGGTATACCAGGTTTGGTTCTTTGGTATCCCAAAGACTCAAGCCTTTATCTAACTAGCTACACAGATTCTGATTTTGCAAGTTGCAGGCTAGATACAAGAAGCACAACAGGTGGGTGTCAACTCCTTGGTGGAAAGTTGATTAGTTGGTGCAGCAAGAAGCAGAACTCTGTTTCCACTTCTACTACTGAAGCTGAGTATATTGCTGCTGGAAGCTGCTATGGGCAGATCCTGTGGATGTAGCATCAGCTTGAGGATTATGGTCTGGTATATAGGAAAAATCCTATTCTGTGTGTCAATACCAATGCCACAATCATCTCTAACAACCCTGTCTTCTAATCCAGAACAAAGCATTCAGAAGTCAGACACCACTTCATAAGGGATCACATCCAAAAAGGTAATGTTGAGGTAACTTTTTTTCCTACAGAAGAACAACTTGCAGATATTTTCAACAAACCTCTTGATGAAAATAGGTTTAATACCCTTGTTTGCAAGCTAGGAATGTTAAATAAAAGTGACTAAGTGTCATCGATGTTCAAAGGTTACTTGAGAAAATTTGGTAAAATCTCAAACAACAGCTTTGCCAGTACAGGTTTCACCAATCTCTGTACTTAGTCAGTTCTTTGAGATTTGAACAGGTTTGACAGGTAACAGGTTTGGCAAAACAACAATTTTCAAAACTAAGTTGTTCTTTAACCTGTTCTGTTGTCTAAACCTGAAACCTGCTCATTCTGTTTTCTCTCATACAAGGCAAGCCTTGTAATTTTTCAGTTATTGAACAGGTTTAAAATTGAAACCTGCCCTTAAATAACTGCACATGTTTCATAAACAGATTACAGATTGATCAGTTTTTGATTAATCATTTTCATCAAGGGTTTAAGCAACATCTTTGAACATCCACGTTTATCTAACATTACTTCACATTTAAGTTATTTAAATCATGTATTTATTTATCTTAATTATTAGTGGATAATGTGTGTTGCGTGTTTAAGAGAAGAAAAGAGTCAAGTTGGCTGACACATGTGCTGACATGGTAACTGTCCCGTTCCGTTAGTCATCACATTTCAAATCGATCGCCCTTTTCTCTCTCCCATTATCTCACAATCAAAATCCAATAAATACCCATGATCACTATTTCATCTTCTTCTTCCCTACTGCGACCCTACATATATCCATATTCTCTGAAAAACCCTAACTACCAGTAAAAGACTTTGTGTCTCTACTTTGTGGATTCTCATTAACTTCACAAATGGCTTCCCATACTCCTCTTGTCCTTGTCTTCCTTGGTGATGATGTGGTTAAACACCCCTCAGTCACTACCACTCTCATCATCAAACCCACCAACTATGTAGCAAATCTGACAATACCCAAAAGCTATGTTAGAAAAGGTTATGAGTCGATGATGGAATTGATCAAGGCACACCCACTACATTATGCCATGATGCAACTCCAGGTGTAATGTATCAAAAGATGGTATACGAGTTCTGAGGTATACCTGCTCATATAACCTTGCTGCCAGAGTTATTCGAAGAACCATTCTCAACAACACCGAAGTTGTTGAGAATCTGCAGATCTTCTTCGAGAGGTACTCCATCTGCCAGTGGTCAAAAAATATGATAAACCACAGCCTGAAAATCAACAATTGGGAAACTTGCTCAGATGTTGTGGTGTGTCTGCTAACCCTACCATATTAATCCTTGTAAACCATGTGGTATTCGGGTTAAGGATCTTTATGGGCAACTCTTCGGACACTACCTTTTCTATCACCAACAACTCAGTCAACATTCTACAAAGAGGGTAATTTATTCCCTGACATAAGACATGACACTCCCACAGATTTTGCATAATAATGTATCCTAGAGACACGGTTGCGTCTCATGTAAGTCGTGTCTTGGTGACATGGAAGTACGTTAAAAATAACTAGCTTCTACATAACATTGGCTAAGGGGCATAAATCAACTCTATTGAAAGCAGTGTAAGTCCGGGCAGTTCTAATAGAAATTCCAAAAACGGTAGATATCATGTGATCCCATTGATTAGTCCACTTATTAACCTTACGCATTCTATCCTCCTGGGTATTAGTCAATGTCCAGAATTCTCTAGGGCGAGGTGTATCAGTGTCAATAAGGAATTCATCATACAATTTGTCTCTAGAAATTGACACCTCTTTGTTCCCCACCATCCTGTAACAACCCAACTTTTAGCCCAAGTTAAATATCTGATTATCGATCCAATAATGTAATTTTTATTACATTACTTTGAATTATAATTTAATTAAGTCATGAAATATTTAAATTGAATTATAATATTATGAAATATGATTAATAATTATTAAGATAATTAAATAATAGATATATAAGATACGAAAGTGATAGTGAGTTAAGTAGCAAACGTAACTAGTTAGAGTATATAAACGGAATTTAAGTTTAGAAAATCAGATCTCTCTCTCTCTCTAGACTCTCTCTCTAAAATTTTCTCTCTCTACTCTCTCTCTACATCTCTCTAAGATTTCTACCAAACCGACCGTCGGATTTCCAAGATTTATATGTCATCGGGAAGATTGCGAAGAGTACTACAAGATTATGCATTTGCATGAATGATTACGCATGAATTCAAGGTAAGAATTTACGTTTTAAGTTTTATATCTTTCGGTTTTTAAGAGATAAACTCGAATTTACTATTTTTATGAGATTTAAGCTAGTTTAACTTGAGATTTAACTAGAATGAGTATAATATAAACGAATCTAGGAATAATACTTAGAATATATGTGATTTTAGACCTAAAACGAATGTTTTAAAGATGTAAAAGATGAACAAACTCGAGAAAACAAAGAACAAACTCGATTTTATGATTAGATTCGAATTGGGTTCGAATCTAGCCTTGAAATTCGACTCTAAACCATAAACTCGAAATTGGATATTCGAAACTAATATAAGGATTTCGAATCTATTCACAGATTCGAACATAGACCTTCGAGTTTGGTATGGGGTTCGAAACTAATGTTAGATTCGAATGGTTTTCGATTCTAGCCTATATTATGATATAGATTTGAGTTTAACTTCATATAAGTTTTGAAATTTAGTGAGTAGAATCGAATCTAGCAACAAAAAGACCATGTGCCTCGAATTTATTATTAGATTTGAAGATGCCCTTTGAATTTGATGAGGTGTTCGAATCTGATGTTAGATTCGAAGGGTATTTCGAATCTAACACATAGCCTTCGATTCTAACTTATATTGTGACAAGGATTCGAGTTTAATTTCCTACAGGCTTCGAATCTATTTCTTAGATTCGAATGTGTTCAAATCTAATACATAAAGGCTTCAATTTAATTGGTAAACTTGAAACCCACTCCTTAAGCTTGAATATATTAAATGAATTCGTATACAATACATAAAATATCAATGAATGCTTTTAGGATTAACTATATATATATATATATATATATATCCAAAGATCCATGAAGAATTTAAAGAAAGATTTTGATAAGATTGATGAGCATATAATCAAGATACGAAATGTTGAGATTAAAAGACCAAACTAACGAATCTCGAGCTTATTAAACGAATGAACATTGAATTTATTATTCAAATGATTCTGAGGCTAATAAATATCAATAATGATATGATTAACAGATTGAGAGCAACTGAGCCAGAGCCAGAAAGTGCAGATAACCAGTAACAGTGAGTTGTAGATTTCATTTTAACTGCATATTATGTGAATTGAGACTTTTGTTGCATGATTCTGATTTATTGATATTCTGATCTTGAGCTTATTGAAATATTGTCATAGTATATTTACTATGATTTGTTGAGCTGAGTATTTCTTCTTCTAGATTCGATTCTTTGACGAGTCACTTGATTGTTAAGCTTAACACCATCACTATTGCTCAGTGTTGGGTTAATGTTAGGCTTATGATGTGCTGATTTACGTGATGAAAGCACAGAGGGTAGCTAGAGCTGAGCATTCCGATGATATCCATATAGAGCTTTTACTGGTAGCTAGCCCAGTACGTGGCTGATCCCCACTAATGATGCGTGTGTATGGATTATCATCATCCGAGCATTCCTTATGATTTTGTATAAAAGTCTCAAGAGCAACAACAGTTTTATAACTGGGAGCTGAGCAAATCCGCGCATCAAAAGAGCATTAATTGGCCAATGACCCTTCGAGATTGAGCTGTGCATGAGCCTAGTGCAGTGCATATAGAGCTGAGCCGTGCATGAGCCGAGTGCAGTATATGTGCTTCCGCGTTCATAATTGCATGTTAAATGTGAAATTCTACATTCTCACTAAGCATTTAAGCTTACCCGTTGTTGCATTATTTTTCAGGTAAAGGCAAAGGATTGGCTGGACCTAGTTCATAGGTCAGGACGTTGAAAGAGCTTGAAGTGCATTAGAACCTGTTCCAATACCTTGGTACTTGATTGAAGATTTAGCTTTGGGGATTGGGCTAGTTTACATTTGTGCTTTGATGAAATAGTCTAGAAGTTTGTACCTTATACTTAGTCTTTTGTCTCTGTTTGAAATTAACTTTATTTCCGCAATTGTTAATTTTATCTTAGTTTCCTGATTGATATTGCATTGCGACTGGGCCTTGACTTGAGACCTTTGAGAAATCAGAGGGTCTCACAGGATGGTATCAGAGCAATAGTTTGAGTGAATCATTGTATTACGTGTAATACATGATCTCAAACTCGTGCAATGCTATAGTATCAATCATGACAGGATGGCTTGAACTAAGATAGGTTTCAGAGACTAGTAGGATGGGGCATGAAAGGGTACAATGTGCTAGGCTAATGATCTAAATGTTTAGTGATTTGAATTTCAGAGCTATGTCAGGAGAAGGTGGACCATCAGGTGGCATGACCCCAGAACAAGTCCTGGAAATGATGCAACAACTAATAACCCAGAATAATGAGCAACAAAACAAGTTTATGCTAGAGCAAATTGAATCAATAAAGAAAACTGAAAAGAGAAATAAACATAAAAAGAAGCAAACTGAACAGTCAAGCGAATCGGAATCCGATAATGAGCACGTCAATAAGCAAGTTGTGCAGCCAAAAGGCTGTAGATTCAAAGACTTCAAAGCGAGTGGTGCCTTAACGTTTGAAGGCACAGTAGATCCAATACAAGCGTTAGATTGGATAAGTCATACTGAAGAGATCTTCAGTATCTCAGAATGTCTGGACAGCAATAGAGTTAAGTTTGCTACAGCACTGTTCGTTGGAGCTGCTAGAGCCTGGTGGAAAACACAAAGGAGCATCTATGGTGAGGAAGCAATTACGACACTGGACTGGGAGCAGTTCTTGGAGATGTTCAACGCCAAATACTGTCCAACGGATAAGCAAGACGAACTCGAGATGCAGTTGATGCAATTGAAACAAGGAACTAAAACCGTTGATGAATATGAACATGAGTTCTCGAGACTTTGCGGCTACTCTTCATATCAAGTAGCAACAGAAGAGCGTAAGATAAACCGATTCAGACTGGGTCTGAATCCAACATATAGAAGACAAATGAGTAGCATAAAGTTCAAAACGTATCTCAGCATAGTGGAAGCAGCAAGAATGGTGGAGCGGGAATTCACAGATTCGAGTTATGAACCCGTGATGATGGCTATAAGTCCTACATGTCCATCTCCACCTAAGAAACAGAAGTCTAGTAGATTCTTCGGTTCATCCAAGTCTAGTCAGCAGCAGTCACAAGCATCCTCTACACCTCAGAAGACTAAAGTCTATTTCCTACAGTCAGGAGCACGACCGTGTAAACGTTGTAACAAATTTCATAGCGGACGCTGCAACCCTAGAGATGTGACCTGTTACACTTGTAACCGGATTGGACATGGAAGCGATGAGTGCCCAGAAAGAAACGACGTATGCTACAATTGTGGTGAACGTGGACATTATGTCAAACATTGTCTAAATGCACACCGGCTTACTAATCCTGAACAACCAGTTGGTAGAGTGATCCAACAGAGTACTACAATGATACCTACAGCAAAGGCGCGAGCTTTCCATATTACTGCTGAGGATGCCGAGGAGACACCAGAGACGCCAAAAGACCACAATGGTAACTAATACTAAGTTCATTATATGCTAAAATGATTTAATTCCGTTACCATATGAATTTCAATTCTAAAATAAGTAGTGAGTTAACTGTACAACCCTGTCATCGATAATGAATAATGCGGATGACATATGGGTTGTATCACTTGAAGTTACGATATAAATACATGTCCAATAAGAAATTATACCTATAGGCAATATAGGTGTTGTAATCTGAATCATGTATGATTCAAAACCCGAGAGAAATCAAAATATAATCCTAAACACCAGTTACTTCGTAAATCCTTGTAATCTAAATGACTACAGCGTGTCTTATAATGAGACAGAGGTAGAAGTTGCTGATCCAATAAATATTAATGAGAAGAGTATCTAAATCAAGTAATTAAGCACCTAATGACAACTTGAACGAGAATCAAAGAAGTCAGAGGAACAAAGCGAGAGTGATAAAGAAATAGATTGAGATCTTTGTGAAATCAAGCGATTGGTCATAAATGACCAATGAAATGCCGTATATGCCAAATAAATGTAAGAATGGATTCTCACTATGTCGACGCGAGACTAGTGAGATATCTAATATGGAATTCCTATTCCATCTAAATGCAAATAAAATGAAAAGCTTCCGTCAAAATATTAAAGTAATTTAAATTCAAAAATTTACCGATGAAAATTCAAATAAAAGTCTATACATATAATTAAACAGAACCAAAGGCTATTGCTTTGTCAAAGCCTCTTGATCGAATTGCACAGTAAACTATTAGAGGAAGGCGATGATGACAAAATAGAAGATGATGTAAATAGTCGTGGAGACGGTTTTGGAACCCTGGTAACTCGAGATCTGACTTCAATAATAGAATCTGCCGTCATGTCTCACGAATCACACTGAGAAAGCCTAAGTTAATTGTCGAGTTCTATCAAAATCATTTCCTTGGAGTTCGATTTTGTATAACATTTGTTTTTCCTCTCGTTAATATTCCCTATTCGCTGGAAGATTCTAAAGTGTATGATCTCTTCAAGTTCGGGATCATATTTGACTTGCTTGAAATATCCATCAACCGCTGAAACCGTTGCGAAGAAGATGAAGACGATTGAAACTCCAAATTTTTGATTCTCTGTTCAAACTCCTGTTTTGTTCGGCGAGCTTTAAATGCAACATTTCAACATTTTGCATCAATCTTTCATTCTCGGCTTCTAAACACTCGATCATCATGGAGGATTCTGTTTCTCGAGAGGCTACTTACATAAAAGATTTAGCGGATATGGCAGCGCAATTTGAGACCAAAGTAGTTGAGTCGGAGTAGTTACACGAAGAGTTGATTCCGGATATTGCGCCGGAAGATTGATTCCATTGGTTTGTTAGAGCGAAGAAAAATTATAAATCTTCATAACAAGACAACATAAATCAGAAATTGGTTAAGCGATTGATGATTGAAACATCATCAATAAAGAAACATAAAAGTACAGATATCAGACTCCCGAAAGGCTCTGTAACTATTACATGAGCAAATGAAAAGAGTTAAGAGCTAATTGATAAAGTATAGAGATGATAGCTGAATTGAATAAAATCTCAGAAGCCATAGAATTTCTTATGAAATTGCATAAAGTTAGCCCATGAAGATTTTGCAATCGTATAGAGGAGAGATTTAAAAAGCCATAACTGACTCGAGATCAAATGAAAGAGATATATGAGCTAACTCATGTATTGAGTTGTTATCTGGATTTATTATGGCGTAAAGCATAAAGCTCATATATTAAGAGTATGAATAATAAGTCAGAATTCTTAAAATGATCGAACAGTGAAACATTGAATCAAATATGAAACTTCGAAGAGAAACTAGAATTTCTTGTGCTTGAGAATCTCAAAGAAATAAAAAGATACGAAATACAGATGGTGCTCGTTCAGTGGAAACATCACAAAGGTTCGTGTCAGTCATTGGGAATCAGGATATCATAAAAGCTATCTGCCCAAGTCTGTTCAAACATATCTAACTTCGGGGACGAAGTTTGTGCGTGGTGGAGCCCATTCTGTAACAACCCAACTTTTAGCCCAAGTTAAATATCTGATTATCGATCCAATAATGTAATTTTTATTACATTACTTTGAATTATAATTTAATTAAGTCATGAAATATTTAAATTGAATTATAATATTATGAAATACGATTAATAATTATTAAGATAATTAAATAATAGATATATAAGATACGAAAGTGATAGTGAGTTAAGTAGCAAACGTAACTAGTTAGAGTATATAAACGGAATATAAGTTTAGAAAATCAGATCTCTCTCTCTCTCTAGACTCTCTCTCTAAAATTTTCTCTCTCTACTCTCTCTCTACATCTCTCTAAGATTTCTACCAAACCGACCGTCGGATTTCCAAGATTTATATGTCATCGGGAAGATTGCGAAGAGTACTACAAGATTATGCATTTGCATGAATGATTACGCATGAATTCAAAGTAAGAATTTACGTTTTAAGTTTTATATCTTTCGGTTTTTAAGAAATAAACTCGAATTTACTATTTTTATGAGATTTAAGCTAGTTTAACTTGAGATTTAACTAGAATGAGTATAATATAAACAAATCTAGGAATAGTACTTAGAATATATGTGATTTTAGACCTAAAACGAATGTTTTAAAGATGTAAAAGATGAACAAACTCGAGAAAACAAAGAACAAACTCGATTTTATGATTAGATTCGAATTGGGTTCGAATCTAGCCTTGGAATTCGACTCTAAACCATAAACTCGAAATTGGATATTCGAAACTAATATAAGGATTTCGAATCTATTCACAGATTCGAACATAGACCTTCGAGTTTGGTATGGGGTTCGAAACTAATGTTAGATTCGAATGGTTTTCGATTCTAGCCTATATTATGATATAGATTCGAGTTTAACTTCATATAAGTTTTGAAATTTAGTGAGTAGAATCGAATCTAGCAACAAAAAGACCATGTGCCTCGAATTTATTATTAGATTTGAAGATGACCTTTGAATTTGATGAGGTGTTCGAATCTGATGTTAGATTCGAAGGGTATTTCGAATCTAACACATAGCCTTCGATTCTAACTTATATTGTGATAAGGATTCGAGTTTAATTTCCTACAGGCTTCGAGTCTATTTCTTAGATTCGAATGTGTTCAAATCTAATACATAAAGGCTTCAATTTAATTGGTAAACTTGAAACCCACTCCTTAAGCTTGAATATATTAAATGAATTCGTATACAATACATAAAATATCAATAAATGCTTTTAGGATTAACTATATATATATATATATATATATATATATATATATATATATATATATATATATATATATATATATATATATATATATATATATATATATATATATATATATATATATATATATATATATATATATGTATATCCAAAAATCCATGAAGAATTTAAAGAAAGATTTTGATAAGATTGATGAGCATATAATCAAGATACGAAATGTTGAGATTAAAAGACCAAATTAACGAATCTCGAGCTTATTAAACGAATGAACATTGAATTTATTATTCAAATGATTCTGAGGCTAATAAATATCAATAATGATATGATTAACAGATTGAGAGCAACTGAGCCAGAGCCAGAAAGTGCAAATAGCCAGTAACTGTGAGTTGTA
This sequence comes from Centrapalus pauciflorus, assembly GCA_020465985.1. Taxonomy (NCBI): domain Eukaryota; kingdom Viridiplantae; phylum Streptophyta; class Magnoliopsida; order Asterales; family Asteraceae; genus Centrapalus; species Centrapalus pauciflorus. The sequence continues at coordinate 50,312 of JAANYP010004959.1, read as the reverse complement.
GATTTCATTTTAACTGCATATTATGTGAATTGAGACTTTTGTTGCATGATTCTGATTTATTGATATTCTGATCTTGAGCTTATTGAAATATTGTCATAGTATATTTACTATGATTTGTTGAACTGAGTATTTCTTCTTCTAGATTCGATTCTTTGACGAGTCACTTGATTGTTAAGCTTAACACCATCACTATTGCTCAGTGTTGGGTTAATGTTAGGCTTATGATGTGCTGATTTACGTGATGAAAGCACAGAGGGTAGCTAGAGCTGAGCATTCCGATGATATCCATATAGAGCTTTTACTGGTAGCTAGCCCAGTACGTGGCTGATCCCCACTAATGATGCGTGTGTATGGATTATCATCATCCTAGCATTCCTTATGATTTTGTATAAAAGTCTCAAGAGCAACAACAGTTTTATAACTGGGAGCTGAGCAAATCCGCGCATCAAAAGAGCATTAATTGGCCAATGACCCTTCGAGATTGAGCTGTGCATGAGCCTAGTGCAGTGCATTTAGAGCTGAGCCGTGCATGAGCCGAGTGCAGTGCATGTGCTTCCGCGTTCATAATTGCATGTTAAATGTGAAATTCTACATTCTCACTAAGCATTTAAGCTTACCCGTTGTTGCATTATTTTTCAGGTAAAGGCAAAGGATTGGCTGGACCTAGTTCATAGGTCAGGACGTTGAAAGAGCTTGAAGTGCATTAGAACCTGTTCCAATACCTTGGTACTTGATTGAAGATTTAGCTTTGGGGATTGGGCTAGTTTACATTTGTGCTTTGATGAAATAGTCTAGAAGTTTGTACCTTATACTTAGTCTTTTGTCTCTGTTTGAAATTAACTTTATTTCCGCAATTGTTAATTTTATCTTAGTTTCCTGATTGATATTGCATTGCGACTGGGCCTTGACTTGAGACCTTTGAGAAATCAGAGGGTCTCACACATCCCCACTAATTCGAAATCATGATCCTCAGATTTCTCAATCCTATGCACCGTGGCGAACCACTGTTGAATTAAACTAGTATGGATATATGGCTATTCTCACATGACAGCCCTAGCCCATCCCAAACGCTCAAATGACTCAATAATATCAAAAGCATCGAAATCAGACTCCTTTAAAGTACGCTCTATGAGAAACCTAGGGGGTTTTCCATTACTGGTATTTGGTGGAATTTCAGGGAATTCCGCATTGAGGGGTTTCTTAAAGCGGACGTTCTTAGGGTCGTGGGTTCTCTTCCTAGGCTTTTGGGAATTTGCGGAATGGTTACCGTTTGTGTGGAATTGGGTTGACATCTAAAAAAAATAATGCGAAGACAAAGGATTATAAAAATGGGGATTTCTACATAAATGATGCATGATAATTAAACACCCTTTTTCAATAAAAATAAACTAATCCTAAGTCTCACCAACAATGTGAGCCCAGTCTAAACCTTTCAAATGCATGAACTTTAATAATTTAACAATATAACCATAATGTTTAAGACAAAAAGTTTCAAAATATAGTAAAAACGGAAAAAGCCATGATTTTTTTAAAAGTTTTTGCAAAAATAAATTTGTATTAATTAAATGAGTATTTAGAAAATTATTAATAACCCTTTTTTTCAATAAAAATCATGTAACTCCCAAAACCTCAACCCATGATGCATGATAAAACTACACGAAACTAGCATCGAATGAAGCTAAAGGGGTTATAGGGAGTATACCTTACTAACCTTTGAGATAAACAGGCATCAGATTGAAGAATTGGCGTAGAAATGACGATTTTTAGAGGTTTTTAGGCATAGAAATCGAAGAATCGCCGTTTTCCAGAATTGTAAATTAGGGTTTAGGGCAATGGGGAAGATAAGTAATGTTTTGATAAGATTTTAAGTGCATCGGTCCGCAGGGCCAGTGCAGGCCTGCGCCCGGGCCTCTGGATTCTTGATCTGGGCCGTGCACTTGTCTCGAAACCCTAATTCTTCATTTTTAAAATTATTACGGGTATTCACCGCAGCTTACGCTCGTACAATCGGGTTAAAATAATTCTGCTCTGTGCTTAAAATTTTATTTCTGATGTGGAATCCTAAATTTAATTGAAAACCTAATTCTAAACACAACTAAGTTCAAGAGGATAATCCTCCCCAACTTAGTTGGGTACACACAATTAACACAAATAAGCAAATAAACACACTAAATACAATTAATTTCAAATAATCAAAATACTCTGGGTTGCCTCCCAAGAAACGCTAAGTTTTACGTCTTCAGCCAGACGTACTGCTCCTAGACTAATTAATTAACCTTAGGATCTTGTAGTCTGATTAACTCAGAGACTAACATATCATCGGTGGCCCATTGAACATATAATTTAAATCTATGTCCATTGACTATAAATGGTTCACCACCTTTTAGGTCCTGTATTTCTACCGCACCATGCGGGTAGGTATTAGTTACAACGTATGGACCTGTCCATTTACTTTTTAATTTACCGGGAAATAATTTAAGTCTTGCATTAAATAACCAAACCTTATTTCCTTTAGTAAATATTTATTTTTAATCATTATGTCTTGGAAAACTTTAGTTTTCTCTTTATAAATTCTTGCATGTTCGTAGACTTCTCTACGAATTTCTTCCAGTTCATTTAATTGGAATTTCCTATCAACACCGGCATCATGTAAATTAAATTTAGTTTTTTTGATTGCCCATAGAGCTCGGTATTCTTGTTCCACTGGAAGGTGGCTAAGCTTACCATAAACAAGTCGATAAGGGGACATACCGATTGGTTTTTTAAACGCGGTTCTGTATGCCTATACAGTATCCTCTAATTTTTGTCACCAATCTTTGCGATCAGATCTGACAGTCTTCTCGAGGATTCTCTTGATCTCTCTATTAGAGATCTCGAATTGTCCGCTGGTTTGCGGATGACAAGGTGTTGCTATTCCATGATTAACTCCATATTGCTTAAGGAGTTTAGCAAAATGCTGATTTTTAAAATGTGACCCTCCATCGCTGGTGATAGCTCTTGGGATACCGTGTCGTGCAAAAATATTTCTTCTAACAAATTTGCACACAACCCGGTTATCATTAGTGTGTGTAGCTTCTGCTTCCACCCATTTGGATACATAATCTACTACAACTAAAATGTATTCAAATCCAAATGATTTAGGGAAGGGTCCCATAAAATCAATACCCCATACATCAAATATTTCAACGATTAAAATCGGGGTCATAGGCATTTCATCTCTTTTTGCGATGCCACCAGTTTGCTGGCATCTTGTGCACCCTTTGACAAACTCGTAGACATCCTTAAATATCATGGGCTAAAAAAACCCACACTGCAATATTCGATGGCTGGTTTTCTTTGCGCTGAAATGGCCACCGCATGCATATGCATGACAGTGTTTAAGAATATCCTCGTGTTCCAATTTAGGGAGACAGCGTCTTATAAGTTGATCTGCTCCTATTTTAAATAAATCAGGCTCATCCCAAATGTATTGCCTTGCTTGAGCATAGAAATATTTTTTCTGTTGTGAGTTCCAGTGCTCTTGCAATCTTCCTGATATGAAATAGTTGACTAAATTCACAAACCATGGAATTTTTTATATAGATAGTAATTTTTTATATAGATCCCAAATGTATTGCCTTGCTTGAGCATTGAAATACTTTTGCCCCCCAAATATATGATCTGAATTTATCTAGGGCAAATACTACGGTTAATAGATCTTTTCCTGTAGTGGTGTATTTGATTTGTGCCTCATTAAAGGTTTTACTTGCATAGTAAATAACCACTGGCTTTTTGTCAAATCTCTGTCCTTAGACAACACCAACTACATAATCACTTGCATCGCACATGATCTCAAAAGGTTGAGACCAATCTAGAGATTGCAGAATTGGCGCTTCCTTTAATTTTGATTTAAGCTTCTCAAAGGCCTTCATACAGGCGTCATCAAAATTAAACTCGACATCTTTTGATAGAAGATTGCATAAAGGCCTTGAGATCTCACTGAAATCTTTAATGAATCGCCGATGAAAACCAACGTGGCCTAAGAATGGTCTTATCCTTTAACACTGGTAGGGGTTGGAAGTGAAGAAATTAATTGAACCTTCGCTTTATCTACCTCCATTCGTCTTTCGAACAAAATGTGACCTAAGACTACCCCTTCTTTTAACATAAAGTGGCCTTTCTCACAACTTAGCACTAAGTTGGTTTCAGTGCATCTTTTTAAGACTTTTTCTAAACGTCCCAGACAATCTTCAAATGTTTTATCGAATATGGAGAAATCGTCCAGAATATCTCAAGAGAACCACCCACCATATCTGAAAAGATAGCCATCATTCCGCGCTGGAATGTGGCGGGTGCATTACATAGTCCTAACGGCATCCTTCGGTAGGCAATGATGCCACAGGGACAAGTAAATGTAGTCTTCTCTTGATCCTCAGGATGGATTTGAATTTGATTATAACCAGAGTATCCATCGAGGAAAAAGTAAAACTTCTGCCCTGCTAATTTTTCCACTATTTGATCTAAAATGGTAGTTGAAAATGATCCTTAGAAATAGCAGCATTGAGTTTTCTGTAATCAATACAAACTCTCCACCCAGTTACAGGGCGAGTAGTTATCTTTTCTCCTTCGTCAGTATAAATTACTGTAATCCTCGATTTCTTGGGTACAGTTTTTTAGGACTTACCCACTTGCTATCCGATACGGGATATATAATTCCAGCGTCCAACCATTTCAATACTTCCTTCTTAACTACTTCTCTTAAATTAGGATTCAATCTCCTTTGTGCATCCCTTGCTGGTTTAGCTTCTGGATCAGTAATGATTCGGTGCATACACAAAGTGGGACTGATTCCTTTTAAATCAGCTATCTCCATCCTACTGCTTCTTCATATTTGACTAATAGTTGCAGTAGAGCGTTTTCTTGCGCTTCAGTCAGATCAGATGAAATTATGACAGGCAAAGTGTCATTCAATTCTAGAACAGGTGGTTGTTGTATTGAAGGTTTGGATGACTGAGGTAAATCAGTAGGTAATTTTTCAGTCCTATGCGTCCACGGTGGTTGTTTTGATTCTAATGTGGTTTTCATGACTACTTCTAGCTTATCACACTTAGTAAGATTCAATTTGGCTAATTCATCCTCAGTGAAGAATAATTGAGTAGCATCTTTGGTGTTAATTAACGAACTATGCTGCTACGCAAGTTCGTCCACCATGTCTATAAGATAACATTCTGAATAAATAGCGAGACATTTGAAGCATTGAACACATTCAATCTTAATTTCCTAATACCAAAGGCAATATGCACTGCTCTTGTCCTACAATTAATTTGTGCATTAATTGTGGCTAAGAAAGGTCTGCCTAAGATAATAGTTGGTTGATTGTCTCCTATTGAACTCTTGGTGTCCAATACTAGGAAATCAACTGGAAACTAAAAGTCTTCAACTTTTACTATGACATCTGATAGAATACCTCTTAGGCACTTAGTTGACCGATCTGCCAGTTGTAAAATAATATAAATGTTCTGTAACTGGCCTAGATCATGCTTGTCAAACAAGTTTCCAGGTAAAATATTAACACTAGCTCCAAGATCAAGCAGTGCTTTTTTAATCTACACATTACCTATAGTCACTGGAATCAATGGTGATCCTGGATCTTTCATCTTAGGGGTAGAGAACTAGAAACTACTACACTTAACTGTTCAGTCAAATTGATCTGCTTAGGGAGCGAGACCTTATTCTTTCTCTTTCTGAGTGCAGAGATCTTTCAAAAATTTGGCAAAAGAGGGAACCTGTTGAATGGACTTGATCAAAGGAATATTGATCTTAACTTGATTGAACAAATCCCACAGATCTTCTGGTTGTGGGCCTCTTTTGCCATAAGTGAAATATTTTGGATTTTCTAAAGCAGCAGGATAAGGAGGAGGATCTGAAGTGTCCTGGTTCTTATCCGCCTCCCCTAACTACCGTTACCACTCCCCGACAACAGCGCCAGAATCTGACAGACCATCGTTGTGACCCGCAGAAATAATCCTTATATCCACAGTTTAGCTCAGAGAAATAAGGGTCGAATACGCAGGGAGTGACATTGTAATTAGGGTTAGGTAATTAGCCTTATAAGTTTTATTGAAAGTACCTTAAATTGTGAATTTGTGGATTTGAATGATTTGTTTCAATCAATGACTTATTATTGCTTTGTGACTAAAATTAATGGCAAACTAACTAACGCAGTAGATTAACAATCAAGAGACGAATAACCATTCACGGGATCACCACGGCATAAGTATTACTCACTCTAATTTCATGCAACAATCACATAGACATAATTAATTGTGCTACAAAATTACTCAAATATGTTTTAACCAATAAATCTCAGCATTAGCGTATGCAATATTCATTACTTGTCTTAATCCCTAAGCTTATGGACTCGACACAAATAATAATACCACTATAAACTATCTTGCTTTTACCAATCAAAACAAACAATAATAATCATAGCCGAATGCTTATCATTTGCATAGACATAGAATATCTCAATCAATACGAATACATTAAAAAATAAGAAATTAAAGTAGAGAAAAACTTAGCCGTAGATCCTCCGTAAACGGCTAATGGGATTAGCCACTCATCGTATGCTCTTCAACAATGTAGATCTGAGACATATTGTAGCTTGCGAATCACCGTCTTCGTTCTTGTATCGTAGATCCACCCCGGCAGCGTTTTCCTAACTCTTTTCACATGTTCGGGACCTTCTTCTATGGCTGCCCTCGACCTCTATTTATATAGGAGTCGAGATTAGGGTTTCACAGGCTGGAAAATACGTTTTTGTGCCATCCCAACGCAGGCATACGCCCCCTCCCCCCGCACTAGCGCTAGGGCTAGGGCTACGTTGGAACTCATCTGGACAGCTGGATCTTTCTATTTTGGGGCCTGCGCCACCTTCGGCTCGGTTTGCTCTGAATATTCTCGAGTTGCTTTCTTTAAATCTCTTGACCCTTAAACACAAATTTGGAGCAATAATATGGAATAGTATCCGTGCTTAAAATGAACATAAAATGACTATGAAACATATAAATTATAGACTTATCATCTGCTCCAAGGGTGGGGGCTACATTATTTAGGAAGGAACTGGCACCAACTTACACTTTTTTTTGCCTCCGTGGTGATGAGTCTAAGCTGGAAGATTGGCTCGTTTGATCAATATAGCAGAGAAGAAGTGCAAGTGGATTTACAGTTTATCGATGGGAGTACACTGATTATGGCCAAATAGATTTTTGGCAATCTGAGAGCCTTTGTGGAACAAGACAAACGTTCTCGCTCTGTAAGGTATCCCAGATTCTTATGTCTCATCTTCAAACATGTTTGTGCTGGTTCTCTGTACAACACTCAGCCATTTTTGAAGTCAATGGTGTTTCCTGTTATTGGAAACAAAGTATGTCATACTTTGGTTCCCTCTGACGAACCTCCTCTCACAACACCAATGAGGAGGTTGCTTGGTTTGGTGGAAGGACCTGCTAAACAGGAGGTGGATCCAACAGCTACTCCGACAGCAAAATCCAAATCACTGACTAAAAGGGCAAAAAGTGCCCTGAAGTCTTGTGATGCTGGGCTTGTCACCAAGAAGGCCAGAAAAATAAAGTCTGCACCCTCAGTCTCTGTGCCTTAGGGGGAGCAGGCTAATCTCCCAGGTTCATCTGTTGAACTAGAGGCCTTTGTGGCCAGTAACTCCGTGCCATTTGAGACCATGGAACAGGTTACACCTCCTGTTTCCAGCCCAGTCTCCCCTCCCCTCCAGTCCAAACACAACAACCTCACACTTCTCCCACCACATACTCAAGGCTGAGAAAGAAATCCTTAGCCAGAAAGAAAACAGCCAGCCTACCTACTCAACACAGCCCCTCTGACCCCTCTCAACAGGAGTCAGTTGAAAAAGATGTTATCCCTGTTGCATCCTCCCCTCCTATGTTGGAAAGAGGTGCACCCTCTATAGAGCCTGCTTCACTCCAACCTGAGTCCACCAAGAGTCAGCCTCAACCCTTTGGTTCCTCCAAACAAGAATAAGTTGTACATATGGAGACTACCACATTAACTGTCCCTTCTTCTCAACAGGGTGAGGACATTGAAAGACAGGAGTTCTCTGAACTACACAATGAGTCCACATAGTCCCCCATTCATATTTCTCCTACACAACTTGAATCTGCACAAGGTGCCAAAACAGTTGGTTCAAGCACTCCAACTGATTAGCCTTCAACTTTTGCTCCTCATGATGCACCTGATCAAACCCCATCAGCTGTTGAAGGACCAACATCCCATCCTGATGACCCTCAATGTAAAGAAAAACCCTCTGGTGAAGGGTTTCCCCATATGCAAATTCCATCACCAGTTTTCACCACTGATGATGTTGAATTGCATACCTCTTCACCCCATGAAGAAGTGCCTTAAAACCAAGGCACTACTGAGGGTACCACCCATGTCTTTGATGAAGGATTCACAAACCTAATGGTTCTTGAAAGGCAAACATCTCCAATAGCCTCACCTCATGATGCAGGTTTGGTCACTGCTGAAGGTAACCATGACCCCTCTAGATTAGGTCACTTGTACTTTGCATAGGCTATGGAACTTTTATCCGCTGTGCCCCCACGATCACCAAGTGAACCTACTACACCACCATCGTCACCATCATCTCCATCCACTCAATACAAACAATCCACCCATACTCCTCCATCTCCAAAGGACCTATCCTTGAAAGAATAGCTTACTGTGTTGTCCTCCAAGGTTAACTCTTAACATTCCATGTCCACCCTTCCTTTGAACATTGCAGACTCTGTATATGCATAGCTTGCAGGATTTCTTGATTCATTCAAGTAATCCTTTCCATCAGCCTCCCCATAACCTGATTACTCCTCACTGCACAGCTGCAACACCTCTCCACTCCACTCACATCTCTCCTTTCAAATCAACAGGACTTTCTGACCAGCTTGGGAGTTGTTTCCCAACAACTGTCAAGTATATCTGAAACATGCTCTGTCTGTCTGCCCTCAACTTTAGCCTCTTTGAATACCTTAGTGGCATATCTGTCTAATTTTAAGGCAACATGTTTTGAAGATGTGCAAGAATCTATCAACATTGCTCTTATATAGCCTAAGAGTCTGATGTTCAGTGACACTGACAGGGCTGCCATTTCTATTCTTTCAGCCACTGCCAACTCTCAATCAACCTATTTTACCCATTGCCTTACCCAGTTAGTAGAGGTAAAGGAAAACCTGGCTTTCTTAGTGCATAGCCTGGTGGGTCCTAAACATGTTACCAAACTTACTGCTACCAAGCCTACTGGATTCGTTCCTTTGGGCAGCCCTGATGTTGAAGGCTCTGTGTCATCTCCTTCAAAGGGGGAGAAGATATCTTCTTCAAAGACCAAGTCTAAGGGGGAGAAACCCTCATCTCCCTCTAAGGAGAAATCAGCATCAGTTGGTCTAGCAGCAAGCCATCTAACAACTAGTGATGTTGTAGGTACGTCTCACGTTTCTGGGATAGCTGAGCCTACTCAGGCTAAGTCTCAAATCCCTGCACCATCTAAGGCGGAGGAACTTATTCATGAGGACAATCCCATCAAGATAAGACATCTTGTCCTGGAATCATCAGAGGGAGAGGAAACTAAGATAGCTTTATCCACAACAGCCAAAGGAAAAGGCAAATTTGTTGTGGATACAGAGGCTGAAAGACAACTCCAGCTCAAATATGACAAAGCTCAAGCAAAGGAAATGAATATTCCACTTGAAACTTATTATGAGTGGAAACAAGAGCAAGTTGAGTTTCTGGAAAGGGTAAAAGAGGAAGGAACATTAGTGAAAGTTGCTCAGGTTTTTGCTGCAAAGGTTGCAAAGAAAGTAAAAATGACATCCTTGGTAGTGCAAAAGAAGTTGGAGGAGGTCATCAAAGAGACAGACAGTGAGAAGAAAGGTGAGAAGGAGAAAAGCTCTAAGGTCTCTGTGACCAAAGGAAAATCTTTGTCTTCTACCCCTTCATCTGTTAGAACCCAGTTCCACTTTGACAACTTGGCCAGAAAGAAAATCTTTGATGTTGCTGAAAGGAGAATAGCTAATGAAATAATTGTCAAAGTTGTTCCCTCTTCAAGGAAAAATCAACCTTGGAAGCTGCAGATCACAATATTTTGTGATGATGGCCCTAACTCGAGTCATATGAAGCAGCTGATTTAGCTAGACTGGGATACAGAGGTGGTTTGAACTTGCAGTTGCTCTGAGCAGTTCAAAATCTGAAATTGCTAAAACAGTCAGGGCATTTGTAAGAAAGCTGATGGAGAAGGTGAAAGGGTTGGGTTTGATTCCAGGATACATGATCAAGGGAACCTCCAAGATGGAACCTAAAATCAAACCCTGAAAAAAGACAAAAGATTCAGAGCTTGAGGAGATTATAAAGCTGATTGAACAGGGGTTCTATGCCACTAAAATCAAAGGTATGGATCATAGCCTGCCTAAAGGTGTAGAACCTGTCGAAGGTAAATTCATTGAAGATCCTGAGGTTGAAGTGTTCTTTGTGGATCACCTTTCTAAGAAAATGTTTTTTCAGAGAGCCTCAGATCTACCCAAAGCTGGTGTCAGACAAATTATTGCCTTCAGGTTCATGACAGCTCGTGTCAAGCATTTCAGATGGAGAGTGGAAATTTTGAATCAGTAAGCAGCTTGTAATGAAAGAGGAGAGCTAGACAGCCAAGAGCTTTTCTATCTTAAACAAGAGGTAGAAAACTTTGAAGCCAGAAAAGAAATGATGGTTGGTCTGGAACAAGAGAAACTCGTCGAAGCTACTGGTGACTTTAAGTACGAAAAGGAGAAGGAACAAAGTCCATCTACTGGTGATGAGTAGATGAAGAATGGAAGTTGTCATTAGTTGGTCAGGCTTACCATTATTTGCTCCCAACATCAACAGTCTAATTAGTTGAAGTTGTCTTGTATATTCATTGTACTTTGTTTTTCCTTATAAACATTTATTGTTTAATCAGTTTTCAGTGTGTATAAACTGATCTTTTACTTTACCTCTATGTTGTAAATTTATTTCTGTAATCGTAGTATAAATGTACATAGTGATATCTGATATAGTCAGCTTTAGGCTGAATGCTGCAAATAAGGGGAGATTGTTAGGCACAAAAAGGCCACAATCAAACCTGCTCTATTCATGGGGGAGATTTCTAATCAAACCTTGTAGGTCCCAACAGGTTTCCCAAGTATGCTATAGGTTGTAGAGGGGGTGAATACAGCTAATTCTTTCACACACTTATTCTCAAAGTTTGTATGTATACTAGTGTTAATTACAAACAGGTTTGGATTGCGGAATAATCCAAACAGAGATGACAGAAGCAACTGATTAACAACTAACACTCAGACTAGTTACAATGAATTCACTCACTAAATGCACTCACTATTATACAAGAGACTGACAAACAGCTTTGAAGTAGAACAGCTTAGACACACTCTTACTATTCTATTCTCAGTTGAAAACCAGAACTTGCATGCATGAAAAGCATTATTCCTTTTTGCACATTCTGAGCTTGTGGATGTCTCTCTTGGTTATCTCAAATTCCTTAGAAGCTTCTTTATATACTCACTCAGTGAATCTCAGTGAAACTTCCTCATTGGTTGCAGAGATAGTGGAGTGCCTTTACAAAAAGACAAGAATACTTTTCTGCACGTCTGACAAAACAGAATTTGTCCCTAAATCTTTGTCTTTCCCTTTTTGTCTCTGTTGCATACAACTTTACCTTAAAAAGTAAATGTCAACTTTAATTCTTTCCTATCCATGTATTGCTATTTTGATATAAGAAACGATCTGTCACCCATTTCAAATATCCTCTTTATCTTTATGTATCAGAATAGCTTTGGCAGAACTGGCAGTTTCTGATTTTCAACTTGGTCTTGATTTGTAAACTGATTTTCACGTCCAAGACTTTGCATGATGACATGGAAACAAATTCAATAAAGTTTTAGACATGTTCACAAAAAAAGTATCTATTCACAAAGAACAGAACACTTTATTTGGGTCAAAGCTGTTCAACAGACATGAACAGCTTAGACAGTTTATGTCAAACCTGTCCAACGGTTATGGACAGATTTGATAATCTACCAAGTTACAACGAATGTAACAGTGTATACAGACTTAGACTGATTTTTCAAATCACTTATCATGTTTCAATAAGGCATTTGGAAAGCCTTAGATTTTCCTTTAAGTGTATCAAACAGGTTTGATTGAGAATCTCCCCCTATGATATAGAACAGGTTTGATTGAGGCCTTTTTGTGCCTAATAAACCGATTTAATACACTTAAAGGGAGAATTTAAGGGTTTTTAATGCCTTACTGAAAACTGATAAGTGATTTGAAAAATCAGCCTAAGTCTGTTTACACTGTTACATTAGTTGTAACTTGGCAGATTGTCAAAGCTGTCCATAACTGTTGGACAGGTTTGAAAGAAACTGTCTAAGCTGTTCATGTCTATTGAACAGTTTTGACCCAAGAAAGTGTTCTGTTCTTTGTGAACATGTTTTACACTTTATGGAATTTGTTTCCATGTCCTCATGCAAAGTCTTGAACGTGAAGATCAGTCTACAAATCAAGAAAAAAGTGAAAAATCAGAAACTGCTAGTTCTGCCAAAGCTGTTTAGAAGCATGAAGACAAAGAGGATATCTGAAATGGGTGACAGACCATTTCTTAGATCAAAATAGCATTACAATGAAAAGTAAAGGTCTAAAGATGGAAAATTGTGGACAACAGAGACAAAAAAGAAAAGACAAAGATTCTGCGACAAGTGGACAAAGTCTGATTTGTCGGACTTCAGAAAAGCATCCTTGTCTTTTTGAAAGACATTCCCACTTTCTCTACAACCAATGAAGAAGCGTCACTTAGATCCACTGTGTGAATATAAAAGAAGCTTCCAAAGAATTAGAGATAACCAAGAGAGACATCCATAAGTTGAGAACGTGCATTGCAAAGCAAATTGTTTTTTTCATAAATGCAAGTTCTGCTTTCAACTTAGAGTAAAATAGCTGAGTGTGTATAAGTTGTTTCATCTCAAGTTGTTCTGTCTGTGTCTTGTACAAACAGTGAGTAAACCTTAGTGAATAAATTCATTGTAACTAGTCTGAGTGAGTCTTAGATTAGTTTATAGTCTTTTGTTTCTGTCATCTCAGTTTGGATCATTCTGTAATTCGAACTTTTTTGTAGTATTAACAACTGTTAATATATACATACAAACATTGAGAAAAAGTGTGTGAAAAAGAATTAGTTGTATTCACCCCCCCCCCCCCCCCCTCTACAAACACTATCAGCAACTCATTTGGAGTTTGCTAATATTAAACTTAGATCCCTTGTCACCGATGTCATTCATTGCACCATCAAGTCTAGAGCCTATTGCTCATGATACATCTTAGGCTAGGACACTCGAGTTACTTCACATGCAATGTCTGAGTGACGATGCTGGAAAACTCAGAGCCGTGCAGAATACAAGTGCGCCGGTGATGATGAGTGGAAGTCCTATCACGGCCACAACACCGCCAACCGTGAGCACATGCCATCAAGGGACCTCGTCTGAGACTCCCTTGATGCAAATAGAAAGCTAAGTGGCTCTGGGTTACACAGGGACTGTGTGTCCAAATTGGAATTTGCAAAGTTTAAGGCCTTGATGTCACAGCAACTGAGCGACATGTACTCATTCATGACTAAACAGCCAGCCAAACCTGCTATCCCAACCCTCGATAATGCCAAACGTTCTTTCAACTCCCTACCTAAAGCTTCACAAAACCTTTCATCCACCAACTCCCTAGTCCTTGAGATCTTTAACAATGAAGCATCTGGCTCTTCAAGCCAAGAGGATCCATTAGTGCAACAAATGGGCGAGCACTTAAAATTCATCGCTGATTCCTACCACGTCTCCGCTTAAGGCACTAAAAGAAAACATGATGACCAGGATGATCCTGGTCAGCATGATGGGGAGAAACGGGCAAGGGCCGCTGGAAAAGCCCCCATGATCTTTGAGGAATCAGCTCCACTTAGTCCAAGATCATAAGTTCCATCTGGCCAAGCAGTGCCAGAACAGCCAGCATCAGAGCTCCAAGCTGAGTCTTTTGAGGAATCAGACTCAGGAGCTCAGTTAGCTCTCACAGTTTGGGTGGATCCCAATGAAATTCCAGTTTTTGTTGAAGATGAAGAAATTCTTGCTGTTTTTCCTATAAGGACGTTTGACCCCAATGAAGTTATCATCATAGACTCCGATGAAGAGGTACAGGAAGCGAGAGAAGTTCAAAGAAAAGAAGCTTTGAGAATTGAATATGCCGGTGATGAAGGTGTAGCTCCAGACGAATTTGTTTTTGAAATCCCTTCTGATGATCCAGTTCCTCCAACTCCTACTCAATCTCCAACTTCAGCTCAACTAGTCCAATACGCCACTGTCAGTCCAATCAAGATTACCATGATTCCTAACCAATACTTCGAACCTGATGAATCCTCCCGTAGGATTCTGATATTACTAGATCATCTATTTCCCCTAATGTACTAAGAGAGATCACAAGGCTGCAAGCAGAAACTTTTGGAGGTGTTATCTATTCTCAAAAGCGAGAGGAGCGGCACATTAAAAGACTGGCTGCCCATGTCCTCGACTAGGTATAGTAGAGGGTACGGAGTTCCTACACGGAAGAAAAGTATAGGAAAATGTTTGTGAAACAGTTAAAGACTGTTAGAGCCGATTTGCTTTGGTCTCTTGAACACATGGTACAAAGAGACAGATCTCTATATGTTTCCAAGGTTGGAGCTCTGAGGAAAAGCAAGGAGGCAATGAGAAACCAATCTCCGATTGTGAAAGTCATTCAAAATAAGTTTGACAAATTCTTAATCATATTCTACCCAATAGTTCAAGTCGAACGAGAAGACAAATCGTTCTCAGAATTCTCAGCGGCAGACTTTGCTAACTTATATTTGTAGGATCTTGAATTTCTATATCTACATCTCTTGCATAACAAGGGCATGAATCCAATCTCAAGGAATGCTCAGAGAAGCATCGTCAAGTTTCTATGCCGAAATCTAACACTGTCACTTATCTTTGATTTCCAAATGGTATTAGAGGCAACACAAAGAAAGGTAAATCTGCTTGCTCCAAATCAAGACACTCCCGAGCTAGAGTGTCTACCAGTATCAAATGTTACAAACTCATCAACAGTTGGAGTTGTCTATCTAAATTCTCAGAAGAAGAAGACGTTCATGTGGAGAGACGAGCTTGAGAAATACTCTAATGGTACATGATACATGGTTTGGAAAATGCTGATGATCATAATTGATGACTTAAAGAAGCACTTAAACAGAGAGTTAGACAATGGGAGTTAAAAGTTGTGTTAAAGCTTGTCAGAGACTTTCAACAAGAAGTTCGAGATAAATTGGAATACAGAATGACGATCAGACGTCTCGAAAAATATTTTGATCAAAGAAAGCTTGTGACGAACCTGAAGCCATAGTCTGAAACGTAACCACAAAGGGGGAGATTGTTAGATCTCTTAGTTGTGATAGTTTTAGGGTTCATATTGTAATAAGCAATACTTAGTTTTATGGAAAATATGTAAGGATTCAAACTTATGTGTAAATGGGTTAAAAGACCTAAAAAGCTCAACCCATGGGTTATGGTTTTGTATTTGGATGCATGTCTAATGTTTGCTTATAAATAGAGTGTATTAGGATTTCTCTTTGTAATCTTTCAGCATAGTAAAGGTACGTGGTTTGCAAACTTTTGAGGTCAATCATATTTACTTTGATTGTTCTTTAAGGTATTCTCTATTCAAATTCATGTTCTTAATGTTCTTAGTGTTCTTGATGAATATATGTTAAATGTTGAATGCTTGCAATAATCTGGGAATTAAATTTGGAATGATGTTGCTAGTTAAATTGTTCTATGTCATAATGTTTGTCGCTATTGTAGTTCCCAAAATGTTATCCTATTATCTCAAGAGTAGTTGTAAAGGGGCGTGAATACATGTTGGGAAATATCTTTTGTTTATGAATGAAATAAGTCTAGGGGTTGCTTTGTAATTTCTCAATACCTTATGTTCGTATATAAATAGGAGAAATGTATTGTAGCGGTATTAATGTTTTGCACTGTGTATTCTCATTATGTACGGATAGGGTTCTTGATTTCAGTGCTTTCCAACTAATGTGAAGACCTCCCCTTACAGGGTAGTCCTCAGAGTCTAGGTCCCACATCATGCAACACGATATCAATCATAACTAAGAGAGAGTAATTATATTACGGAATTTCAAATTACAAGTACAAAATATTAGGATAAGTTTAATACAGTTTTAGTTCAGAATTACAGTTTTCAAATTAAACTTATAAAGGGTACAATCTAATCTAATTCATGTCATCATACAATCAAATCAATCTACCCAGACCACCACAATTTTCATTGCCAACAGTACCGAAGTTTGTTGAGTAGTGGTCATAGAAAACTTCAACCTTGATTCTTGAAAGACCTACGAACTAGGTCCAACAGGTGTTTTTCCCCTATCTTTTCCAGTAAAAAGTTTAAACAACAACTGTAAGCAAAGCTTAGTGAGAATATAGATTTTCAGATTACATGCATTAATCAAGCGGATCATGGGTCTAGCATGATATATCTTGACTGCTGCTACAGCCACTCATGATTGAGACATAGTAGTCATAGAGTCGGATGATGTTTAGCCCACGCTCACGCTTTCAATTGTGGGGATCAGCCATATACTGGGCAAGCTACCAGTAAATCAACATGGGGGAACATCGAAGTATCATTACCAAGATCAATAGAACTGGTGAAGTAGCATGGTCTCGAACAATAGACCGACAAGGCTAATCTTGCTAAGCTGAATCAATATGTCAAAGATGCGAGCAATAATGAAAGCATAAGTCATCAAGGACATGATAGCAATAAACTCATAACAATATCTGAAATGAACTGTAATTACAATGTCATGCGGAATGATAAATCTGTTGGGAAATATTCTAAGTATGTCAAGCTGTTACTTGATTTCTCAAACGGTTAGTAGATTTTCTGTGTTATTACAAAGTTCAAGTTGTTAGTTGAAGAAGTTCGAGCTGCTAGTTCAAAAGTTCAAGCTGCCAGTGTTCAAGTTCAAGCTGCTCAACAGATAGTCTTCAAGCTGCTCAACAGCTCAATAAACAGAAAGTGCTGAATTTCAGGAAAAGATATATATTCGAAGATTCAAGCATATCTACTATTAGAGAAATCAGAGTTTATCAAGGAAACAAATCAGAAGGCATTATATATACATAGAATAGGTTTTCTATTGTAAGTTCTGCACGTACAAGTTTATTTCAATTGTAATTGCTTTTCTAATTAAGTTTTTCATAAGCCTCTAAGGTTGTAAAACCCTAAGAACAATCTGTGTTCTTCGTCTAATCAAACAGATTAGAGGTGATTGTAATCATTGTGTTTGGCAATGCAAGTGATCTTTGATTATTGATTATATTTATGTGTTATTTGTTTTGAAAGCTTTTCTTAAAACAGTTAAGTGTTATTCCGCAAACTTCTTAATTGGACTTTGATTCAATACAAGTTTATTGGTTTATACTCTGATTGGTTCAAACCAGTTAATCTTAGGTAGTGATTTTGATCTTGACAAGTGGTATCAGAGCCACAGGTTTTTCTTTGTTTTCAAAGTCAGAAGCTTTCTTTTAAAATTTTTAATTGTCTGCAATGGAATTTGATAATAGCAGTAATGGATCTGGGCAAGGACTCAAAGTGCCTATGCTCAAACCCACTGAGTTTGAGATGTAGGAACTCAGGAGTCAACAGCACATTCAATTTTGTTGATTATGCCATATGGGAAGCTGTTGAATTTCCTCCTATAGTTGATCCTGAACTTGATCCTAAGGGCAAACCCATAAAAACTCCTCCAAAAACTGAACTTGAAAGAAAGGCTAGAATGAATGAAGTCAAAGCTCTTACACTTTTACAGATAGCCATTCCTAATGCTTATCAACATCAGTTTAAAAAGTTTTACACTGCTCATTCTCTTTGGATTGCTTTAGAGAAAAGATTTGTGGGCAACGCTAGCGCCAAAAGAAATCAAAAGGATCTTCTAAAACAGCACTATGAGAATTTTTCTGGTGGCAAGAATGAAAACCTTACTCAAATTTTTGACAGGTTTAATAAACTGATAGGTGAATTGGAGAGTGCCAAAGTCAGCTTGGATCAAGATGAAGTCAACAGAAAATTTCTTAGATCTCTTGGTGAAGAGTGGACAGTATATGTTGCCCAATGGAGAACCAAAGACACTCTTGATGAAATAGAGTTGGATGACCTTTACAACAGTCTGAGAGTGTTTGAAACTGAGATTGAAACTAAAAAGAAATCCTTTCTTATAATCATAACACTGCTCTGCTGTCATCAGCATTAACTGGTAAATCTAACTGTTGTGATTCCTTTTCAGGTGTTGATGGTAATTCTACTGAAGTTCATTATGAAGCTTTAAATGCTCTAAATGCTGAAGATTTAGAAAAAATTCATCCTGATGATCTAGAAGAGATGGATTTGAAATGGCAGCATGCAATGCTGACTATGAGGGGGCTAAAAGGTTTCTGAAAAGAACTGGCAGATCCAACTTCCAAGCCAGACTAGAAGGCAAACCAGCATTTGATAAATCAAAAGTTGAATGCTTTAAATGCCACAAGCTTTGACACTTTGCAAGAGAATCCAGATCCCAAGGTCAACAGCCACCAAGACCTCAGCAAACAAATCAAGCTTCATCATCACAAGCACTTGTGTCTCAAGAAGACAATGTGTTTGACTGGAGTGATCAGACAGAGGAAGAGTTTCAAAATCAAGTTCTCATGGCAGAAACATCAAATGTCACCTCCACTGAACTACCATCTGAGGTAAATGCTAAACTCTGCTCTCAAACATGCAAAAATATGGTTAAAAAGTACAGAGATCATAATGAGAGCATGTGCAAAACTCTAGCTAAGATGGAAGAAAATAGATATGAGTACATGCAGGCCATAGAAGATCTTGAAAAACAGATCAATGACTATAAGGATAATGAGATTCAAATGGGACATGATAGAACATATCATGAGTGGGAGAAAATGGAGCTGAACAAGAAAATAGAGTCCCTAAATAAGAAATTAGATGAGGCTGAACAGAAGGTGTTAGAAGCTAACAAGAAAATAGAATCTGTCAATATAGATCTAGGAAACTTCAAATTGGCAAATCAAAAGCTGGAACACCTAATGCAAGTTCAATTTAAAGATAGGGTAAAATCTCAGCTCAATCCCAAAGAAGGTATAGGATACAGAGCCACTCCACCTCCATACAACAACAAATACATTCATCCCATGAGTGAAGTTGCTGATAGACTTGTTAATGAACCATTAGATGAGTCTATGACCACTGTAGATCCTATCCTTGAAAACAGTCCTGAATCTAAAGAAGACCTGATTCCAAATAAAGACTGTTAGTGCAAAGAAGTTGAGAAAGAACACAAAACAATGAGTGCACCTATAGAAGCCCCTAACCCCAGTAAGAAAGGAAAAGAGAAGATGAGTGTATGCTATGCTGCTCCACATGTTTCTGTACCTTCTAACTGTAACAGTGCATCTTCCTCAAAAGGTAATAAAAGGGGTAAGACTGTTCCAATCTGCACATGCCAAAAGCATGGTGTCCAAAAGTTTCCCAAACAACAGCAGGTAAGGGGAAATCAAAGGAACAAGAACCAGCTATGGTCCAACAAAACTGGTTCTTCAATCAAAACAGTTAAAAGATGTTTCCATTGTGGCAGGAAAAACCATTTGGCCAGACATTGTTTGTATAAACCTTCTGCTGCAAACCAGACTGTGTTTTAGAAAAAC
Source organism: Centrapalus pauciflorus (assembly GCA_020465985.1). Taxonomy (NCBI): domain Eukaryota; kingdom Viridiplantae; phylum Streptophyta; class Magnoliopsida; order Asterales; family Asteraceae; genus Centrapalus; species Centrapalus pauciflorus. The sequence goes on along the minus strand of JAANYP010004959.1, from coordinate 30,447 downwards.
ACAAAGAATTCTAATGCCAAACATCTTGTTACACCAGTTCCAAAGAAACAGTTGATCACAGATTTTTAAAAGTCAACAAACGCCAGTCTACACACCAAAAACAAGTTTTGGCAAAGCCCAAATCAAGTTTTAAACAGATATGGTGTGTTAAAGGCAAAAAACCCAGATCAAACTGTTGATACAAATGTTGAAACTGATAGGTCTAAAGTTGGAACTGGTAGTGCAAAACTTCAAGCTGTCTGCACTAAAAACACAGTTCAAACTGTTAAGCCTACAACTGGAACTGATAATGGATCATCTGAGACTATTAATACAAAACTTGGAAAGAACACCTGGATTCCTCATATCATAACTAAATATTCTTCACAGACTCCACCAGTGGATCTCACTAAGTATAAGAAGTCACAAACAGTGTTTAGTTATGTCAATGCACAAGGATAACCCAAAACCAACTTGGTTTGAGTTTACTCCACTACTAACTAAGCTTTTATTTGTGCAGGGCACCCACAGGCCACAACATAAAACAAGATGGCATTTGGACAGTGGATGCTCTAGGCACATGACAGGCAATTCTGAATGCTTGTCAAATTTCAAAGGCTTTGAAGGAGGTTTTGTTGCATTTGGAGGAAATTCCAAGGGAGGTAAGGTCACAGGTAAAGGTACTGTTAAAGCAGGCAATATGCTTTTCAAGGATGTTTTATATGTTGAACAGCTGAAGTACAATTTATTAAGTGTGTCTCAAATCTGTGATAAACAAAATATTGTTGTCTTCACAGATTCTGAGTACGTTGTTCTTTCAAAAGATTTTAAAATACCTGAAAATCTTGTTTTACTTAGAACACCAAGAAAGGACAATGTCTACTGTTTGGACACAGATCTTTTATCCAAATCAAGTACTTTAAGCTGTTTGATATCCAAAGCATCATCTAATGAGTCTGCTCTTTGGCACAGAAGGATGGGTCACATGAACTTCAAATCTATGAATGTTCTAGTCAAAAAGAACTTGGTAAGAGGTTTACCACAAAAGGAGTTCATCTGTGATGATCATTGTGTAGAATGTCTTAAAGGCAAGCAACACAAAACTTCTCATAAGGCTAAAGAAGTAAATTCAATCTCATCTGCTCTTCATCTTATTCATATGGATATCTTTGGTCCAACATCTATTTTGAGTTTGAATAAAAGAGCTTACTGTTTAGTCATTGTTGATGATTTCACCAGATTCACATGGGTATACTTTCTTAGGACTAAAGATGAAACTGCTGAGCTAGTTAAATCATTTATTCTTAAGATAGAAAACCAATCCACCTTAAAAGTTAAGGTGATAAGGTCAGACAATGGAACTGAGTTTAAAAATAATATCCTAAACAGTTTCTGTGAGTCTAAAGGTATTGCTAGGCAATATAGTGCACCAAGAACACAACAACAAAATGGTGTAGCTGAAAGAAAGAACAGAACTTTAATTGAGGCTGCTAGAACCATGCTAGCTGATTCCAAACTGCCAATGACTTTTTGGGCAGAAGCAGTCAATACAGCTTGTTATGTTCTAAATAGGGTTCAGGTTGTTCAATCACAAGGGAAAACTCCATATGAGTTATTCCATCATAGAGTCCCCTAAATAGCCTTTCTAAAATCTTTTGGTTGTTCATGCACCATTCTTCACAGTAAGACTCACTTGGGAAAATTTGAGAGTAAGGCTGAATAAGGTTTCTTTTTAGGATACTCTACTCAAAGCAAAGCCTATAAGGTATATAACAGTGTGTCTAAAACCATTGAAGAAAGTGCCAATGTTGAATTTAATGAGAACACTGCAAATGTCAAAGGCACTGGTCCTGATTGGTTGTTTGATTTAGACTCACTAACAAATTCTCTGAGCTTTGTTGAGTATACTGCAGAAACTGATGAAAACAGAGTTGAAGCTGCCTACACAAATTCTCATGCTGGTAGCACAAATGTTCAAGCTGTTGGCACAAAGTTTCAGACTGTTGAAGATTCTGATCAATGGGCTGAGTATACTGTTCTACCACTTCTATCCTGTGACCCACCAGGGATACTGGATGCTCAACATGATTCAAATCCAAACCTATAAAGTGCCAATCCCAAGTCCTGAGGGAACAGCTCCATCACAAAGGGAAACAGTCTCATCTTATAGTCAAGCTGTTCCTGAAGTTGAACCATCAAGTGGTCCTGAAGGAGATGATACAAATCTAGGAACTTCTTTTCAGACAGACAGAGAGCCAATACTCAGAGCTCACAAGTATCATCCTCTCAATCAGATAATGGGTGATCCACGCACTCCTGTGCAGACAAGGACAATGGTTCACAAGGAGTTTACTGATGCTGAATCAGCAGTTCCTGAATTCAGTCTAGCAGCCTTTGAACATGCATGTTTCATGTCACAATTAGAACCTAAGAAGGCATCTGAGGCTTTGAAAGATCCATCTTGGATTGAGGCAATGCAGGAAGAACTTCTACAATTCAAGCTTCAAAGGGTTTAAAGTGTATCAAATGGATGTAAAGTCTGCTTTCCTGTATGGCACAATTGAAGAAGAGGTCTATGTGTGTCAACCTCCTGGATTTGAGGACTACAAGTATCCAGACAGAGTCTACAAATTAGACAAAGCCCTCTATGGACTCCACCAAGCCCCTAGAGCATGGTATGACACTCTGTCATCATACCTTCTACAGAATGGATTCAAGAGAGGCACTCTGGACAAAACATTGTTCACAAAGTCCATCAAATCTGAGATTCTGCTTGTTCAAATCTATGTTGATGATATTATCTTTGGGTCTACTGATGACAGTCTGTGCAAAGAATTTGAGGCATTGATGCACAAAAAGTTTCAAATGAGTTCAATGGGAGAACTCACCTTCTTTCTAGGATTGCAGGTCAAGCAGAAGCCTACACGACTTTTTATAAGTCAATCAAAGTATGTTAAAGACATACTGGAAAAGTTTGGTTACAAAGATACCAAAGTTGCTAGTACTCCAATGGACACTCACAAGCAGCTTGATGCAGACAAAGATGGAGTACATGTGGAAATTCATCTATACAGATCCTTGATAGGTTCACTTATGTACCTCACATCTTCTAGACCTGATATAATGTTTGTTGTTTGTTTTTGTGCCAGGTTTCAATGTGCTCCAAAGGACTCACACCTATTTGCTGTTAAGAGAATCTTTAGATATCTCAAAGGCCAACCACATTTGGGCCTCTGGTATCCTAAAGACTCTCCTCTTGAACTAACAGCCTATTCTGACAGTGATTATGGAGGATGCAACATTGACAGAAAGTCCACAACTGGTGGATGTCAATATCTAGGAGCAAGACTAGTCTCTTGGCAGGGCAAGAAGCAAACAACTGTCTCCACCTCATCCACTGAAGCAGAATATGTAGCAGCTGCAAGCTGCTATTCCCAAGTGATGTGGATTCAGAATCAACTAAGAGACTATGGTATGAATTTCCTATCCACTCCTATTTACATTGACAACTCAAGTGCAATAAGCATTGTACAAAATCCAGTGAAATTTCCCAAAACCAAGCATATAGACATCAGATTTCATTTTATAAGGGATAGTAATGAAAAGAAATTAATCCAAGTTACCAAAACTCATACTGAGTTAGCTGATCTATTTACAAAACCATTTGATGTAGGAAGATTCACCTTCCTAGTATGAAATATTGGCATGGTTAATATGGATTAATTTGTTTTTCATCATTCTCTCTTATTTTATGAAAAATATGTTTATTTCATATGCTTGTTTAAGGGGGAGACACTGTTTCATTAGAATATGCTTCTTTTCACCTAACAGCTTGAGTCTTTTCTCAAGCTGCTAGTTCATTTTACTCGGACTGTTAGTTGTTTCACTTGATCTGTCAAAGTGTGCAGGGTAATTTGATAACTTCCTATAAGTGTGTGCACGGGATTAGATATTTTCGAAAACCTTTAAAGGTCCCAGTTTCATTCAATTGTAACTACCAGTTACAAAATATCTTCCACGACCTTCCTTTCTCTCTGAGCGATTCACACACACTTCTCTGAAACCCTAACTCACCAATTGATCGTCAATGGAGTTTGTCAAAGAACATAATTGTCTTCCCTATTCTCTCAAACACACTGACCTTCAACCATTCCATGACATGATGGACTTCCTTCGAAGTTCCCATATCCATCATGCCCTCACTATCAATCCCACCATCTACATATCTCATATAGAACAGTTTTGGAAATATGCCTCTGTCCAAACCATCAACGGAGTCACTTATTTGACTTCCAAAATCGATGGCAACACTGTCACCATCACTGAGGACATCATCCGGCAACACTTGCATCTTCAAGATGCCACAGGTATTTCTGATCTATCTCTTTACTGCCTTACATGAAGGCCTTTTTGGTATAGGGTATAGGGGCCCTACTGATTCTTATACATTCTTTAAAACTCATTTTGCCCCTAAGTGGAAATATCTTGTACGTATAATCCAACAATGCATAAGCCCTAAAAGAACTGGTTGGTCAGAATTTTCTTCTAATATAGCCACTGCCTTAGTGTGTTTATCTACAGGCCAACAGTTCAACTTTTCGAATATGATTTTTCAGGGTATGTTAAGGCATCATGCCCTAAAGCTATGTATCCTAGGTTTTTGGCTGAAATAATTGCAAGAACTTGCAATAATTTCAATGTACATAAAAGGATTCATGTTTCCCATAGGCACTCTTTACCATCAATAAAACGTCTTTTAAAATCCAGTGCCAATTTTTTGAGTGTAGATGTCTCATTGCCCTCTGCAATGTTGGGCATCAATCCACTAAACAGAGGAGAGGGTCCTGAGCAGGCTCAGCCTTCCATCACTGCTTCAACCCCAGGACCCCAGCCCACTCCTCATGATACAAATACTCCATCTGTTCCTTCTATCAAACCCACATCCCCACTTATACTATATAAAAGAAAAAGGGTTTCAGGAGCTCCTTCCCCCTCGGCTCAAATACAAGAGCCAAATATCCCTGTGCAGGAGGACACTTCTGCACAGAATATCCAAAGGTCACCACTGAGGACACTCCCCATCCTCAATTTGGAGGTGGCCATCCCAACAGAGGATGTCCATATGGGTTCTGTGGCTGACATTACTGATGTCTCTGCACAAGAGGCACAGGACAGTGTCAACATCAATAAGCCCACACACATGGCAACAGAGGGTGTGTAAGCACCTTCTGGAAGTCCCCAGTACCAAGAACAGAGGGGCCCAAATGTTTCTACTTCTGGAATTCCTGCCAGTGATAGATCACAAGCACCACACTCATTTGTTGATCTTGAGGCTAGTCTGCAACTTATGATATTGACGGATCCTCAGCTGAAACCTGTTGTGGCAGTATTGGAACATTACCAGTCCCTTATTGTTGCACAGGGGGCACAAATCCTAACACTCCAACAGACAGTAGCAGCTCAGAATTAAAGAATGGATTATTTTCATCAGGGGTTCACTCTCTTTGGAAACAAGATAATTCAACTTGAGAAGATGATTCGAATGCTAATGGCAAAGGTTGTAGGTCCTCCTGGCCAAACCAATGCATCCAAAAAGGGGGAGAATCAGGAGATCCCTAGTTCAGTCCAAAGAGCTTCAACTCCTGCTCATACAGTCCCAGATTCTAGGCTAATAGTTCCAACAGCTACTCAAGCTGTTAGCCTAGAAACTCAAGCTGCTCCCATAAGAACAACTGGAGTTGTTATCAGAGAAGGAAGTCAAGCTCCTGTCAGTACAATCCAAGCTACAACTTCTGCAACCAAAGATAAGGGCAAGGGCATACTCATAGACTCTCCAAAGCAAAAATTTTCATCTAAAGAAGCCCAAGTTGCTCATGATGCTGAATTTGCCAGAAAGTTAGCAGAGGAACAGGATGATCTTTTAACCAGCAAATCCATGCTCCAATGCAAGATGATGAAACCTTAGGTGATTACTTAAGAGGGTTTGTGGTCAAACATAATGAGAAGAAAAGGAAAATGCCAACAGGGCATTCAAAGGCAGAGCACAGAAAGTTTTTGATAAATTTTGCTTATTCAGTTGGGATTTCAAAGAAGATGGCTCAGTCATGGAGCATAGAAAGGCTGCAGAAAATTCATGACAATGAGATGGAAAAACGAAAGATAGCCAAAGTCTCCCATCAAGTCCAAAACCTCCAAGATCCAATTCAAGCCGGTGTAAGTGATAATCAAGCAGGTCTCAGTGATCCTTCTCCTCCTGTTCAAGCTATTGCTACTAATCCTCAATCAGAATTCATTACACAAGCAAAACTTGATCAGGTGAAAAAGGTGTTGTTTGAGCATCAACTTCAAAAAGTGATGGAGATTGAAAAGTCCCTCGATCAGCATGACTTCTCAAAACCTCCTATTACATACTGGTATGCTAATTCAATGGATGACATTGATTTAAGATATCATTTTGTAGTAAGAAGAGAAGCTGGTCCCGAGGAAGAATACAAAAGTATAATGCACCTAGTTCAAGGGATCACCAGGGATGAACTTACTAGAATGCACCATATTGGAACTGTGAGTCAATCTAGGTCTTCACTACCCTAGGTCAAGCAGGCTATTAAGGATTTAAAGAGCATTTTTGATCCAGAGTCCATCAGAAAAGATATAGAAGATACCAAGGAGATGAAGATTGTAAATGTTGATCTGTATGTGAAATCAAAGACATATAGACTCAGATTTGCAAATGGATCCAGCATGTTCTTCAATTTTGAATTCTTTGATCTTCCAAGGGCATGGTTGGTACAACTGAGCTCAGTGAAGATATACTGTGATAAAGAAGAGATAAAAAGAGAATTTTTGAAGGCAATTAAGCAGAAACTTTCACAATTGTAAGTTTTTGGATGCCTTAGTTTGTAGATAACAGTTTTACTTTTTTTGATTTCCTTATTTGTATAGAAACTTAAAGTCTTGTGTAAAGAATTTAAGTTAGGGGGAGATTGTTGGGAAGTATTCTAAGTATGTTAAGCTGTTAGTTAGATTTCTCAAATTGTTAGTAGATTTTCTGTGTTATTACAAAGTTCAAGCTGTTAGTTGAAGAAGTTCGAGCTGCTAGTTCAAAAGTTCAAGCTGCCAGTGTTCAAGTTCAAGCTGCTCAACAGAGAGTCTTCAAGCTGCTCAACAGCTCAATAAACAGAAAGTGCTGAATTTCAGGAAAAGATATATATTCGAAGATTCAAGCATATCTACTATTAGAGAAATCAGAGTTTATCAAGGAAACAAATCAGAAGGCATTATATACATAGAATAGGTTTTCTATTGTAAGTTCTGCACGTACAAGTTTATTTCAATTGTAATTGCTTTTCTGATCAAGTTTTTCATAAGCCTCTAAGGTTGTAAAACCCTAAGAACAATTTGTGTTCTTCGTCTAATCAAACAGATTAGGGGTGATTGTAATCATTGAGTTTGGCAATGCAAGTGATCTTTGATTATTGATTATATTTATGTGTTATTTGTTTTGAAAGCTTTTCTTAAAACAGTTAAGTGTTATTCCGCAAACTTCTTAATTGGACTTTGATTCAATACAAGGTTATTGGTTTATACTCTGATTGATTCAAACCAGTTAATCTTAGGTAGTGATTTTGATCTTGACAAAATCAAATATATATCATGATCCACAGGGCATCACAGAACCATGGTGAGCACAGGTCACAATCAAGCTGATCATATATGAATGTCAAAATAATCTATCATCAATAATATGTCTCAACCGGAATCTAGCATGTAAAACTGAATATCTATAACTCACTGGTTCTGTTGTCTTTATCAAGCAGATTAAATCCACCACCAGAGTTATCTTAGGATTTTATCTTTAATCTTTGCCTTTCTGGACTCTGGCTTTGCTTTTCAAATCTTTGAATCACTTTCAATATCTTTAAATCATTAGTTCTTTGTTCAGAATTTATCTGAACCTGTCCAGATTTATATCATAACAATATCATCAGATTTTAGCTTTAAAATCTTTATTTGATCTGATTCTGATAACTGATAACTCATCAATCATTCATTTGTTTATTTTCTTTGTTTCTTTGAATTCTCAAAAGATGTATATGTGTATATATATATATATATATATATATATATATATATATATATATATATATATATATATATATATATATATATATATATATATATATATATATATATATATATATATATATACACACACACACACATATATATATATATATATATATATATATATATATATATATATATATATATATATATATATATCATGTTGCTTTATTTATTAATCTTTCATCATATAATCATGGGTATTGTAATTGAAAAATATCATTTATTTGTGATTTTTAATTATCAAAAATAGGACATCCGGATTCGGACCATCCGGATTCGGACCGAAATGGGCCATCCGAAGTGCATCATCCAAATTGCATCATCCGAGTTCGGACCATCACTCATCCGAAGTAGGTCCGAAATGGATATTTCAGCCGAATTAGATCCGAAATGAGCATCACATCCGAATTCAGTTCCCAACCGAATTCGGATCCCAAAACTTGTAATTTTCCAGATTTTTGTTCTTGATGTTCTATCTTTATGCATACGAATTTTTATCAAATTTACTCTAAACACATTTTTGTTAACATGCAATGTATTTTAAAGTTATATTATCATATTTGGGTTGTTTTTATATCATTTTCCCTATCATTAACACGTTAAATCATTCAAAATCGTCCAAAATTCAAGATTTTTGTCAAGAACACATATTTTCACAAAAATTCGGATTTCTTGCTTATTTGGACGATCTAATCACTGATTTTTGTTTCTATGATTTCTAAACACTTAAATACATGATTTCTAATCATTTACTCTAACATGCAACAACAAGTTTCAGATCATCAATTCGGTTTTTATAAAACCGAACATAAACCCAAAAACATAAAAATTTAAGTAATTATTACCTTGAATTCTTGTACATTAATGATGTTCAATGTTCATTGTAACTCTTCTTGACTTCAATTCCTCAATTGATTGCAAATTATGGAATTTTCTTGATGAATTGTTGAAGATGCCCGTAGGTTTAGAGTGAGAGAAGAGAGAGATTGAAATTTTCTTTAAATGTTGATAATGAGTTTTAATGTTCACTTTGGTTCTTTTATATATCAACTTAGCTTATTTGTGCAATTAACCCCCTCACTTTTGTATTTTTCATATCTTTTAATTTTTATCATCTAAATACTTTATAACATTTGTATAATTTAATTAAATAATTTCATTACTAAATTAAATTACAAAATAAATAATGTAATAAAATTACATTATTAGCTCCATATCAGATATTACATGTTTGGTCAAAAGCTAGGAGGTTACAGAATGGGATCCACCACACACAAACTTCGTCCTCGAAGTTATCTATGTTCGAACAGACTTGGATATGTTGCTTTCATGACGTCTTTTGATTCCCAAGACTGATGCGAACCTTTGTTGTGTTTCCACTGGACGAGCACCATCTGTATCTCTTTATTGCGAAGCTTTTTGGTCTTCCGAGTCCAGAATACATTCTGGCTCTTCAACCACTCGAAGCTTTTCATCAATTTGCAGATTAACATGTGGTATCTGCACTTCTCTTTCATCTGCTAGGCTCTTTCTCAAATGAATAACATGGAATACAGGATGTATTCCCGCTAAGTCTGTTGGCAATTCAAGACGATAGGATTGGTTCCCTATCTTTTCAATTATCTTGAACGGACCAATAAATCTAGGAGCTAGCTTTTTTCTCTTTATAAATCGGACCACATTCTTCATTAGGAATACTTTCAGCATCACCCAATCATTAACTACAAAACTTATTGATCTATGACGATTGTCATAATACAATTTATGCCTGCTTTGAGCTTCAAGAATATTCCTTCTAACAAGTTGAATCTTCTCATGAGTCAACTGTAGAAGGGCAGGGCCCGCTAAAGGCGATTCACCTGTTTCGCGCCAACAGGTGGGAGTTCTGCACTTTCGTCCGTATAGAGCTTCAAAAGGAGCCATCTTGATCGTAGAATGATAACTGTTATTGTATGAGAATTCGACTAAAGGTAAATGGTCATCCCAATTACCACCCAGATCAAGAACGCAGGCACGGAGCATATCTTCAAGAGTTAAAATAGTGCGTTCAATTTGACCATCTGCATTAGGATGATAAGCAGTACTCATGGAAATCCGAGTACCCATCCCCTCTAGCAGCGCTTTCCAAAATCTTGAAGTGAAACGGCTATCACGATTAGAGACGATAGACTTTGGCATACCGTGACGAGAAATTACTTCCATGATATACATCTGTGCCAATCTATCAAGGGAGTACGTCTCTTTCATCGGTATAAAATGATCTGACTTTATTAATCGATCCACGACTACCCAGATGGAGTCGTGTTGTCTCTTGGTTTTAGGTAATTTAGTGACGAAGTCCATGGTTATATGCTCCCACTTCCACTCAGGAACTGGTAGTGGTTGCATATCCCCGAAGGGTTTCTGATGTTCTGCCTTAACCATTTTACAGACTCTGCAGCTTTCAACGAATAGACCGATATCTTTCTTCATTCCTGGCCACCAATAATCAGCTTTCAGATCGAAGTACATCTTTGAGCTGCCAGGATGAATATATAACTTGGACTGATGGGCTTCAGATAGAAGAGTGTTGCAGATTGAACCATACATAGGAATCCAGATTTGGTTTCCCTTGAGATATTGAAGTCCCAAATGATTCATAGACAGAAATTCCAATTGCCCTTTGAGATTTTCAGAACAGAGATTCTCTTCTTTCAGAGCTTCAACTTGGGCAGATCTGATGTCTTCAACAAGATCAGAAGAGAATACTACAGGAGTCATGGCATAGCAACACTTTTCTGGATACACTTTCCTACTCAAAGCATCCGCGACCACGTTGGCTTTGCCGGGATGATACTCGATCTCGCAATCAGAGTCATTGATGAGCTCCAAGGACCGTCATTGTTTCATGTTCAGATCCTTTCGAGTAAATAGATGTTTGAGGCTTTTATGGTCAGTATAAAGCTGACAGTTAGTCTCATAAAGATAGTGACGCCAGATTTTCAATGCAAAGGTAACGACAGCCAACTCAAGATCATGAGTTGGTGCACATTTCTCGTAATTCTTTAATTGCCTTGAAGCATAGGCAATGACTTTTCCCCTTTGCATGAGAACACATCCTAAGCCAGTACCAGATGCATCGCTATAAACAACGAAATCATCATTTCCTTCTGGTAAGGCTAGGATTGGCGCTTGAATAAGTTTCTGCTTCAAAGTTTCAAAACTCTTGCTTTTTATCCGCCCACACGAAAGGTGTATTCTTTCGTGGCACAGCAATCTTCGAGAAGTCTTTAATGAATCGCCGTTAGTAACCAGCCAATCTAAGAAAACTTCGGATCTCTGAGGCATTGCGAGGCGTTTGCCACTTCTGAACAGCCTCGACTTTAGACGGATCAACTGAAATACCTTCGCCAGATACAACATGGCCAAGGAATTGGATCTGTCTGAGCCAGAATTCGCACTTAGAAAATTTTGCGTAAAGTCTTTCTTTTCTCAATAACTCTAGCAGTTGACGCAGATGAACAATATGATCAGCCTCCGTTTTGGAGTAAATCAGAATATCGTCTATGAATACGATAACTGACTTATCCAGCATAAGCCTGCACACGCGATTCATGAGATCCATGAACGCCGCTGGTGCATTCGTTAAACCGAAAGGCATTACGAGAAATTCGTAATGACCGTATCTTGTTCGGAAGGCTGTCTTTGGAATATTCGCATCTTTTACTTTCAACTGATGATACCGAGAACGAAGATCAATGTTGGAGAAACAACTTGCTCCTTGTAGCTGATCAAATAAATCATCGATTCTGGGCAGAGGATACTTATTCTTGATAGTGACTTTGTTCAACTCACGATAGTCGATGCACATTCGGAGAGTTCGTCTTTCTTTTTAACAAACAACACAGGTGCATCCCACGGAGATGAACTAGGTCGTGTAAATCCCTTTTCTAACAGATCTTGCAATTGCTTTGACATTTCCTGCATCTCTGCAGACGCAAGTCTGTCAGGATCTAAAACTAATTAACCATGACTAACTGATTTGAATATATCAGAGTATAAATCAATAATCTTGCTTTGAATCAAAGTTTAATTAAGAAGTTTGCGGAATAACACTTAATTATTTTAATAAAAGCTTTCAGAATAAATAGCAGATAAACACAATAAATAATCAAGACTGTTTGTATTGCTGAATTCAATGATTACAATCACCTCTAACCTGTTTGATTAGACGAAGAACACAGGCTGTTCTTAGGGTTTTACAACCTTAGAGGCTTATGAAAACTTAAACAAAAAGCAATTACAGACTTGAATATGCAGAAAACTCTTATACAATAGAAAGACCTATTCTATGTATTTATATTGCTTCTTGATATGTTTCCTTGAAGAACTATGACTTCTCTGATAGTAGATATGCTGGAATCTTCGTGTATATATCTTTTCCTGAAAATCAGCACTTTCTGTTTATGAAACTGTTGAGCAGCTTGAATCACTTGACAGCATGAACAGAGCAGCTCGAGTTGATTTGCTCTGGCAGCTTGAACTTTTACACTGGCAGCTCGAGTTTCTTCAACTAGCAGCATGAACTTTGGATTTACATATAAACTCTACTAACAGTTTGAGAAGTCTAACTAACAGCTTGAACATACTTAAACTATTTCCCAACAATCTCCCCCTAACTTAAATTCTTTACACAAGACTTTAAGTTCTATACAAAAATGGAAATGAATAAGTAAACTGTTATTTACAAACCAAGGCTTTCAAAAACTTATAACTGTGCAAGTTTCTGATCTACAGCCTTCAAAAATTCTTTCTTCATCTCATCTCTATCACAAGATATCCTAACAGATTTTATCTGAAGCAGCATATCTTTTGGTAAATCATAAAATTCGAGATTGAAGAATATACCAGAGCCATCTGAGAATTTGATTCTGTATGTCCTTGATTTGACAAATAGATCAACTTGGTTGATCTTCTTCTTCACAGCATCCTCTATTTCTTTCCTTGCAGATTCAGGGTCAACAATTGATTTTAGATCTTTAATGACTTGCTTCACTTGTGGTAAAGTAGATCTAACTTGTGTCACAGACCCAATATTATGCATTTTGATAAGCTCATCTCTGGTCAACTTCTGAACCATCTGCCAAAATGTATCATATTCTTCTTCTGGTCCAGACTCCCTTCTTACTATAAACTGAACTCTTAAATCACGGTTGTCCAGTGACTTGGCATACCAGTAGTTGATCAGAGGCTTTGTAAAATCATGCTGATCAATCAACTTCTCTATCTCCATTGCTTTTTGCAGTTGTTGCTCAAATAACACCCTTTTAACTTGATGCAGCTTTGCTTGTGATGATGGCTCAGATGCAGGGATAGAAGCAACAACTTGATCAATAGGAGCAGGGGCACTGGCAGCAGCTTGAATATGACTTGTAGCAGTTTGAGCTGGTTCTTGTGATGGTTGGACTTCTTGGGAGACTTTTGTTTTCTTTCTTTTGTCCATTTCTTTGTCATGGATCTCTTGCAGCCTTTCAGTAGTCATGGACTGAGCCATTTTCTTTGGAATACCAGCTGCAAAGGCAAAATTAATTAAAAATCTTATGTGCTCAGCTTTGGAGTGCCCAGTTGGCAGCTTCCTCTTCTTTTCTCCTTGTTTACCCACAAACCCCTTTAGGTAATCACCTAATGTCTCATCATCATCCATTGGGGGCTGGGCCAGCTGATCTAATTCTTTATCCTGTTCTTCTGCTAACCTTTTGGCAACTTCAGCATCAAAGGCAATCTGAGCTTCTTTGGAGGAAAATTTGTGCTTTGGAGACTCAATAAGAATGCCCTTCCCTTTGTCTTTTGCAGCAGAAGATGTAGCTTGGACTGTACTGGATGGAGCTTGAACCCTTTCCCTTATAACAACTCCAGTTGCTTTTGAGGCAGCAGCTTGAGTTTCTAGGCTAACAGCTTGAGAAGCTGTTGGGACTGCTAGCCTAGAAGGTGGAACTGTTGAGGCTGTTTGGACTGATGTTGTTGGAGCTGCTTGGACTGATTCAGGAACCTCCTGATTCTCCCCCTTTTTGGAAGCATTGGTTTGGTCAGGAGGACCTACAACCTTTGCCCCTTGGGTTTGAATCAAACGCTCTAATTTAATGATCTTATTTCCACAAAGGGTAAACCCCTTATGGAGATAATCCATTCTCTGATTTTGAGCCATTTTTGATTGCTTTAGGGCCAGAATTTGTGCACCCTGTGCAGCAATAATGGACTTTTGGTATTCCCGCATAGCTACAACAGGTTTCATCTTGGGATCCGTCAAAAGCATTAGTTGCAGACTATCCTCAAGATCAGTAAACACCTGTGGTGCTTGTGATCTATCACTGGCATGAATACCAGAAGTAGAAACCTCTGGGCCCCTCTGTTCTTGGTTCTGGGGACTTCCAGCTTGTGTTTGCACACTTGCTGTTGCCATGGGCGTGGTCTTGGTGATGTTGGCACTGTCCTGTGCCTCTTGTGCAGAGACAGCAGTAGTGCCAGCCACAGAACCCATATGAATAGTCTCTGAAGAGATGTTCACCTCCTGAGTGAGGATGGGAGTGTCCTCAATTGGTTCCCTTTGGATATTCTGTGCAGAAGTGTCCTCCTGCACAGGGATATATGGCTCTTGTCTTAGGGCTGAGGAGGAAGGAGCTCCTGGTCCCTTTTTCCTTTTATATAGAAATTTTAGTGGGGGTGGTGGCTGTTCAAAAGGATCAGAAGAAGGATGTGTATCATGAGGAGTGGGTTGGGGTCCTGGGGGTGTCGCAGTGATGATAGGCTGAGCCTGCTCAGGACCCTCTCCTCTGTTTCTTGGAATGATGTTCATCATTGCAGAAGGCAATGGAACATCAACGCTCAAAAAATTGGCACTTTGTTTCAAAAGTCTTTTTATAGAAGATAGTGAGTGCCTGTGGGAAACATGTATCCTCTTATGTACATGAGAAGTAGAGCAAGTGTGTGCAATGATTTTTGCCAAAAATCTGGGATACATTAAAAATTTCCCACTCTTTAGGGAATGATGCCTTAACATCCCCTGAAAAATCATGTTTGAAAAATTGAACCGTTGGCCTGTTGAAAAGCACACTAAGGCAGTGGCAATGTTAGAAGAAAATTCTGACCAACCAGTTCTTTTGGGGCTCATGCACTGCTGAATAATATGTACAAGATATTTCCATTTATGAGAAAAATGGGCTTTCAAGAAAGTAAATGAATCAGCAGGACCCCTATAACCTATATCATAAAGACCAGTATGTAAAGCATCAAGGGTTAGGTCTGTTATACCTGTGGCATCTTGAAGATGCAAATGGCGCCGAATGGATTCCTCAGTAATGGTGATGGGAGTGCCATCAATTTTGGATAGTATAGAAGGAATTCCATCGATGGATTGAACAGTGGCATGGTTCCAGAACTGTTCGATATGCGATATGTATATGGTGGGGCTTATATTGAGTGCATGATGGATATGGGAGTGACGAAGAAAGTCCATCATGGCATGGAACGGTTGAAGGTCTGAGTGCTTTAGAGAGTAGGGAAGGCAGTTGTGTTCCTTAATAAACTCCATTGAAGATCAAACGAAGGGTTTAGGGTTTGCAAAGAAGTGTGTATGAATCGTTCAGAGGGAAAAGAAAGGCCGTGGAAGGAAAGTTTGTAACTGATAGTTACAACTAAACGAAACTGGGACCTTTAATGGTTTTGAAAAGGTTGGGTCCCGCGCACACACAGTTTAAAATTACCGAAATACCCTGCACACTTTGACAGATCAAGTGAATAACTAACAGTCCGAGAAAATGAACTAGCAGCTTGAGAAAATACTCAAGCTGTTAGTTGAAAATTATGCATCCGTTTAATGAAACAGTGACTCCCCCTTAAATAAGCATAGTAAGTAGATAATAATGAAAACAAATTAATCCATATTTACCATACCAATATTTGATACTAGGAAAGTGAACCTTCCTACATCAAAAGGTTTTGTAAATAGATCAGCTAACTGATCATCAGTATGTATTTTGGTAACTTGGATTAACTTCTTTTCATTACAATCTCTTATAAAGTGAAATCTGATTTCTATATGCTTGGTTTTTGGGAACCCCTGGAGGGTCACATGACAGAAGTGGTAGAGTGATGTATTCATCCCATTTGGTTGAATCAGCAGCAGTTTGAAACTTTGTGCCAACAGCTTCAGAATTTGTATTGGCAGCATGAGAAGTTGTGTTGGCAGCTTCAATCCTGTATGTATCAGTTTCTGCAGTATACTCAACAAAGCTCAGAGAATTTGTTAGTGAATCTAAATCAAACAACCAATCAGGACCAGTGCCTTTGACATTTGCAGTATTTTCATTAAATTCAACATTGGCACTTTCTTCAATGGTTTTAGACACACTGTTGTATACTCTATAGGCTTTGCTTTGACTTGAGTATCCTACAAAGAATCCTTCTTCAGCCTTACTTTCAAACTTCCCTAAGTGAGTCTTAGTGTGAAGAATAGTACATGGACATCCAAAAGGCTTGAAGAAAGCTATTAGGGGACTTCTGTTATGGAATAACTCATAGGGAGTTTTCCCTTGTGATTGGACAACCTGAACCCTATTTAGAACATAACAGGCTGTATTAACAGCTTCTGCCCAGAAAGTCATTGGCAGATTTGAATCAGCTAGCATTGTTCTAGCAGCCTCAATTAATGTTCTGTTCTTTCTTTCAGCTACACCATTTTGCTGTGGTGTTCTTGGTGCACTATATTGTCTATCAATGCCTTTGGACTCACAGAAACTGTTTAGAATGTGATTTTTAAATTCAGTTCCATTGTCTGATCTTATCACCTTAACTTTTGAGTTGGATTGGTTTTCTATCTTAAGGATAAAAGACTTAACTAGCTCAGCAGTTTCATCTTTGGACCTAAGAAAGTAAACCCAAGTAAACCTGGTGAAATCATCAACAATAACTAAACAGTAAGCCCTTTTATTCAAACTCAAAACAGATGTTGGACCAAATAGATCCATATGAAGCAGCTGAAGAGCAGATGAGATTTAATTTACTTCTTTGGCCCTATGAGAAGTTTTGTGTTGCTTGCCTTTAAGACATGCTACACAATGATCATCACATATGAACTCCTTTTGTGGTAAGCCTCTTACCAGATTCTTTTGGACTAAAACATTCATGGACTTGAAGTTCATGTGACACATCCTTCTATGCCAAAGAGCAGACTCATTTGAAGATGCTTTGGATATCAAACAGCTTAAAGTATTTGATTTAGATAAAAGATCTGTGTCCAAACAGTAAACATTGTCCTTTCTTGGTGTTCTTAGTAAAACAAGATTTTCAGGAATTTTGAAATCTTTTGAAAGGACAATGCACTCAGAATCTGTAAATAGAACAATGTTTTGTTTGTCACAGATTTGAGAGACATTTAATAAATTGTACTTAAGCTGTTCAACATACAAAACATCATGGAATTTCATGTTGCCTGCATTAACAGTACCTTTACCTGTAACCTTACCTCCTTTTGAGTTGCCTCCAAATGCAACAAAACCTCCATCAAAGCCTTTGAAATTTGACAAGCACTCAGAATTGCCTGTCATGTGCCTAGAGCATCCACTGTCCAAATGTCATCTTGTTTTATGAGGTGACCTGTGGTTGCCCTGCACAAATAGAGGCTTAGTCAGTAGTGGAGTAAACCCAAACCAAATTGGTTTTGGGTTGGCCTTGTATATTGACATAACTAAACACTGTTTTTGACTTTTTATATTTTGTGAGATCTACTGATGGAGTTTTTGGAGAGTATTTAGTGATTATATGAGGTATCCAGGTATTTTGATCACCTTTTCTTCTAACAGTCTCAGATGATTCACCAGCAGTTCCAGATTGATGCTTAGCAGTCTGATCTGTGGTTTTAGTGCTAACAGCTTCAGAATTTGCACTAACAGCTTCAGAATTTGTCTTAGCAGTCTGATCTTTTGCATCAGCAGTTTGATCTGAAGATTTGTCCTTGACACACCATATTTGTTTAAAACTTAATTTAGGCTTTGCCAAAACTTGTTTTTGGTGTGTGGACTATTTTTTATTAACTTTTGAAAGCCTGTGATCAACTGTTTTCTTTGGAACTGATGTGGAAGGTTTCACCTTTGAAGTTTTTCCATGAATAGGACTTGACTTCTTATGAATTACAGGCTGTTTTGCAACAGTTGGTTTATAAAAACAATCCTTGGCCAAGTGATTCTTCCTTTCACAGTGAAAACACCTTTTGACTGTTTGAATTGGAGATCCAGATTTATTTGACAATTTCTGGTTCTTGTTCCTCTGATTTCCCCTTACCTGCTGTTGTTTGGGAAACTTTTGCACACCATGCTTTTGGCATGTGCAGACTGGAACATTTTTACCCCTTTTATTATTCTTTGAAGAAGATGCAGTGTTACAGTCAGAATATACAGAAACTTGTGGAGCAGCATTGCATACACTCATCTTCTCTTTTCCTTTCTTATTTGGGGCTTGGATCTCTATGGGTGCACTCATTGTTTTATGTGCCTTCTCAGCTGTTGTGCACTCACACTCTGTGTTTTGAATCTGATCTTCTTTAGATTCAGGGCTGGTGTCAAGGGTAGGATCTACAGTAGTCATAGCCTCATCTAGTGGTTCATTGACAAGTCTATCAGCAACTTCACTCATTGGATGAATGTACTTATTGTTGTATGGAGGTGGAGTAGCCCTGTATCCTATGCCTTCTTTGGGATTAACCTGAGATTTTACCCTATCTTTAAATTGGACTGCCATTAGGTGTTCCAGCTTTTGATTTGCCAACTTGAAGTTACCTAGATCTATGTTAACAGATTCTAGTTTCTTATTAGCCTCTAACACCTTCTGTTCAGTCTCTTCTACCTTTTTATTCAGGGATTTTATTTTCTTATTTAGTTCCTTTTTCTCCCACTCATGATATGTTCTATCATGTCCCATTTGAATCTCATTATCCTTGTAGTCATTGATCTGTTTTTCAAGATCTTCTATGGCTTGCATGTATTCATATCTCCTTTCTTCCATCTTAGCTAGAGTTTTGCACATGCTCTCATTATGATCTCTGTATTTTTTAACCATATTCTTGCATGATTGAGAGTAGAGTTTAGAATTTACCTCAGCTAGTAGTTCAGTGGAAGAGACAGTTGATGTTTTTGCCATCAGAGCTTGATTCTGAAACTCTTCCTCTGTCTGATCACTCCAATCAAACACATTGTCTTCTTGAGAGACAAGTGCTGTTGATGATGATGTCTGATTGGGCTGTGGAGTCCTTGATGACTGTTGTCCTTGAGATCTACATTCTCTGGCAAAGTGACCAAGCTTATGACACTTGTAGCACTCAACTTTTGTCTTATCAAAGGCTGGTTTGCCTTCTGTTTTAGCTTGAAAGTTGGTCCTTCCAGTTCTTTTAAGAAACCTTTTGGCCCTCATGGTCAGCATTGCATGTTGCCATTTTAAATCCATCTCTTCAAGATCATCTGGATGAATTTGTTCTAAATCTTCAGTATTTAGGGCAAACAGTCCATCATTGGCCACAAAAGCCTCATAGTGAGCTTCAGTAGAGTTGCTATCACCACCTGAAAAGGAATCACTGCTGTTAGATTTTTCAGAAGACAGAAGAGCAGTATTGTGATTATAAGAAAAAGATTTCTTTTTAGCATCAATCTCAGTCTCAAACACTCTCAGACTGTTGTACAGATCATCCAGTTCTATCTCATCAAGAGTGTCTTTTGTTCTCCATTGGGCAGCATAAACTGTCCATTCTTCTCCAAGAGATCTGAGAAACTTTCTGTTGACTTCATCTTGATCCAGGCTGACTTTTGCACTTTCTAATTCACTTATCAGTTTGTTGAACC
Source organism: Centrapalus pauciflorus (assembly GCA_020465985.1). Classification (NCBI taxonomy): domain Eukaryota; kingdom Viridiplantae; phylum Streptophyta; class Magnoliopsida; order Asterales; family Asteraceae; genus Centrapalus; species Centrapalus pauciflorus. Next base: position 10,477 of record JAANYP010004959.1, on the reverse strand, counting down.
TGTCAAAGATTTGAGTAAGGTTTTCATTCTTGCCACCAGAAAAGTTCTCATACTGCTATTTCAAAAGCTCCTTTTGATTTCTCTTGGTACTGGCATTACCAGCAAATCTTTTCTCTAAAGCATTCCAAAGAGAATGAGCAGTATAAAACTTTTTGAACTGATGTTGATAAGCATTAGGAATGGCTATTTGTAAAAGTGTAAGAGCTTTCACTTCATTCATTCTAGCCTTCCTTTCAAGTTCAGTTTTTGTAGGGGTTTTGACTGGTTTTCCCTCATCATCAAGTTCTGGATCAACTACAGGAGGAAATTTAACAGCTTCCCATATGGCATAGTCAATAAATTGGATATGCTGTTGAATCCTGACTTTTCAAATCTCAAACTCAGTGGGCTTGAGCATAGGCACTTTGAGTCCTTGCCCAGATCCACTGCTGCTATTTTCAAATTCCATTGCAAAAGATTAAAAATTTAAAAGAAAGTTTTCGACTTTGAAAAACAAAGAACGACCTGTGGCTCTGATACCACTTGTCAGGATCTAAAACTAATTAACCAAGACTAACTGATTTGAATATATCAGAGTATAAATCAATAATCTTGCTTTGAATCAAAGTTTAATTAAGAAGTTTACGGAATAACACTTAATTATTTTAACAAAAGCTTTCAGAATAAATAGCAGATAAACACAATAAATAATCAAGACTGTTTGTATTGCTGAATTCAATGACCCTTAGATAGATATTTATGCGCTTTCTCAACTGATATGAAACAATGTGCACCTTTACGTTTGTCGCCTTTGATTTCTAACACTCGGTCGTCTGATGTCTTGATTCTGATGATTTGGCGGTTGCAGACGATCATAGCTTCATTATTCGTTATCCAGTCCATACCGATTATAACGTCGAACTCTTTTAACAGAATTGGGATAAGATCGAGGTTGAACACTATGTTATCGACGAGTAATGTGCAATTTCGGTAAACAGAATCAGCCATAACGTAATTGTTACTGGCCGTCTCTATATCGAGTATAACAGGAAGCTTTGAAGGAAACTTAGACAATCTTTGAGCAAAAGCAGTCGATATGTATGAATGACTTGAACCGGAATCGAATAGTACACGAGCAGGTATCGAATTTAGTAAGAACGTACCGGTAACCACATCAGGGGTTTCATTCGCTTCCTCCGCTGTTATCTGAAATGCACGGGTCCTGGCAGTTGGAGTTACGGCTGAGCTTTTCATCGTAGAACCTCCAGCTGATGATTGCGATTGACCTCGGCGTCAACTCTGACATTGATACACAAAATGTCCACGCTTTCTGCATCCAAGACCCCGTTGGGGACATTCTTCACTACTGTGGTCGATCCTGCTACATACATAACAGGTGACGTCGTCCAGATTACATAATCCCATGTGAGATTTATAGCATCTTTTGCAGAATCGTGGTTCATTCGTTAGAGAATAGGCTTGAGCTTTCTGAGGCGAGCTGTATTGTTGAGTTTGCAGGGGTTGAGATTTGTTGGGCCTAAAGAATCTGCTGAATCTCTGCTTCTTTGGGGGAGAAGGACATGTCGGGTTCGTTGATGGAGCATAGAGTTATTCGCCGTACTATAGATATCCCCTCTCGATCTGTCTTGCTGCTTCTACCATCTCTAAGTAACTCTTATATTTTATCGCGCTCATCGGGTGTCTGTATCTCAGATTAAGCCCACCACGAAATTTTTTCATTTTTCTTTCCTCGGTGGCTACTTGATATGAGGAATAGCCACAGAGCCGCGAGAATTCGTGCTCATACTCATCAACAGTCTTGGTTCCCTGAGTTAGTTGCATCAGTTGGACCTCCATCTTGTCTCGTTTGTTAACAGGACAATACTTTGCATTAAATATTTCAAGAAACTGATCCCATTCTAAACTCTGGATGACCTCCTCTCCATAAATGCTCCTCTGAGTCTTCCACTAAGCACGGGCAGTGCCAACGAATAAAGCAGAAGCATAACTCACTTTCTTGGATTCTAAGGAGTCAGAAATTTTGAAGATTTCTACAGTGTGGCTTATCCGATCCATCGCCTGGATTGGGTTGACTGTACCCTCAAAGTTAAGGGCACCAGTGGCTTTAAAATCCTTAAACTTACAGCCTTTTGGCTATTCAATTTGGGCATTGGGGTTTGAGTTATCAGAATCAAATTCATCATTTTGGGCTTGTTTTTCTTTTCTCTTATTCTTTTTATCAGCACGTCTTTTTGCTTCGGCCTCATCTCTAGCCTGAAGCTGTTCTTGCATATTCTTGTTTTGTTGCTTAGAGTGTTGGGCTAATAGTTGTTGTACCATTTCAAACATTTGTTGGGGAGTCATGTTGTTGGGAATATCACCTGATCCTGATCCTGACATCTTTACTGAAAATTAAAATCATTTAACTATCAGTTTATAAACTAAAATCTATGTACCCTTTTTCCCATCCTAACAGTCTGTACATCCTATCTCAGTTCAAACCACCAAAATGATTGATACATATGTATTGCTTCAGTTTGAGACCAAGTATTACTCACGTAATACTTGATTCACTCAAAAAATGGTCTCTGATACCATCCTGTGAAGACCTCCCCTTACAGGGTAGTCCTCAGAGTCTAGGTCCCACATCATGCAACACGATATCAATCATAACTAAGATAGAGTAATTATATTGCGTAATTTCAAATTACAAGTACAAAATATTAGGATAAGTTTAATACATTTTTAGTTCAGAATTACAGTTTTCAAATTAAACTTATAAAGGGTACAATCTAATCTAATTCATGTCATCATACAATCAAATCAATCTACCCAGACCACCACAATTTTCATCTGCCAATCAGTACCGAATGTTTGTTGAGTAGTGGTCAATAGAAAACTTCAACTTGATTCTTGAAAGACCTAAGAACTAGGTCCAGCAGGTGCTTTTCCCCCATCTTTTCCTGTAAAAAGTTTAAACAACAACTGTAAGCAAAGCTTAGTGAGAATATAGATTTTCAGATTACATGCATTAATCAAGCGGATCATGGGTCTAGCGTGATATATCTTGACTGCTGCTACAGCCACTCATGATTGAGACATAGTAGTCATAGAGTCGGATGATGTTCAGCCCACGCTCACGCTTTTAATTGTGGGGATCAGCCACATACTGGGCTAGCTACCAGTAAATCAACATGGGGGAACATTCGGAGTATCATTACCAAGTTCAATAGAACTGGTGAAGTAGCATGGTCTAGAACAATAGACCGACAAGGCTAATCTTGCTAAGCTGAATCAATATGTCAAAGATGCGAGCAATAATGAAAGCATAAGTCATCAAGGTCATGATAGCAATAAACTCATAACAATATCTGAAATGAACTGTAATTATAATGTCATGCGGAATCATAAATCAAATAGCTATCATGATCCACAAGGCATCACCGAACCATGATGAGCACAGGTCACAATCCAGCAGATCATATATGAATGTCAAAATAATCTATCATCAACGATATGTCTCAACCGGAATCTATCATGTAAAACTGAATATCTATAACTCACTGGTTTTGTTGTCTTTAACAAGCAGATTAAATCCACCACCTGAGTTATCTTAGGATTTTATCTTTAATCTTTGTCTTTCTGGACTCTGGCTTTGCTTTTTAAATCTTTGAATCGCTTTCAGTATCTTTAAATCTTTAGTTCTTTGTTCAGAATTTATCTGAACCTGTCCAGATTTATATCATAACAATATCATCAGATTTTAGCTTTAAAATCTTTATTTGATCTGATTCTGATAACTGATAACTCATCAATCATTCATTTGTTTATTTTCTTTGTTTCTTTGAATTCTCAAAAGATGTATGTATATGTATATATATATATATATATATATATATATATATATATATATATATATATATATATATATATATATATATATATATATATATCATGTTGCTTTATTTATTAATCTTTCATCATATAATCATGGGTATTGTAATTGAAAAATACCATTTATTTGTGATTTTAAATTATCAAAAATAGGACATCCGGATTCGGACCATCCGGATTCGGACCGAAATGGGCCATCCGAAGTGCATCATCCAAATTGCATCATCCGGACTCGGATTATCCGAGTTCGGACCATCACTCATCCGAAGTAGGTCCGAAATGGACATTTCATCCGAATTAGATCCGAAATGAGCATCACATCCGAATTCGGTTCCCAATCGAATTCGGATCCCAAAACTTGTAATTTTCCAGATTTTTGTTCTTGGTGTTCTATCTTTATGCATACGGATTTTTATCAAATTTACTCTAAACACATTTTTGTTAACATGCAATGTATTTTAAAGTTATATTATCATATTTGGGTTGTTTTTATACCATTTTCCCTATCATTAACACATTAAATCATTCAAAATCGTCCAAAATTCAAGATTTTTGTCAAGAACACATATTTTCACAAAAATTCGGATTTCTTGCTTATTTGGACGATCTAATCACTGATTTTTGTTTCTATGATTTCTAAACATTTAAATACATGATTTCTAATCATTTAATCTAACATGCAACAACAAATTTCAGATCATCAATTTGGTTTTTATAAAACCGACCATAAACCCAAAAACATAAAAATTTAAGTAATTATTACCTTGAATTTTTGTAGATTAATGATGTTCAATGTTGCTTGTAACTCTTCTTGTATTCAATTCCTCAATTGATTGCAATTTATGGAATTTTCTTGATGAATTGTTGAAGATGGCGCAGGTTTAGAGTGAGAGAAGAGAGAGATTGAACTTTTCTTTAAATGTCGATAATGAGTTTTAATGTTCACTTTGGTTCTTTTATATATCAACTTAGCTTATTTGTGCAATTAACCCCCTCACTTTTGTATTTTTCATCTCTTTTAAATTTTATCATCTAAATACTTTATAACATTTATATAATTTGATTAAATAATTTCATTACTTAATTAAATTACAAAATAAATAATGTAATAAAATTACATTATTAGCTCCAAATCAAATATTACATGTTTGGTCAAAAGCTAGGTTGTTACAAGTTACGTATTGTAAATTCTCTCTTAGTGGAAATTTAATCGTTCGATTAGTGTTGATCCAATCTTGTTCTTATTTGTTAGATCACAATTGTGGTTGTTAATTATTGAATATCAATTGGTATCAGAGCCAAATATGGCAAATTTTGTTTGATTTTTAGATCTGAAAAAGTTTTTTTTTCGAACACTGTTCTATTCAGGTTTTTTGAAATTCAGAAATTCATCCAGGGTTTTTGCTTTAGTGGATGATTTGAAGTGAGATTTTGAGCGAAGGATCAATTTTAAAGACAAACAGATTGGTATAAGTTTCATAAATTAACTTCACACACACCGAATTTAATTTGGGATTTACAGATTTTTTTTAGAAAAAGTTTGTTCTTACTGATTTTTGTCTAATTTTGGGGTTTTAATCTGATATTATACAAATTTTTCTTTCAAAATGTTTTTGTGTGTGAAAACCGAACCTTCGAAATTAATTTGGGATAACTGGTTGATTTTTTTTTGTTGAAAAGTGTGATTTTAATGTTGGTTTTTTAAAAAAGTTTCTGCTAAAACTCAGACAAAACTAAATTTTAGTTTTCACCAAGTTTTACAAAGTGTGGATCGAGTTTGATTGATTCATTGATCGAGTTTGATCAAAGAGTTGACCGAGTTTGATCACTCTTTGATCAAGTTTGTTCATTTACTGATCAAGTTTGATCAAACTTCATTCGAGTTTGACAAAACTTAATTTCGAGTTGGAATACTTGTACTTACAGTTTGATTAATAATTCTTCGAGTTTGTTCATAGTACATTCGAGTTTGATCAGAAACATTCAAGTTCATTCATTTTTCATTCGAGTTGACTCAAGTATCATTCGAGTTTCATACTTCTTTGATCGAGTTTGATCCTTCTATATTCGAGTTTTATACTTTGTTGTTTGAGTTTGATACTTCTTTGATCGAGTTTCACTCTTCATTCTTCGAGCTTCACACTTCATTGACCGAGTTTAACCATTCATTACCCGAGTTTGATCATTCTTATATCGAGTTTGGTCATTCATTCAGTGTTCATTCAAAATCACTCAGAATTCCATAACAAGATCTTGGAAGATTCAGTATCAATAATTCACAATGTCAAAAGACGCACTAGCCATGGGTTTCGAAACCAAACCTCCAATCCTATACAGAGGAGAGTATATGCAATGGAGGGAAAGGTTTTTAAAGTTCATAAGCTTTCGTGATTTATCTGAGCAAATGCTGGCCTCACTGACGGAAGGTCTAGAAAGATTCTTTTTAACTATCCCAGCAGTACCAAACGGCAATCCTCCAATAAATGAGAGAGGAGGTTACAACTGCTAATATGACAGAAGCTGAGAAAAGAAGGAAGCTAGGAGATAAAACATCCCGAAAACTCTAGCAAATCTCAATTCCAAATGACATATACATAAGTCTGACAAACACAACCACAGCCAAATCCATTTGGGATGAGGTGTAAAAGCTAATGAGAGGGTCAGACAAAGCAGCTACCAACAGAGCACGAAACAGCTTGATGACATTTAAGAAATTAGAGCAAGAGAAGGGGAGATGTTAGAGAATACATATCGGAGATTGAGATGAAATGAAATGGGGTTACAAAGTCTAATCTGGATATCAACGTAAAATTTCTTAATGTTCTCAACCCAGAGTGGGACAAATACACCATTATAATCCAACATACAAAAGAGATAGATGACATGGATTTTCGTATGGTTTTTGGGAACTTAAACAACTATCAAGAAGTTGTTTTAAGAAAAGTATGTGGAAAAAAGGAAGCTGAGAAAGCGACGGTTGATCCACTGTCTCTCCTGGCAGACAAAAAGTACAAGTACAAGTTGAAAAAGGAGAAGCGAGTGGTTATAAGTAGCTCTTCAGAATTTGAATCAATCGATTTGTAAGCAGACTTAGAGATAGAGGAAATGAAAAAGCAGATGGCACTCCTGACAAAGGCATTCCAGAAGAAATTCTATCGCAAACCAACGAACAATAAGATGCGATACAAGACTGGATCCAGAAATTATGAGAAAAGAGATAAATATGAAAAATCTGGAGAAAGCAATGGTAAGAAATTTGAAAGTATGAGAAGCCTCAGAAGTCTGCTGAGAAAGAAGATGAGCAAAAGTGTTACAACTGTGGTAATTCAGGCCACTTTGCTAGGGAATGTAGACAGCCGGTAGTTAAGAATTCAAATTACTCTACTCGGAAGGCTCTACTGGCTAAACAAAAAAAAATCGAAAAGGCTTTGATGGCGGATGATGACCACTGGCTTCAACTGTCTGAAGACGAGGGTATTCTGGATGAAGATGCCCCCCTACGCCTAAAGTCAGAAATCTTCAATGAATCTGAGCAAAGTGAATCTGTTATGCTTGCTGAAGATGAAGTCTGGGTTGGGTTGACTGATGATGAAGAGGAAGAGCAAAAGGATACTGATTCAGAGACTGAACTAAGAGATGATGTGACGTTAATGGCTACAGGAGAAGCTGGATGCAACAAAGAGCAAGAGAATGATGGGTCCGATTCAGATGCTTCAGATCAGTCAGAGACACCTGAGGTACAATCTAATCCCGACTCAGATGAAGACAACTCCTGTGAGCTTGAACTAAAATTAGCTCAAATGGCTTACATGCTGAACCGTTTTGAAAAATCTTTGAAAGCCGAGAAAAAAAATGTCCATTCTTTGGAAAAACAAATTAAGACTTTAACATGCTTTAGTGTTAGAGTTTTCCAAATATAAGGCATTTGCATTGCAATCAGTGTCTAACATGGAAGAAAAATACAATTACATTCAAGTGCAAAATCAAAAGCTCAGTAACAATATTTCTGACTTAACAGAAAAACTAAAATTAGCATAACTAGAATCGGCAAATTACTCTGTAAAATATAATTCTATTTTTGCTGAAAGAACAAAACTGTATGAGAAAATCAACACAGATTACACAATCCATCTGAATCAACCAAAAGACACCGATTTTTATAATTCAAAATCAGGAATTGGTTGTGATAATCCTAAGTATCTAACTAAAGCAATCTCGTGTTCACCAACTCTATATGATACTAGATACATGAATTTAGGATTAAAGATGGTATTTTTAAAAGCATCAGATGAAGTAGAATCAGCTGAAGATCTGAAAAGGTTGCGAAAAGATAAAATGAAACTTAATCTGGATTATAACAAGCTTAATGAAAGTTATCAAAATCCATGTAATCAGAAGAGTATATTCAGACATATTCTGATAAATATTTGTATGAATATACATCTTTCACTCAAAAGACATATATTTCAAACTCAATTCTTGAGAAGATTAATTCAGATCTTCAATTGAAAATTAAAACTTTTGAGAATGAAAAGGAAAAGTTTCAGGTTGTGATTCAAGATTTGGAAATGAAACTTAAAGACCAGCCTGAAATCAAATCTCAACCAGATCAGATTTTTTTTAAACCTGAATCTATTAATTCTAAAAAAGAGTTTGATCTGTATATGAACTCTGAATTAAATTCTTTGGAAGAAATGCTTCTCAAAATTGACGAGTTTATAAAACCACTTCATGACAAACAAACTGATAAACCTAAAGGACCAGTAAGTATTTTGAACACAATACCTACATATCCTAAGGTTGAATCAGTTCCATCACCTGTTTTACACCGAAAGGAGAAAGCAAATATTTCTTTTGTTACTCCTAAATTTGAAAAAGGTGAATCATCTTCGAATAAGGTACAAATGCAAAGAAAGCAGATGCTTTTAAAGGTAAGAAAGTTTTGCAGAATAAAGCCAATACTAAATCGACTAATCCTTGTTCTTCTGTTATGTCAAATAATATTGTGAAAAGAACATCGAAGCAAGTATAGCGAAAGAAGCAAGTGGAAAGGAAAAAAGATAAGTTTTACAAATAAGTGGAGAGTTAAAGATACTAAAATTACAGAGAGGATTAGTTGTGTAGGGAATTCTGTATGTAATAAATCAACTGTTAAACACTGCTCAAAATATTCTCGTGCTGAACTGTTATTATTTAGTTCAGCTAAATGCCATGCTTTAAACGATAAAGCATTGTACAATTCTGATATGTATGTATGGGTAGCAAAGAATAAGGTTCCCAATTTTAAACAGAAAAGGGATCCAAAGAAACAAATTTCAAAATTAGTTCCAAAAAGAATTGTACAAATATGGATACCCAAGAAGACTGTTAAAAAGTGGGTTCCGAAAACAGAGAAATTATTTGTTTTTCTACCTGAAGTAATACCATATAATTTACCGATATCAAAAGTACCCAACTATAAGTGGGTGCCTTACGTTTTACTTCTTCTTGTAGCTAAATCATGCGTGGTACCTTGACTCCGGATGTTCCAAGCACATGACCGGACAGCGAGACACCCTCACGAATTTTGTGGACAAATATTGTGGGACCGCTAGATTCGGAAACGATCAGTTCTGTCCGATCAAAGGCTATGGAAGTCTAGAATATGATAAGATTACCATTCAGAAGGTATTTTATGTAGATGGTCTTGGCCACAATTTGTTCAGCATTGGCCAACTGTGCGACAAAAGGTTGGAAGTCAATTTTAAGGCGAATAGGTGTAGCATAAGATCTGGGAAGGGAAGGAAATCCTAGCTGGAACTAGGAAGACAAATTTATGCTCCATAGACTTAGCAAATATTAATCTGAAAAAGGATGTCTGTCTACTGTCAAAGGAATCTTCAAAGGAATCCTGGTTGTGGCATCGCCGTCTTTCCCATCTGAACTTCAAAGAACTGACTAACCTTGCAAAAGGAGGTTTAGCAAAAGGTCTACCAACTCTCCGTTTTCAAAAGGATCAGTTGTGTGCAGCATGTGAGAAAGGGAAAATGGTGAGGGCGTCACACAAATCAAAAGTTGAACATTCTTCAACTAGGTCATTGGAGCTACTTCATATGGATTTATGAGGGCCAATGCGAGTACAAAGCATCAATAAGAAGAAGTATGTGTTGGTGATCGTTGATGATTATTCAAGATATATACATGGGTGTTCTTCCTGAGATCCAAGTCTGAAGCTACTGAGATGATAATTGACTTCATACGCAAAATACAAGTCAAGTTGCACCTTTCTGTCCAGACCATTAGATCTGATAATGGTACAGATTTTAAGAACAAGTCCCTAGAGACATTTCTTAGTTCTGTTGGGATATGGCATCATTTTTCAGCAGCTCGTACCCCACCACAAAACTGTGTAGTTGAACGAGGAAACCGAACGCTTGTGGAATCTGCAAGGACAATGCTAGCATACTCAAATCTGTCGTTGTTCCTCTGGGCTGAAGTTGTGGCAACTGCGTGTTTCACCCAGAATAGATCAATAATAAATAAAAGATTCAGAAAAATGCCATATGAGCTGATAAATAAACGAGTTCCTAATATATAATTTTTCCATGTCTTTGGTTGCAGGTGT